>JAJJWW010018200.1:0-15906 GCA_023531295.1 Papaver armeniacum
TCCTAAGTCTTATGGGAGTGCTAATCTAGCAGCCTAGATTAGCAGTCCACGTCGCACACAAATAACCATTCCGCGCTCAACGCTTAACCATTCAGGGCTAACGCCGAATGGTTCGTGCGCTTGAATCTTAGCCGTCGATCAAAAAATCTCTCTAGCACGAACCATTCCGCGAAAAGGTAGTTGCTGCTACCGAATCATTCAAACAGAACTATCTAGCATGCTAGTTCACATACTAGCAACTGGTAGGAGAGAGAACTAGTGTTAACTTTTTTGCCACACTTTTTTTTTTTTGAATTGCAACACTTAAGTGCTAATCTAGCACCTCCAATCTAGCCCATAAGACTTAGTCTTAACCCCCATTCCTTCTTCTTCTCTCTCGCTCAAACTCATTCCGAGAAACACAAACTCTCTTCACCGCCGTTCCTTCTTCTCCTCTCTCGCTTAACATCATTCCTCCGGAAAAACCAGACCCTCTCTATATCAGCTTCTGAAATTTATCTTTTATACTTTTTAGATTCGGATTGTTTTCACTTAGCTATCCGTGATCTAAGAAAAGAAAATAATAAACCCTAGCCATCTATAAAATCCAGTAAACCTAATCTCTAGTCCCTAACAGATCTATTAGAGGTCGTCTTCAAACTCTATTAATCAAGAGTCACTTCTTATAGTTCCAAAGAACCAACCAGTAGAGGTTCCTTCTCCACCAAAATTTTCAATTAGGGTTTCTGATTTTCTGTGATTTCGAGCTTTCGATCGATCTGATGTTTCATTTTGGGTTTAATTGTCTTACAAATTTGAAGTCAGCTGGTGTTGATTTGCATAATTTTGAATTTTTGAATTTTTGATGTATTGTTAGGGTTTCAATTTAGAAAGAAGTTTTTGTTGGGTATCTGATGGTTTTAGTGTTTCCCCACCAATCTTATCATGGTTTGTTCATGCTAATTTCAAGTGTTTTTTATTGTAGAATTGGTTCTTTGCTGTTTTTTTTTGTTGTTTTTGTTATTTGGTGGGGTAATTTCGGGTGTGGGTATATAAGTTTCATGGAGGATGAAGAAGAAGTGTTTGAGTATTTATCTGTATGGATTTTGTTTGTTTCTTTTATGTTGATTGTGTAACTATAATGTTGATAGATAGTTTATGACAAGATTGCTGATTTTGAGATGAAGTTGATGGACATTCGCAGTATCAAGCTATTGTTCGGATGCCATCTGCTGAGTTTGCAAGGATTTGCAAGGACTTATAAATGATCTTTCTTCCTCAAAGAAGGCTAGAGTGGTGTGGTCTGTTGATCTACATCAGAAGTTCGTCAAAGCAGTGAATCATATGGTTTTGATAGTGAGTGCATGCTAACCTTAATTTCTTATTTGGCAACTTTGGTAAAGTTGCTTTGGGATTTTGGCTGTCAAGTTAATTTGTGCACCCATATAGTTTAACATTTCTTCTTTTTCTGAGTGCAGAAGTTGGTCCAAAGAAAATTCTGTACTTGATGAATGTTCCATGGCTAACAAGAGAAAACGTTGCTAGCTACATGCAGGTACATACGTCTCCCTGCGACCTAAGCATGCATTACAAATCTTACACTTACACGCCATGTAAAAATCATGTTGTGCAGAAATATAGGATGTACTTGAGTAGATTGTAGAAACATAATGATCCCAAGAATTCTTTCGGTTCGATAAAACAACCAGATATCACTTTTAAGATTATTAAGCATAAGCATATGTGTCCATCAATTTAGTCACTCATTTATTTTATTTTAAACCCCAAATCATTTATGTTATTTCGCCATTACTGATTAGCATTGTTTTTCCCTAAGTGCATCAAGTGAATGTCTTCTGTACCTTGTTCCTAAAAAGTATATAGTCGTTAGTTACTTTTACTTGCAGCAAATAAGATTGTTCTTGTACACATTGTTCTTAGTATGACTGCTGTATTTGGACTCCAATGGTGGATTTTATGGAGTTGGAGGCGCACTCGGGGCTTTGGTAGTGGTCAATGAATCATAAAAACCGGCAGCTTCCCAGGCATTAATGTACCTGCTTTATTTTATTTGTAAACGTTTTTTATACATCCACTTGACTCGTTTGTAGTCGGGTTTGCCTTCCGAAATGTTTTCTTTTCAGAAAGATACTAGCCCTTAACCCGTGACGTAACGGCTGTGCCATGATGTTGGTTCATTTTAATATATCGTATAATTTGTGTCCCGAATACTTATCAACTCCTTATGATTTAATATGGGTTTGTCATAAAAAAGTCGGGATTTTGTCCTTTTTTCTTGTTTTTTTCCTTTAATATTTTAATGGAGATTTGCTCAAACGAAAGAAATATAATCTTAACTTCCGCATAATTTTTTATTTAGGTTCATTGCTTATAATGAGATAATGCTCTACATGAACATGGAAGTTTAAATATGTTTTGAAATATGTCACGCAGAACTTTCATCTCTGACATCAACTAATCAATATCGTCCATAAAAGTCTCCCCATGCTCATATTTTCCAGCTGACTCATTTATCATGGTAATGTTCTCGATCCTCCAAATAGGCAGAGAATAATATTTTTTTGCATCGAACGGATGATACAAACTCTCCAATGTAACATGATTTTTCTGTAATTTTTCAACACCCATCAGATGACAATGTTTAAAATGTGTACCAATTACCTTTTCGAAGGGATTGTATATATGCAAACCTTTGCCATTAAATCTTCAACAAATTATTCTGCCTAACAGTTCGTCTTAACGAAGGCTTTGGTAACTTCAAAAGTCTTGGACATTTTGTCACTTCCATATGTTCCTACCTTCACTTGGAATACAATGCGCGACATATTACCTCACAAAGAACCTTGAACACATATTGTACTCCCGATCCTATTTCAAATTTATAGGTTGTCAATAGATCCTTTACCAAAAGTTGACATCTTCTACATTGAATATTTATAAAAAAAAAAAAATTATGGTATTGTGGATCGTTGCTTTCTAAGATTGTAGTTTTCAAAATTGGTTTCTTCAAGTCCCACAACTTTTTAAGTTTATATATCCTGTTTGTTTTTAACATTTTAGTTAGCCATATTATGTTTGTTACTAACTTAAACTTGATGTCATCTTCTACTGTGAACTTTATGTGATTTTAGAATCGAAATAGTTATACCTCTTTCATTCGTATCAAGTAATCCATCGTATATCCCAACAATTCTTTTACAACAATTCCTTTCTTTTTGCCATTTTAGGACCATCCAGTAGCCATTATTATCAAACGCATCTGTCTAATTTTGTTGATATTATGTATTTGCAATGTTCATTTTTCTTAAATAAATAGATTGTGGAAAAACTAAAAAAAAAAAAAAAAATTCATCGGGTCTAAGTTACTATATCCAAAATACTCCGGACACTGCTTCTGGTGCCTTGTTTCCTCAAATTCATCGTTGCATTCTAGACAGGACATGCATCACCAATCATTTGCGAAGTGAGCTATTTGCGCAAGTGTGTTCAATGTATCCCTTACCTGTAATAATAACAACACGTAATTTTTTCAAGGCGTCCAGGTTGTAAAAATGGTATGAATCTAATGGATTTGAATTGTACCTCAATATTAGATATCACCTTCTTCTCACATAACATAGCAATTGAGGAAGGACAAATCTTGACCACTCTTTACATAGGCAGAGTTAGCCAAACTATGTTTTGAAATTGTCTTACGTGGAAATTATTATTAATCCATATTTTAGTCGGCTCATATCGAAGCCGATCTAATTAGTCCTATAGAAAGTTAATCTTAAAATTTTGACCTTATTTATTGACAAAATTATTTAAGTATTCTCAGTCATGTTCTGCTTTGTGTGATCTACCCATCTGTATCTACTCTACCTTCTAACCCAGTGAATGAAACCTATACATATTGATCCATAATTTGATATTGTTGATTTGTAATCAAGAGGTCGCATGATTTGAGAATGTAAAATATAAAAAATATTCTATAAGCATCGGAGGCGAAATTTAGATTTATGATTTAGAGTTTTTTTATGATGATTTTGATGAACAAACAAATATTTTCAAACATTTGTTGTCTTTGTAGGTAGTTGTCACAAACAACTCGATATTGATTGTCTTTCAGGAAAAAAAATGTAATAGTACTTGAGAGAGCAATAATGTTCTCTTATGCGGGCACACCAATTGCCTTTATATAATACGGATACGCTTCGGTGATCCAACAAATCATGATCATATTGTCTTATATGTTAAGATCATCCTCGAAATATTTGATTTTTGTCCTTATCAATGGTGCTAAAAACAACCAATTACATCTTTCACAATACAATGTTGCATGTTTTGTGAAGATTTTTTTTACTTTCGGTCAATAAAACTCACTAAAAAGCAAAAACTATTATTATCCACTACTATTACCAACACCCACCACCATAAAACCATCCACCGCCACTATTTCTTCCACCAATAGTAATGTTACCACCTCCACCATTCACAAACACCCGCCACCGTTAATACTAACCCTACTTCCACCACCACCATTAGAATTAATATAGTTTTTAGTAAAATTATTTTTTAATAAAATTATGTATTTATGTTACATTATTAAAGGGACATTTATAATAGAAATATAATTAATCATTGTGAACAATCAATGAGACACTAATTAATAAAACATTTAAAAGTGGTTAAGTTGAACAAACCCCAGCGGTAAATTTATCTTTGCCAAGGACAAATCCTGACCACTCTTTACATAGACAAATCGATAATAAATAATTTCATATGTTCAGATCTTGATTCGTGTCATTCTTTTGGTTATTACATAATATGGCAATTGACTGCACCAATTTTTATAAATGGACATGTGTTTTATCGAGTTTATTTTAACATTAGAATGATCAACCATGTTTTATACTTTATAATATAACGTTACATATTTTGTGGCGTTAAGAAATTAGCATAATATGTTTTTGTTCACCAATACCCGCCACCACCATAAAACCATATGAATCCATTTTTTTATCCACCACCATTAGCGGCAGAGCCAAGGGTTGACTAACCTGGCTCTAACCCTTAAATTTTAATAACTACATAAATTTTTTAATTTATTTTATAAATAATACTTTGTCCATATATATTTATGGTTTAGTCCACCAAAGTTTACATGTTTCCTTAAAAAAAAGTAGGCCTCTCAATGTCAATTTTTGACTCACCACCGCCACCATCACCATCACCTACCCCATGTAGGTTGTTGGGAATTCTAATTTTCAATCACAAATGCCATGTATGAGGTTTAGATTGAAAAAAATGTCGTCAATTGATTAGTTTCATTATTTATTTTTCCTTGTATATATTCATTTTTGTATTGCAATCAATTTTATTTTAACATTAAAAATCATGATTTATACGATATACTACCAAAGATAACGGGGTACCATTTGGGTGATCCAACTATGATCATGAAAATATTATCTTGTATGATATCATCCCCGAAATATATGGTACCTTCATTTATCAAAAGTGTTAAAACAACCAACCACATCTTCCACACTACGATGTTATCGATGTTGTAACGACAACATAAAATTAATAATGTCCATCACTACTCACAAAGACTCACCGTCACTACTCCTTCCACCACAAACCGGGAGCTGAGCTTGGATTTTGAGGAAGAGGAGAAAAAATTCCCGGCAAGTTGGATACATGTGAAAAATGGACTTTATATCCCATTTTACGATAAAAGAACAAAAATAAGTATAATTGTGCTTGGCTCCGCCCTTAACCACCACTAATCTTTCTACCTCCACCTCTTATACTAATTGTCGCTAAAAATGTCTATTTATATTATTTATCAAAATTACTTATTAATAGAAATAAATATTATAATTAATTAAGAAAACATTTATAATTAAAAATGATTAGTCATTTATTATGAGCAATTAGTGAAACACTAACTAAAGAACACTTTATAATGAATAGATTATTTATTATGTGCAATTAGTGAAACACTAATTAATAAAACAATTATGATGTTTAAGTTGAACAAACCACTACCGTTGATTTATCTTTTCTATTAATTCCAACCAAGGTGGAACACAGTTAGAGGCCACTCTTATAACACAATAGGTCATGAGTTCGAACCTCCCATTATTATTTTGAAAATCCATATCTTGACTTGAGTATTCATTTTTTCATTCATAATATTGGAATTAATGCCACACATGCGAGTTGTAGGGTGTGCCACGGAGCACCGCAGCCCTTGATTTATCCTTGTCTGGACAAATCCTGACCACCACTAACAAAGGCAAACTTATCCTAGCTTTGTTTTGTACTAATGACATTAACAATGATAAGATTCTTTTTATGAAGCAATCTTAGTGACAAATTACTATTCTTCTGTACCATTCATCTAACCATTTCCATGTTATTAGCTTCCGCTGCGAATGAGATGGCAGCATATTTTTATTTGTATTTTTTTCTTAAATTGGTTTGGCGCTGATATCATTTTTACTGAGTGTGGTCGCCTCATGGAATGTGTTTACTGTCGTTTTTGTTTTTCATTTTGAATATCCTTTGTCGTTTTTATAATTTTTACGTTCCCTCGTGATTACGCTTTACCACTATAGCATCCTACAAATGAAACTATCAACATATATCGAATGCTCGATCAAGCACCAGAAGAAGTTGGATACAAGACAATGTCAATTTTTTGATAGAACTAATTACCAGTTCGAGAAGGCAATTATTGATTGAATGTGAATCATACTAATAAACGCGGGCTTACTGAACTTGTATCTTATATTGGTGTTTTATCAACACTACTTCTTTTTGTCGTTTCAAAACAATAAAAATGAATACCGTTGGTACTCTAACGTTTCAGATGGGGAAGTCAGTCTTGGGTCAATGTGACAATATATAATGGACAGGTATGTTATGGAACAAGCGAATAATAAGCTTCTCCAAGCATTGAAAAATTCTGGAGCTGACAAATTATATGAGGCATGTCACTGGTTACAAGAACATCGACATGAGTTTAAAGAGGAAGTGTATGGTCCTGTCCTCCTCGAGGTACATCTATCAAATTTTGTATGAATGAGTATCTCTAGCTCTTGGCTAACGGTTCCATGTCAGGTCACTCTTCACCACACAATTGTTTTTACAAAGTTCGGAAAGTACTCGCCTTCTATGACATAATCCTTCTAAATCATTAATCAATCATTAGCATCCTATAAACTAATCAATTGATTAAACTTTTCTTACTTTTAAGCTTTTTAATCAACGGGTTAATGTAATCGTATTGGTAGTAACATCCCTTCGCTATTAGATTAGAGTTCTGATAGGTGTTCTTCCATTTCTTGTCTTCTTATTTCAACTTCTTTGGATTGTGTTGTGTCGCTTAAGTATTCTTTATGCAAGTATGATTTCTAGCTCACTAATTAGTGAGCTACTGTGTATTAAATCTTCTCTGGTTCAATGTATGTCATCTTTGGTTAGCTAAAAGCTTAATCTTGGTGGGCGCTGTTGACTCTCAATTTTTTTTACCTGGAGTTCAACTATTTTGTATACATGTACTGATAGAAGTTTTAAGCAGCTTAATCCAATTGTCACTCTTGCTTCATATGGTTTATTAATTCTCTTATTCGTTAACTACCCTGCAGGTCGAAAAATGAAGGTTTTATCGAATCTCTTGCTAGCTCTACATCCGAAGGCAAAAGTGAAGTTCGTAACAGTGTCCGAAAAGACATAAATTTTATGTTTTCTTCGTGTGACCAAAAACCAGTGGAATTCCGGGTTTGAGAATGTAAGGTATTTTGTAGTAGTAGTAATATAGTCACGCTTCTGTCATTTGCCATGTATTTTTCGGTATAATTGTTCATTAATTTCAACTAAAATCAAATCTTCTTTGCATAAGTCTCATATTCTTTGTAGTAGCTTTGCTTTGTCAAGGTGAGGCGATATTAAAGATTTGATTTCTTTTTAACGAGATAGTTTGAATTTACCTATACTCTTTCGCTATCGATGGAAGGAATATATGATTGTATTACTTCAATTCGTGTTCCTTTACTTTGTTATTGTATAATATTAATGGACATCGTTTAGGTGCATGTAAATGAAATCCCTTGAACTATGTAAGAAAATGGAGACTGCAAAGGTGTTAGATTGGCATCAGGTCTGTTGCTGGTCCATCACGACCATTCTTATCTCGAGCTCCAAATTTGCCAGAAGAATACTCTGAAAGTGATTGACAAAAGTGAAATCATAGAAAAGGTTGCCAGGGGAATATGTATTACAAGGGGTTCGATAAAATCAGATTTATCAAACTTGCTATTGAAATTCCCTCCTAGATGTAAGCTTTTCTCCCTATGTATTTTTGTTATCACTTGAGATGAAGTTAAACATTACGTATGTCTCTTTTCGGCTACGTGTTGTGATATTCCCTCTTCATAGAAAGTGAGAATGTAGGAGATGCCAAGCCCACTTTATTGTGGATATGAGCGTTCGTTCAAGAGCTAGAAAAGGTAAAGATCTTGCCGTTAAGGTTTTCTTTTCTGTATTGGGTTCTGTAGTTTACTATTTGATCGCCCAACTTGATGTATATAAGGTTTCTAGTCTGATATAGAAGAACTTAATAATTTTGTAACTTTACATGAACTGAACTTATGAACCAAGTATGTTTCTAATGTGTACACTAGTTTGTTGTGATACTTAGAATACATTTGGATCAAATACTCATACTTTTTGTTAACATCAATTGAAGAATCCATTTTTCATAATATGATACAGTTTTGTATGGTGAATGAATGAATGAATGAATGTATGTTGAATGAATGAATGTATATCTGTGGAAATGATGAATATGGGGAACTGGGTAATTGCAGGGGGGGGAAATGGATTTTGACAGGTCAATGAAGACTTGACCTTTTTTTTTTATGTTGCAAAATATTAGCAACATCTCTGATCTGTTGCCAAATTAGAATCAGAACCAGTAAATTAAAACCAGAACCAATAACATTTTAGTTCCGGGTAGGGGTATTCATGTAATTAGAAACAGCTTAGCATCGACAGGCCTTGGTTGAAAATAAACAACGTCGCAATGAAGCGCAGACGATGCGAATCCCGATGTTTGACCAAGAGTCGCAACGGAACTTATGTCGTTGCGAAAAATGCAATCTAGTGTTTTGAAACGACGTCTCTGCCGTTGCAGGTTCCTACAATTGACAACGGTCAGGCCTCAGATTTGCTAATCTCTAAAAAAGGTGTAGTGATGATCCGAAAACCATATGTTTTTGTAGTGTGAACTACATATTAATTCTCCCCCTTTTTGTCAATAAAATTTGCAAAGGTACAAGAACGGGATCCTAATGAAATTTTCGAAAGAGACATTTCATGACCAAAAGAAAGAAATATACATCATCTTATTTAGATGCAATCATAAAGCCGAAGCTAAATGCATTCATCAAGGAATTTTAAAGATACAAGATAACCCCTATAATATTCCACAGCCGACTCCCCACAAAGATATGGCAATTAAAGCGCAAGTTCAAAAGAACTCTCCCCATAATATGTCATTCTCGAAAGAACAACAAGAGCGACCTTAATTTCGAAAGAAAGAAGGATTTCTTTGGACATAACAAATCACATACAAGTATGAATTTGAATCCAAAATACTCAATTAAATTAACCACAAGAGAACCCATGATTAATTTAATCGAAATACACAATCAAACTAATCACAAAGAGTAATCAATTTAATTGGTCATACTCACATAAGAGAATCTATGGAGCAATGACTAAGTTAATCATGAAAATAACCAACCCAATCAAAAGTGCTCAAACATAAGAAAAATTATGGAGTCATAACTAAATAACCAAACAAGATGATTAATTTAGTTCAATATGCCTCGACATAAAGTACCTTATGGAACAACAACAAAGCTAACCATGAAAATAATCAACTTTGATTGTTTTAGTGCTCAACATAAGACACATTACGGAGCCTCACAATACACAAAAATATGGATCGCGGAATACACAAAGATTCATTCTATTTTCCATCACAATTTGCACCATGACATGCAATATACAATAGACATAATCCTTGAAAAACAAAAAGATTTTAACCTATCTTCCATCGATAATTGACAATATAGGCCTTTTGTATTTGTCAAAAGTCCATTCATTCCTTTATCAATATAAGAATATCGACTTACGAAAGACTTACTTTTGAAAAGATATGACAATCATAGTTCACGAGGATGCAAACACACATATCCCATAAACAATTGCAATATATAAAACCATAAAGATTAATACTACAAAAATCATCTTCCAAACAAGTTTAGAATTTAAACCAATAAATGTAAAAACATGAAGATGAGAACGTTGGACATAGCTATGTGTAATCACAATAATGACTATTCCAAACTCTAGTTATTCTTCTAACAAAAACAGAAAAGTAGAAGATTTACTAGATAAACTAATTCTAGGAAATCATGATTCACTAAACCCGATCAGCAACCAGAGATCGAACATGGATGAGTTCATCAGTTGCTTTCTTCGATTGGTTTTCGAGTAAAATCAAGATTCCTTGTTACAATTCCGAGTTGTTCCCGTATGATCTCAAAATCTTGAAGAAGATTTCCTATCAGTAGTGAAGACATCTGAACTGGTAATTTCTTTTCATAATCAATAGCATGATGACATATTATGAAAACAGGGTTTTCACAAAACTCGATAGTCTTGCCCTCCTTAACTTCATCAACTTTGTTGCTTCCATCCATTATGCTCAGAAAAGAATGTTTTGACCTTATGAAACAATGTATCACCCTATGATACATGTATATATATACATATGTTCCACAAAAACCCAGGGAACGTCCAGGTGTGGGGTCGGGCTTACGTGCACACTTGGTCACCGGACATTCATGGCCAAGTAGAATGGAGAGGCAAAGGAAGGCAAAGGGAAGGAAAAGGATGAACCATTTTTGTTCCAAGAAGAAACAACAAGGAAGGAAAATAAAAAAGGAAAACGGGAGCAAGGCTCAAAAATTGAAGATCATCAATTATAAGAAAAGTCATTCACCACCCATGTATTCTCAAGGCTGATTTCTTAAAATTCGAGCATCCTTCTTAATATATAGAGGGATGCTACATCGAACGATCATGGCTTATTAAGATGAGCATTTTGCTCATCATTATTGACTTCTTCTTTCTCTCCATCAAGGGGATTTAGAGAACAATCACGCCACACAGCTTGAAGGAGGTTTATCAAAGAGGAAACTAGAAATACCCAGGCAGTGGCTTTCCATGTTTTTTTGATGCCGTTTGAGTTCCATTTATGTTTGACCTTAAGTTACGATACTCGATTATTAATATTTATGAAACGGAGCATGATTCTTGGAATAACAGCCTTCTTCAGGGTGAAACAAGGGACTCAACATTTCTTTATTTCTCCTATGCCTTTTCCTCTTTTCATAGATATTTGAGAAGTTAGTTGCTCTATTGCCGTTTTTTCTTTCTACCACTGTTGGCAGCAAAGTCAAGAAGGGACTTATCACAGTATCTTTCTTGATTGTCTAAAGTACCGTTTGTACCAACAATTTGAGAGACATGTTTAATAACTTCTTTAGACACCCATGCAAGAATGAATGTTGCGAAGTTTTTCATTCCTTAAACGAAAGCGACACTTTCGGCTCGGGATGTCCTTTAATTTCGTAGTAATAGCAGTTAAAGATTTATTCTCAACTGTCTTCATGTGAGTGGATTTAGAAGGAAACAATCCTTGTCTTTAGACACATTACAAGCTGCGTTCGGTTTTTTACATGACGAATTATCAATAGCTTTAACGAAATTGATCTTACTAGTTTTTGGAGCATTTATTCCTTTATATCCCATACCACGTGTATTACGATGTTCTTTACATGGTCCAATCATAGAAGACAATTTTTGTAGAGCTAGAATTGAATCTTCTGAGATTCTCTTCCAAAGTGATTTTACTTTATCAGAATTTTGCAAAGGTCGGTTTCCAAGGATTTTTGTTTGGCAAGGAGACTTAGTTCTTTGTCACTAAAACATTTTGTTGAGAGTCATATGCTTCAAGATTCCAAGTCTTTCTTTCAACACCACAGAGATTTGGAGAAGATTATCACATTCAAGACCTCTTTGTGCGAATAACATCTTCATCACGATCTTTAACGATAGATTTTAAGAGTTTGAACCCACCATCATATCCTTTAAAGAGTTTTCTCAATTTTCTGTTTTCTTGACAAAGATGAGCCATGTATTTACTCAAGCAAGTTGTTGACTTTTTTTCTTTCAAAGAACAGTCAAACAACTTGATATATTGAGCAACTTCTCATGATAATTTGCCCTTCTTACGAATCACTATCATCGAAAGATCATCCAAGCTGTTAGTCAAAGAGATTTTTTCAAATAATGACGGTCGGTTTGTGGACAAGAGACGAGTTTTGTTATAGGCTTCGGGAATTTGAGACTCTAAGAGTGACTGGAATCGATGTTGCTATCGAGAGATAAAATCTTCCATCCTCATATCGCTACAAACACGAGATTTGTAAGGTATTGAACGAAGTTTGCCTCGCTCCTATACCAATTGAAAAGCGGGGTCTTACAACCACACCCAATATTTCGCTTAGCAATCAGATAGACAAACTCCAATATACTTTCTAGAGAATCAATTAGACAAATGGACTCAATATAGATAAAAAGTATATCCCAGTTTTATATCTCAATATCGAATTTGATCTTTTATCAAGCAAATAGAAATTCATGTAGTCTTTATCAAAGAGAGATAACTTGGATAGTACCAAAGACCAATATTCAAGTGTCAATCAATTTAATCAACAACCAAAAGGTCGGATATTCTAATTGATTGAACAATGTACAACTCGTGTGATATTTCAATTATATAAACAAATATAATGCGGAATAAAAATAAACACAGTATTAATTTAATTTTGTTAACGAGGAAACCGTAAATGCAAAAAAAACTGGTGACTCTAGTCAGATTGGAAGGAACACACATGTATTAGCCGCTGGAACTTAACCTACTCCAAATTAACTCGGTCCGATCGAGTTGAACCCCAATCAATCTCACACTGATCCAGTGTTAAATTATGCCCTACGCCTATGATCCCAGCAAGATGCTACGTACTTGATTCCCTTAGATGATCTCTGATAGGGTGTAAAATACATCCTATTTATTATCTATTGTTTATGCTTTCTCTCTTTATTTTTCTTGTAAATTATGTATTTTACGCTTGTTTTGAGTCTTATAGGTATTTTGGAGTCTGCGAAAAAAGAAGAAAACCATCCAAAGTTGTGCTAAAGGGCAAAATTGTCATTTCATGGCGAACACTATTTGAGCCAAGTCATGGTTAAGGGCAACTCTTTGGGAGGAGTACTAGTAGCCGATCCAGCTGAGGCTAAGGGATAGCCATTTTTGTGTATAAAGAATTGTTAAAAGCACCCAAGAAGTTACTCAGGGCACCTAGTCATGGGGTGGATCTTATCTAATAGGATGTCATCATCCTACCCTAATCTATAACCCTCAAAAACGAGAGATTGTTCTCTCATTATTACACAGCTGAAATTGAGAAAAGCTGTTCTTCTTTGCTTTTTTGTGAAACCGGGAGAATAGATCGAGAGAATCGAGAGAATGGAAGAAGATTATCTTAACGGAGAAAAATTAGTTAAATGAAAAGGAACTCGGGGATGACTAAATTGAAGTTAGGGTTTTTGATCTTTGTGGAATTGCAAATCGAGGAACACCTGGGTTTGCTAAATTTCGTAAAATCGGTGAATGAAGAAATGTAAAGGGTTTCCTGATGAATTTAAAGTAGAGATCGAGAGTAAGTTGTTGCAAAAGAAATTGTAAAGAACAATGGTGATGATTAAGGGTTATGAAGAACACAGAGAAGAGTTAGAGGAGCTGCTGTTGTTGAATCAAAAGAAGAAGAAGAGGTTCAGATCGAGAATTGGAGATGGATTTTGTAGCTGTGACTGAAATTAGGAAATGGGTTTGATTGATTCATGGCTGTGAACGAGTAGGATTTGCAGAGGATGATTTCAGAGATGATAGAAGAAGAAGCCATATGAGATGGGTTGGATCTGTTTAAGGTTGAATTCGAAGCTGTTGTTGTTGTTGCTTTTCACGAAGGTTGATAATTGCTGTGGATTGTGAGAAAAAGGTGCAGTATGTGTTGTTGGCCGTTGTTTGAAGAACTGAAATGGGTTTGTCTCAGATCGGATTGAAGGGCTGAGTTGTTGTTGATTACAAGGAAGAATGAAGCTGCAGGAATGAACAAAATGAATGCTTGAATTGCTTTAGATGTATGCTAGGAATGTCACAGGTATGGAGCTGAAAATTGAGTCCCGAATTTGGTAGGAAGTCCTGTAAATAGCTGAAACTCTGGGACCGGTCAAAGCGAGTCAACTCAATGATTGATGACCGATCCAGTCGATCCAACTCGGCCGAGTAGAACGATCCCAGCGACCACTCGGACCGATGAAGCTTAGTAAGACCGAGGAGGAGCCGACTCAAGATGGCTGACTAGTTCCCTTGACTTAATTGACTAACAGTTGACCGGTTTGACCGTTATTTCGACCATTTGCTAGTGATGGAATATTCCGTCGACGAGAGAAGAAGATTCCGGTGACAAATTCCGACCATAATATCGACTTTCCTGGACCAAAATTACAGATTTTTGTATGGATTCTTCTCATGGGTGTGAAGACTTGGACTTGGAATTGGATGGAGAATTTGATTTGGAAAGAGAAGATGGAAGATGAGAAAGACTTGAATTTGGAAATTGAATTACTATAGAATGAGGATTCTATTCCTTGGAAGATTTGGAGAACATTGAAGCCTATAAGTAGAGAAGTTCTCTACATCTTTTACACATCTTTTACACACATCTTTTACACACCTCTCTACACACACAACACTTGTGTTTTTGCTTGCTTTTGAAAATTCTTCTTTTTAATTATTTGTGTGAACTTGAAAAATTCTCCCTTTAATTATTTTGTGTGAATTTCAAAAACATGAGTAGCTAATTTTCTTATTGATTGAGGATGAATTCCTAGTTCTTAACATGTTTTGAGTTTTGTTTCAATTCTATCTTGAAGTTTTTCATATGATTATCGTTTGTTTTTACTAATAGGAATGTTTATACATTCATGGTTGTTTGATAGGTTATTTAGAGTGTACGCTAAATTGATTTGTTAATTCAACCTAAATCTAGTATAAGTTAGGGAATACGAGAATCGTTCTGGAACACTTTACACAAGTAGAAAACACGAGACCTTGCGAGGAGGGATTCCGTGGAGCGATTGTGTGTAAAAACAACGCTAGAAAGTGGACCAAGCAATCAGAGTTTAACTACTAGTACTAAACCTAAATTCATAGATCTTAATGCATTCGGGAATTACATCTTGTAAGCGAACCTCAAGGTGGTTCTTTTGAATAGAATCGATAACTAGCGGACTTGTTACTCCCGGTGAAATAAGGGATTTTGGGGCTAGCTAAGCGAACCTTCTTTATCCCTACGGTTGGTGATAATTTGTGACTAATAACATGTGGATGAAAAACATAAATTGAATCATTGTTTTGCAACGAAGAATGATTCCTTTATCTTGTCTCTCTTATTGATTTCAACTTTATCTTTTAATTGCTTTGTTTATTTTCTTTTGCTTTTTACACCCCCCTTTTGTGACAATTTTTACAACTAGAATCTCTTGCTCCTCGTGGGAGCGAACTTTACTTCAATTATATTATTTTTAACCGAGTGGAAATAAGATATTAATTTGATTGCACCTCGACACGCATCAATCACCCACAACTAAGAGTTGCTACGACCAAAAAGTCGAAGACTTCAATAAACAAATCTATATCACACGGAAAAATCT
>JAJJWW010018201.1:0-412500 GCA_023531295.1 Papaver armeniacum
AAAGATGATTTTGTTGTGAAATGGCCGAAAATTGTAAAATGTATCTGCAACAGAGATGGAATTGATTAAAGGTTCATTCCTATCACAATACAAACCAAATTGATGAGATAGCTATGTTCTTCTACATTATCATGTTACTAATAACCCTGAATGATTTAGGTACGCCTAACTATTCCGTTATTATCTCCTAGCTCACCCTGGATACTAAGCGCTGACCACCTACTCCTACTTCTGCCAAGTTTCCTAGAGGTACGCCTACTAGGCTTGACTTAAACAAGTGCTCTAAGTTCGTGAGATAAGGTTGCCTTAGTGATGAACCCAAAAGTGTTTAATCACCTACTACAGTGTCGATTCTACATATAGTAATAACAAAGTCCCATCATCACCTATATATTGCTACTCGCTTATCTTCTCTAGACAATTACGGTCAAGAAAATCTAAACTAGCAAACAGATTAAGAATTAGATTCAATTTAACTTAAACCTTAACAAATAATCCATAGACAATATTAGGGATGGTAGAAATCAATCAATAATACTAATGAATGCAAGAGAACAAGTTATTTCATATCAAATATATTTATATTTCTTGCCTAAATCATCTTAATCAAAAGAGAGTTTTAGCATTTGGCAATATGGAGTTCATTATCAAATCAATAAATGAAATAAAGTAGCAAAGAAGATGAAAATATTAAAAGAAAGTAAACCCTAGCTCTCTTCCTTTCGTAAAACTCCAAGAAGAATACGTGATATGATCCCCAAGTAGGGTTCTTCTTTTATAGCCTGTGATTCTCAAAATCGACCGGGAAATTCCCATGTTTCCTAATCCTTTTGTCGGGCCCAAAGAAATACTCGTATCTCTACAGTCCCTATTCAGATCTCAGCCTTCTTATTAAGTCCCCAGCCACCGCCACCCACCCTCAGATGAACTCAAAGAGCTAAACTGACAAAGCAAAGAATAACTCACTCCGTCTCTCTGAACTCTAATTTCGCCCAAAATCCATCCTAAACACGTATATCACCAACCCATGCCTACTTGTTCTTCTCAGTCCCCGAATCGTATCCCGCCCGAGAACACGTCTTAAAACCATGGATAACTCGGATGAAACTCGGCTTAGACTAGTCGTTCGCTTCGGGTTCTTGCTTTTCATGCTCAACTTCCCGCAATGAGTCAATTCCATACACAATCCAGTCTTAGCCTTTGCCAAACAATCTTGTGCGCAGACTAACTCAACTCTCTTCCTCGCTTGTTATGAAACTAAACTCCTTTGCCATAGTCGACAATCCTTATACACGCATATGAGCGCTCGAACCTCGGCAACCTAATGAAAGATGGAGTCGTAGACTGGTCGTGGCTGAACTTGAAATGCTGAATCTGCTCAGAGCGTTTCTACAAGCATATTGTGCACTTAACTGTAAACCAAAGACATGGCTTTCGTCGTTGATATCTAATCATTCCATCTCCTTCCCTGCGAATTCCTACAAAACCCATTCATTCAAATCATATACGTAACTCTGAAACACACTTCAATCCTCATCTCTCGCTTGAGCTGGAATACAACACCAAAGCGGACCACTTTCTTCCTCGTTTCTTGTCTTCTGCTTCGGATATGCCTTTCAACCTTGGCAAGCATCGTGCCCATCTCTTAATTCGTTACTGTAACTCAATTTTAATGACCATTCTCCTCCATCGATCGATGGCGTAAACTCAAGCTTCGAGCTTCCTTCGCTTTCTCGGCTTCAGCCTACGCCTCTTGACCCATGGTGAGAACCCATATGAACAAGGTTAACCGGCGGCAAGGAATGGTTCTCGAACTGGTTGCGTGCAACAAAATTAGTGTAGCAATCATCTGGTTAAAGCTCGGCCTCCTCCTCCGCTCATGAAATTGAGTTTCTATGAAAACCTAATTTTTATCTTCTAGCACAAACGCAGTATGACCCCGAGATGAAGTCCACCGAACAATTAATGGTCCAAGCAAATGTTAAGCCCACACCATAGAAATCTTATCACTGGGTACCTAAGCTCCATTCAAGTCCATATGTCCACTATTTCTTAGACTGCAATAAAGAGAATTAAATTTTCTTTAGCCCAAACACCGATAATGTCCTTGGCTCCAAATGAGCTTTAGCCGCACGGTCAACACCTCTTTGAATTCTTCCCCACCAACAGACTGGCCTCTATTTTATCTCACTTCCTCTCTCATTTTCTTCATCACTAAAGTCGTCATGCTTTTCTTAAGGTAGATGAAGAAATAAAAGTAATAATGAGAAATAATTCGCCCACAAATAGCTGCAATTTCTTGGCCTTTGCGACGTTCTTCTTCTTTTATTCCAAATGACCTAAAGTACCTAAATATTCAAAAGAAAAACATAAGATACATAATTTATAAGAAAACTAGCAGAAAGCATAAATAATAAGATAAATACATAGGTTTTGTAGACACTTATCATGCATATTTATACACCTTTTTATTGGCATTTACTCATCTTTTGCGCTTTAAAATGAGTATTATCCCAAATTCTGTTTTCTTTGTTTTGAGAATAAATATTTGTATTAATTAATTTTGTGTTTTTAGGTAATAAAGTTTCTCTGAGAATCCGAGGAGCCAAAAGAGCTACAGAATTGAGTCAAGCATCTATGGAGCAGAGAGCCAAAAAGATCACAAGTGCGAATCACTTGCAAACCTAACAAAGAAGACATGGGCTAGAGCTACCCATGACCCGATCCGAAACCTGCCTCATCCCAAGCTGCCGCCCGATCGCGTCTCCAGATACATCCTACGGCCGCCTACCGTTCACATGGCATGCATTGATATTTCCGCCCACACCGAATCGCCTCATTCGCTCTGCACTGCTCGTATCTTCCCTCAAATGTAGATCCTACGCTCACTGCAATTTCCCATCGATCATCACCCCCCGCCTACAAAGAAAATCGCCTTATCCCTATACCCCTACCACTCGAGCAAACCGATTTCCTTCCATCTCTTCCCTCTCACCACCCCTCCCGTGAAACTATGTCTTCTACTTTCTCCATACCCCGTGCAGAGCCTACCACCTCCATCATCGCCTCCCACACACCATCACTACTAGCCCTACCCATCACCTATCTCGATTATCTCATTCTTAGCTTTTATCAACCTAAGCTGTTAGAGATAATTAGGTTAGGGTTTTCACCAAACCCTCTACTGTATGTCGTATCTGCAGGCCAGGAAAGACATGGCGCACGTAGCAAGGTTTGGGTCATCGAATATTGCTATTTTGAGCATTTTGAGAGATAAATTGATATTTCTGAGATTAAAGAGAAAACGAATAATTTTTTAGGCTCCAGTTTAGCCTGAATTTTATTTGAAATTGCTTTTATTCTCCAGATCATGTTCTAAACACTGCTTAGGGTGTAGGATGGAAACCACTTATGTCTATAAAAAGCATCACTATCAAGTTTCATTTTATTATTGTGTAATGCATTAGATAATTAACTAATTGTGAACAATGAGTTTCAAAGAGCAGAAAGTGCACCGTCAAAAGACACTCTATACTAGGAGCACGGTTAGTGAAAGCAATTAGGCAAATTTCCATAATAATTTCCAAGGGTAAAGTAAAGACTAGAACTGTGTGTATTACCTTAGTATAGGCTTAGGAGGTGAATTCAATCACCCAAAGGCCTCAATTCATCGGGCTTACAACAATTTTGCTTGTCATTACCTTTAGCTTATAATTCATCGTAACTACTCAAAATTTGTTTATCGACACACAAACAAATCAAAGATCTTTACTTTGCCCGAAATCTTAAGAGAAGCCTTGATCATCTTACGCAGACTTCTAGTTCTCTGTGGAACGACCAGATTTTCCAATCGGCCTATAAATCTGTATACTCATGCACTTGCGTATAAATTGTAAGTGACTAAATAGAAAATACATTCAAAGCCCTACCATGGGGCTCTCAGGACAAATCCTGGTTCAATATGACCCTCATTGGTCTCATTAGAGACTCCAGTCTCTCATCATTTTCCGGGCTCAAAGGGGTGAACCTGCGCATGTTCACTCTCGGCATGGTTACCTTATTGTCTACCACTCTACCACTCCTAAGGGTTTTAATAGCATTCACATGATGGGATGTTCCTTCACCTACTTGATGAACTCCTCTAGGATTGGGCTGACTTTGACTAGGAAACTTACCTTTTTCCTCAAAGACTCATTTATCGACTAACCTGGGTTTTCAACTCGGAAATAGCCTGAGAGTTAGCATAACCTATACTCTTACTTTCTTCTATCCCTTGCGCAACCATTTGGTTGATCTTTTCAGAGCTTTTAATAAATGAGGCGAGAGTATCCTCTAAACTTGTGATCTTTTTATCCACGGGTTCTCAAACCAGGGTTGACACAGAAGAGTTCTTAGCATAACCAAAACCTGGGGAGGCCGAGAATCACTAGGCGACCTTGATTCCGGCCCTGACCAAGAAAAGTTAGGATGGTTTCTCCAACCGAGGTTGTAGGTCTCTGAGTATGGGTCATACTTCCGACGGGTTCTCAAACCTGGCATTGTTATAGACAACATGAGCTTGCTCTTCACTAACCCCGACCTTCCCAAAAATGAGTTATCGGGCTCTATTCCACAACTAGATACTTGAGAGGTTCTATTGGGTTCACCAAGGACCTATTTTTAGACTCACCCATTTCCAAATCTTCTAACCTTCCTGGACAAAGCAGCAAACTTAGCATCCGACCTGAAGTCTTGTATCTACCACATTGGTGCTACTTCTATTAACCAAGAATATTTTAGGGGGTTCAACACAAGACTCCCACCGTTATGATTTCTCAAAGAACAACTCCTAAGAAAGGTAAAGGCATCCTCAAGCACTTTTATTAGTAAACTCACCAAAGACACATAGACTGACCATGGCTTTGGTCGAATAGTCTAAACCATTATAAATAATCCCTACAAGTTTCATCTTATCAAATCCATGGTGAGGACACTGAGATAGGAGATCATTGAATCTCTCTAAAAACCTATAAAGTGACTCTCCCTCTTGTTGCACACTAGCACTAATTTTCTCCGCCTAACATTATAGTTTTATGCTTAGGGTAGAATTTCATATAGAAAGCATCAATAAGTTCCAGCCATGTTTCAATGGATCCAGATGGTAGGTTGTTTATCCAGGTCTTGGCTTTATATTTTAAGGAAAATGGGAACATCTTAAGTTTCAAAACTTCATCAGTAAGGTCTTTTATTCTAACTGTCCCACAAATTTCCTCAAAGTCCCTAATATGAAAATAAGGGTTCTCATCATCTTTTCCTAAGAATATATGGATCATCTGAAGAATACTAGCTTTTATCTCGAAGTTAGCAGTATTGGCTGGCAATTTAATGCATAAAGCTCGGTTAGTCCCAGGTTGGGAACATGTAATCTTTCAAAGTTGCCATCGTTGGCACAATCAAGTACTAGGGGTACTTTCCTCACTAAGAGACAGATTCTCAAAACGAAGTTTCCAAAAACGGGGGCTCTCAAAAGAAGAGTCTTCGAGTTCCCCGCCTTCACAAGAAGAACTACTAGGTTTGTCACTAATCAAACGACCTAGAGTGTTTCTTTTCCAAGCCCGTTCTCTAATGACCTCGGGCATACACTAGAAAAACAAAACCAAAAGAAAAAGAAAATCCTAAAAGGAAGGGAAGTTCTATGCAAACACAAACAAGGCCGACTCCACCACAAAGAAACCTAATGATATCTAGCAAACAAAAAGCATGATGGTTCCACTTAGATTGTTTTTAGACCGACTTCTAATCCTTTGAAAGGGAATTCGTTATAATTTAAGCAAACCCTCTGGATCAATCCGAGTCAAAGTAAGTTGAATCAAGGCGAGGGAAGATCGGTGGAGCTTTGATACCCAAGGCCTCATCGCTATTACAAAGCGGCGCGTAGTCACGCATTCAACTTCAGGTAAAAACCATCATGAACTTCAAGTATGCTAAAAGAGTAACCAATATTTTTCGAGCGACTTTCCTACTAAGCTCGTTACCCTATCGGTCTCGTTCTATTCCAAATTTTAAAGCTTAGGTTCGTGTTAAGTATCGTTTTCCTAAGGGCAAGAAGAGAAACTGATGAAATCCGAACCCTTATCTTATATGGCCAGTCCCTTGCCCTTTACTAGGAAATTAAAACAGTCGTTTTCAAGTCCTCAACATATATTCACACGAAGGAAGACAGTAACTCGCTGGCAGGGGATTCGCGAGTGTTTCGACAAACTTACCTCCCGTTCCAGACGGGGGATGAACCGTTGTAGTCGACTCGTGCCACGACTCCTATGTCATGTACGAACCCGAGGGGCCGAGGTGATATCGTAATCATAGTCCTTCTCTCGCTACGGTTTATATTTAATACTACCCTTCCGTAGGGTTTAAAAAAAATAAGGAATGTCCGAATGTCCAAATGTCCAAGTCAAAAAGTAAAAGTGCAAAGAAAAAGGAAAGTCTAAAAAATAAAAATATCTAAAAAAAAATAATAAAATGCCTCTTTTTTTTTCTCTTTTTATAAAATATAAAATTTTCTTCTTTCGGCTCCTTTCGCTTTGTCTTTAACTCCAAATCTTTAAGTATCCACCAAAAGCTTTGGCAAATTTTTTTTCTTTCGCTCCAAAGCCCAAAATCTGAAAGGAAAAGACAAAAACCCGAAAACGTAAAGGAGAACAAATAAATAAAAACCTAAAAGAAAATCTAAAAAACTCTACCCTAAAGACAAGCTGTCGGCGGCAAAAAAATTGATGTGACTCAATAATGTTGTAGTAAAGGTTCGTTGAGACTTGTGAAAGCAATGGATTTTAGACTTATAAAAATTAATAATAAAGAAAACTTAACACAAAATTGATTCAAGATATGAGAAAATAACCAAGACACCGATTCCACTATTACACATGAATGAATAACGGTAAATAACCCAAAACTCTAATTATCTTTCAAATCCCTTGTTTCTTAATTCACAAATAATCGGGCAAATTCTCAAAAATTAATTGTATCCTCTAAGCATAGATTATCTTAATACAAAGCATAATCTATCTAATGAATCACAACTAATGACGAAAATTATGCAAACAATTTAAAAATCTGCAAAGCAAAGTGATTGAGTGAATTATAAATTATAAATTAGAAAATAAAATAGTTACCAATTATTCATGCGTAAATAGCTTCCTCATTGCTTGGTTGTGGGAGAATTAGCAGCTCATCATGTTGGAAACACGGTCAAAAATCATTATTATTGCTCAAAGGGTGTTTACAAAGATGAAATGGAGAAAATGATTGAAAATCGGGTGTTTGCAACGTTTATAATTGTTGCAAACATCTGTTACAAAGAACGATAGAGATGAAATGTCATTGTTTTTTTTGATCTGCGACCCTCGGCTAAGTGTCGTTGTCACTTTGTAGAAGAACGATTGCCTCACGGTGGTCTAATGTTCTTCGTGTTCTTCACACCAGCCCAAGCAATGGCAGTTTCTGCAACTTCAATTTTGGCTCTTGTAGTGTTCTCAAATCTCCCAAACTCCGTGTCCAGGTTCTCACGACCTCCCAGCACCTATTTATAACCCAGCAGAAGCAAAATCTCGCGTGTAATTGCAACATATTTTTTGATTATTCTCCATGCAAGATACGGGATTTCTTTCCATTATTTTCTTCATCACGCGCCTGCAGCTGTTATTTTCTTCCTAATTTACCTTCTACACTCGTCTGGCAACAACCGACACACTCCAAACACGAGCAGAGGCACGCCTCAAAGCTCACCCAAGTGATTCACGATATCTAGTGAAAAACTCCTCCCTTGCACACGCACCTATGTTCTCTTCGTTTGGATTATTCGGCCAAATTCGGTCGACAAATACATACACCAAGTCTGTTAAGCCCAAACAGAGACCATCCCAAGAAGTCAGTAGCCATTAGAATCGCTCTAAAATATCTCAAAGCTCGAACCAAGAATCGCATAAATTGTTAACCTTTTCCCGCCAAAACCAACATTCAAACGATGAAGATGGTGTCCCCTAACGAAACTAGAGTGCGAATAGCAAGTGCTCAACAGAGGTGCCCCTTAGTAAATTGAGTTACCCCTTATCCAAGTGGGAGTCCGATAACATGTGTCATTCGGAGGTGCTCCGAACAACTTTAGTTTAATTTTTCCAACAATATTTATTTCCAAAAATACCTACAAACACACAAAAACACCATAATAAGGACGAAAACGAGTACTAACAATACGAAACATTGAAGACAAATTAGACACATAAATGCGTCTATCATTCCCCTAGCATGATGTCGGTCTTGTCATTTACGATCGACCTTGCTATGCATCGTGACGGCCGAGAGCCTTCTTCATGATTGTTCCGCTCGTGGGGTGATGATGCACCTGCTCAACGGCCATTGCGCTTTCTTCGCTCGATCGTGGGACTAAATGCGCCGCTTGATCGAACGTGGGCTTGTTATGCACCTTGATCGAACGTGGGATCCATAGCGTGCCTTCTTTGTGGGGCGGTTGTGCACAGCCGACCAATTACTAAACCTCGTTGCCTCACCCCAACACTCGTACTTTGCCTTGACCAACACCGAATCAAACTTGAGCAATACACGGACTAAGGAAATGATCAATGAGACTTGTCACTTGATCAATGCTCTGACTTGAAACTTGAAATGTTTAGGACTTGTCACTTGATAATACTGTACTTGAAACTTGAGCAATAACGGACTTGTCACTTGATCAATACCAGACTTGAAACTTGAGCAATACCAGACGTGAAACTTGAGCAATACCAGACTTGTCACTTGATCAATACCCGGCCTTGTATATTCCAACGTGAATGTGTATTCTGTCGTGTGTGACTACACGTATCGCGCGTTTTTATACAAGATGGGTCCACGGCTAATGCACCGTGTATGCGGAGCTCTTGACCTCGTTTGCTGGCCCAATACCGGCCTCGTTCGAGCAAAGATCTAGGCCTTGTGACCGGCGTCCGGCCTTGTGACTTGATCAACACCGAACTTGTGACTTGAGCGGTCTACCTTTGTGACTTGATCAACACCGACCTTGCTTTCTTTGCCCATACAGTTTATGTGCTTGCTCAGTGTCATCCTTGTTACTTCGACCAACACCAGTCTTACCTTCGATTTAACAGGGTCTTGCTAACCAACACCGGTATTCCCTTTGCTCGAACGTAGGATCTAGGGCGTGCTTGCTTTGCCCAAGCGTGAACCTTGTATGTTCGAACGTGGGATCTAGGCGTGCTTGCTTTGCCCAAACGTGAACCTTGTATGTTCGAACGTGGGATCTAGGCGTGCTTTCTTTACCCAAACGTGAACCTTGTATGTTTGAACGTGGTGTGGGTCCACTGAGAGCGTTGAAGCATCTTCCTGAGCCGGGCGAGTCCGGAGAGCGTTTGATGCAGCTTCTAATGGGTGGAGCGTTGAAGAAGTTCTTGGTGACGGTAAAGGAATTTCATGCGAGCCTCGAGTCCCCAAGCGTGGTCTACGTGGCTCTATCTTGTATGCCAGGTCTTTTGTACGTAATGATCGTTGATATGGCGAATCTCTGGATGGTATTAATCGATTTAAGGCAACAACGGTTCTCTGGCGGCCGATTTGTGAGAAGAGGCGGCCGGGGAGAGGCGTGATAGCTACGGGCACGAGCTTCTGGCGATCTTCATATAGTGGTAGAGCTCGTGTCATTGTTAGAGGATAACCGAAACCGATGGCTTTCTTGGCGTTTCTTCATGAAATAGAGAAAGGGAGACAATACCCTGCCCACGAGTATCCCGAGAGATTTGGACTTGATAGATGTTGTCACGCTAGGTTCATGAGGCTGTCTTTGAGATGGCGGTGCTAAGAAGTCTCGGTCATACTCCTTTGCAAGCTTGACTAAATCTTCTACGGGAGACAAGTGAAAGCGTCTCTCATTGATGTAGTTACCATCGATCCGGATATGGAATATCTTGGACGTTTTTCACCGTTACGGCGATCGTGCATATGGTCTTTGAGTTGGAGTTCGCGATTTTGGACGCGCGGGATGTTGTATCTCGGTGGCTTTCCTCTTCTTGACCTTGTAGCCTTATGGAAGGTTTGAAGGTTGTATTACTGTTGGTGGGATGTATCTTCATTTAACATCATGAGGGCTCTTCATTCTTTGGAAGGCTGGTTCTTTCAGCGGGGTAGATGCGTCGTAGATGAGCGTTCAACGGCTTCCACGAAGTCAGGAGGATGACCAAAAGTGCAGATTATCCAACATAACACGGTGGACATGCACCATCCTCGATAAAGTGATTCGCCGATTCTTTCTCGACATGACACGCGGACATCGTTATCTTGTTGAGAAATTTGCTCCCTTGAGGTGTCGGTCGGTGGATGCGAAGATGTCCCATGCCGCTCTTGTCAGGGACATAATAGGCTAACCCTTTGTGATGATTCGGAGATGACAATATTTGTTGAATCCTCTCAAACGCTTCCTGTTGTAGTGTGATCGGACGAAACTTGATCCTTTCTTGGCAGGGGGTGAATGAAGCAAAAGTTCACCTTGCCCATGAAGTTTGGAGCTCCTTCACAGTTCACGGCAGCGACATTGTGAGGATAGCTTGAGTCTTGGATTTGACTACTATATCATCCACATAGTCTTGACTTGCTTATGCATCATGTCGTGGAAGATTGTCGTCATAAACGTTGATACGTTGTAGGCGTTCTTTAAACCGAATGGCATAAGTAAAAATTTCCAAGAGGGGTTGGAAGGTGGTGTCTTACTTGCATCGCGCTCATACATCCTTATCCCGATTGTAGCCGCCGCAACCATCCATGAAGGAGAACATGCGTGTCCGCATTTGTGGTGGCGTCTACTAACATGTCGATGTTAGGCATAGGAAAGTCGTCCTTGGGGCAAGCACTTGTTCAAGTCTACGAAATCCACCACGGCAAGATCTTTAGTTTTCTTCTTTTTGGGACCATATTAGCTAACCGGGTCGGATGATGAATAGAGTCGATGAAGCCATCGACTAGCAACTTCGAATTTCGTTCTTGATTTGTTCTTCACTTCGTATCAATTGCCTCGGAGATTGCTTGATTGGCTTGGATCCGGGTATGACATGTAGGTGATGGGTGACCAATTTTTCGTCTAGACCGGGCATTTCCTCATATGTCCAGGAAAACACATCTTGGTACTCCTTGAGTAGTTGGACAAGACTCACATGTTAGCCACGGAATGAGTCGAATTGATAGAGACAGGCCGGGAGATTCTTCATTCCCGATGTTAACCTGTCTCGAGCTCGTCGATCGTGGAGTTGGTGCCATCTTGTAGGCTGTCGCGGGCGTCAATACCTCCTCTTGTATTGGGTCGTTCTTGCAAAGATTCAATTGGGCGGAGGCGGGTGCCGGTCTCCCGCTAATTTCTAACTCACAATGAGTATATTATCTTCCCCTTCCCCGATCACGGCTTGCCTCGAAAGTCGTTCCCTTTTGGTGTGAGCATGGGTTGAAGCTTCAGGATAAAGATGGACGCCTCGTCAGAAAAGGTATGTCGTAGTGCTTTTAGCCCCTTGATGATGCAAAGTCGAGTCTTCTTCTCGGATTGAAGCCCACGTGGGTAGTGGAGTGCACAGATTTTGTCGACCTTCCTACGGAGTTTCTTTTTGGCTCGGCAGTTCCACTCTGCATATTGGTGCGTACGGAGACAATGCGGGAATATGTATGACTTCCTCATTTAGCATGGTCTTGGCATGGTGATACGTTGAAGGATGACCTTATTGTCATGAAGCCACGGTCTCCCCTAGTATCATATGGTAGTCCGGCTCCTTTTCTATGACTTCAAATTTCACTTTTGATCGCACTAGTCCCTCTGATAAATTGATTGACATACCCATATGTGCTGGTCTGGTTTCCTTGAAGTCCGTCACATTGTGGTGGGCCACCGTACAATCTTGCATGGGCTAACCTTGGATGTCTGAGAGTCTTGAGAGTAATCACATTCGAAGATGCTCCGTGTCGAGCGAGGCCCTCACGAAATTTGAACCCTTGATACGTGCGGTAACATGTAGGGCTTTGGTTGTGACCTTCCTCTGCCATCATGTCGTCTTACATCAAATGTCTTAACATTATTTACAGATGCCTTTAAAATCACGATTAGGACTTGGACGGGAAGGAGTCGGTGTACGTCCGAGCTATTTTATTAATTGCGACAACGTCTGCCGTTGATTCTTCGAGAGGTTCAAGAGTTCACATAAGCTTTCCATTAGAATGCGCTTCTGATCCACCTGGTCTGGTTCGTAGTAAAGCTGTTGATCCGAGGGGAACTAGTTCCGGTGTAGAGGTCTCCTAACGCTCATCTACGATGTCATCTTAATGAGGGGAGATCAAGCATGCGTTTACAGCTTCTTTGATTAGCTCCATGTTCTTCGTGTGAATCTCATGTACCCGTGCTAGTTCGCTTAATATTGGAAATATCTCGATCATGCCGTCGAGACGCAAGGAGGAGGAGGGGTATCTCCGTTGGAGGAACCATCGGGATTTGAGGCTGTCGAGGTGGTCTAAGACCAACCATCTCGAAATTGAGAATGGTATTGAAGAAATTGACTTTACAATAGAGAGATTAACCTCCCATTTGTGGTCGCCAATTGTTTATGGTGAAAACTATTTACGCGATTTTGTAATTTGGGGTGTGTGGATGAGAAATGAATCTAAACCTAAACAAATGCCTTGCACGGGAGTGTATGGATTCGAGAAATCAATCATGCAAATCCGGCCTAAACCAAGAAATGGGCGTTCCCGGACTTGTTTCGGTCACAAAGTAAAAGGAGATGGGGTTGATCTTAGGGAGGGAAGCGAAGAAGGTGTTGAGATTGTGAAGGTGTTGGCTATGTATGACTTGTATCGAGAAAGGCGGCTTTGCGGGATGCCATTGCTCCGGTTCGGTGTTTGAATACGTTGTATCAACACTTGCCTCATTGTCTTGCCTTACCTTGTTCTCTTGTTTGAAAAAATAGGGAGGAGAACCTATTTATACAAGTCTTTAAGCCTAACCCTCGTATCTCGTGGGAAGTGGAGAAAGTGGAATGATGGAGTAGTGGAGTTGTGTGTTTGGTATCACACGACCAGGGTCTTGCCCACTTCTCCCATCATCACTAACAAATCCATAATCTCACGACACGTTCTTGTGATGGCGCGTTGTCCGCTGCACGCTATAAACCGCCAGACCAATACCCAAGTTTGTGACATGATTGATGTCTCGAGTGTGTGGATCGTGGGACCCACAGAAAGTAGCATGTAATGCTAGATTAAATAACTAAGTTATTTAGGAAGTCGATACTTGTGAAGTATCGTGTGTATTCTATGTGTGCGCATCATGGTGTGGTAGAGTGACGGGTGGTGATCACCATGACGCCTCACTTACCAATTAACTCCCGACCGGGGTTGTATACCAAAGGGGGTGAAGTTGGACGGACGAGATGATCTTTGAGACCTCATGCAGGCCGTTGGTGGAATAGGGTTTTTTTGAAGAGGTGCATGCATCACTCTTGACTTGGTCGAATCCAAGCTTGGGATACAATTTTAGCGGCCGATTGTGCATGTGTAGACGACATGACGGTGTAGGCGCCCATACCTCATCCACTCGTGAAAGTGTGATATGGGCCACTCAATTTGTCCGCGAAGTTAAGTGGTCGAGATCAATTTGTAATCTGGTCTGCATGGCCAGCGCATCATGCCAATTTGGGCGCGCGTTCAGAGACGACCAAGCAAGTCGGTCTTGGCCGTTAATCACAGTATACAAGCGGCGAAATGGTGTACACGTCTATACCTTAATATCCCATAGAAACGTGATCTAAGCCACTCAATTTGTCCGCAAAGTTGAGTGGTGAGATTAGTTTGCAATCGGGAGGAATGCGACCATTTAGTTCGGGCGTGCGGGCTCGAGGCAGCCGGGCATGATATGCCTTGGCCCGATCGGGTGTGGAGATAGATGGGCCACGGTGGTCATGTTGATACTTTTGGAGCTTCTTAGTCTAATCCTGGACCCTTCATTCGTGCGGAGAAAACGACGCTCGTGATGTTCAAACCCTAATTAGGGTTTCAAAGGTCTACTGCGTCCCATGCCTTGTTTGGGCGCCTTAATCGGAACGACCAACTATAGTTGGTCCTGACCGTCGGTCATGTATGTAGCGGCCCACGATGTTTGTGTTGACATGCTCTAGGCCCTTTGAATCTACATCACACCCTCCATCTATGCCTGCGAAGATGGATGGTTGAGAGCTTGTTTTGCGACACATGTAATGTGCCTCAAACCCTAATTTAGGGTTTTTCGTCCATCTTGCTTTGGCTTGGACGGTTTGGCAACTATGCCCTTTTTGGGAGGCCGGCCATGCGGGGCCCGCGTTGGGTCGGTAGTGAATATTCCAATACTCGCTGAGGTCATGGATTCAATCTAAGCCATCCAATCATGTTGGTGAAGTTGGATGGCCGTGATCGTTACGAGACTGATATGGACGAGTCCAGTTCAAACATGCTCAATCGGGCTAGTATAACACACCGAGAGATGTATGCTCAATTGGGCTAGTATAACACACCGAGAGTTGTATGCTCAATCGGGCTAGTATAACACACCGAGAGTTGTAGCACTGTCACGGGTATTTCGTACATGCTTCATTATTAATGCTTAGAGGTTCGTGTTGCTGCTGAGAACAACACTCGGTCGTCATGCCGTACTGGTAATGAGTACGAAATACAAGGCTGGTCATGCATTAATTAATAATCTTTGTAAATTCACTGGGGTATATGAGATTGTTGCTACATGCTCCAACACGGATGAATTTCGTGTATTTAATTCACAGAATACGGGATTGTTTCCACATGCTCCATTCTAGGTGAATTAGTAAAGTGAAGAAGTATTCATCACTTTATCACAGCTATCATTTGCAGTGGATGTCAGTAGCATAAATTTGGTTTCACAATTTTAGCCTTTGAACAAAATCCACCATCAACACCGTAAAAATGGTCCCACAATGTCTAGACCCCATTTTCCAAAAGGCCACACACTTGTTGAAGATGATAAAAGTGCTCTGGTGCATGTATTCTCTTACCGTGTCATTTGACACTCTTTGCAACGTTTTGATACTTCTTTTGCATCCTCATGCATGTACGTCCAATAATATCCTTGTGTTTTCGCTTTGTATGCCAAAGATCTTCCTCCACTATGATTACATGCATCTCCATAATGTAACGCTTTCAGTATTTCCTCTCATTCTTTTTCGTGTCAAACATCTAAGCGAAGGTCCATTAAATGACCTTGATACAATACCCTATCTCTGAGTTCATAATTTGTCGCACGACTCTTTAATTTATATGCCTCTAATCTATTTCTTGGCATTTCCCCTCTCTCCAAGTATGCATGAAGTTCAGTTTTCCAATCTGTGATTTTATTTGCCTCTTCATTCTCCACACTTTCTACTATCATCACATCTACTTCTTCTTCTTTGTTGATTGACGGCAAGGAAAGCGTCTGAATTTTTATGTATCTTGCAGTCGGATCTACCATCATGCTTGAGATAAAAGCGCTATCCCTTTCTATTCTATTATCCCTCCTTGATATATGTCTCCATTTGATTTGCGAGATTTTCGTTGACAACTCCTCAACAAGCCTTTGTACTTCTTCAATGAGGGTTCATTTGTAGTGTATTCTCCTTTTATTTGGCAAATGACTAATTGCGAATCGCTAGTGATCCTTACATTTTCTAATTTCATTTCTATTGCAGTCAGTAAAGCATGCACCACTGCTTCATATTCCGTTTCATTGTTAGTAGACGCGAACTCCAATCTAAAAGAAAAAGCCATCTTTGTTTTACAGTGAAATCAAGACAATTCCAATTCCCTTACCTTCTCCATTTGATGATCCATCCACCAATATTTCCCATCTATCAGGCTCTGTTAACAGGTCTCTTGGATTCCCATGTTCTTCTTCTATATCCATCATCTCTTCCTTGCTTCATCATTTTCCAATGGAAATTCTCGCTAAAAATTCGCAACAACTTGTGACTTGGCGAAGATAATACTTCATATTTAATCTTAAAATGCCCCACTTGAGCATTCCACCTCTCAATCCTCGACCTCTTTGAATTTGTCATTACCGATTCAATGGGCACCTCTCATTAATACCCTTATTCTATGGGCTTGAAAATATATGCGAACCTTAAAGAAATTTGCATAAACTAATGCGTATTAGTTTTTCAATATTTGAATAGTTCTTCTTGCATTAAATGTCTTGCTAATGTAATAAATTGGCTTTTCTACTCCGTCATCTACTGCAACAAAACGGCACTTAAAGCATGCGAAGTGGTCGCAAGATAAATCAACAATTCTTCCCCTGGCTCTGCTTTTTGTAAGATGGATATATTCATCAAGTAATCCTTTATCCCTTGCAGTGCTTTCTCGCATTCATCTGTCCACTTAAATTTCGTTCCCTTCTTGAGTATATTGAAGAAATGCTTGCACTTGTCTGATGATCGTGAAATGAATATTTGGTGAAGCCAAGAGTCCATTTAATTTTCGTACATCTTTCGTCATTGGTGTTGACATGTACAATTGCTCGCACCTTCTCTAGGATCAACTTGTATTCCTTCTTTTGACACAATGTACCCTAAAAAAATTTTCTGACGCAACAGAAGATACATTTTTGGGATTTATTTTGATGTTGAGCTAGCATCATTCAAAGATTTCTTTTGAATCTTGCACATGGTCTTCAGCTTCTTTGATTTTCACCAACATGTCATCCACGTACACTTCTAATGTCTTATGAATCCATTTCGCAAACACCTTCTCTACCATTCTCTGATATGTCGCTCCAGCATTTCGCAAACCGAACTGCATTTTCGTGTAACAATATAATCCTCTTGGTGCAAAAAAGGTGGTATGCTCATGATCTTCTTCAGCGAGAGGAATTTGATTGTAACTTTTATATCCATCTAAATAAGATATTCTATCATTCCCTGCCGCTGATTCAACCAATTGCGGGATGTCTGGTAAAGGAAAACTGTCCTTTGGACAAACTTTATTTAGATCAGTGAAATCTATGCAAATCCTTATCCCATTATTTTTCTTAGGTACCACTACCATATTTGCAATCCATTCTGGGTATTTTGCTTGTCGTATAATTCCTGCATCCAACATCTTCTGTAACTCTTCTTCTATTTGAGGATGATATGTTGTTGCTATTTTTCTTATTCTCTGTTTGAATGGTTTTATAGTTTTGTTGATTTCCAAATGATGACACGCAACAGAAGGATCTATCCCAGGTATTTCGTCCATGTTCCATGCGAAGACATCTTTAAATTCTCGCAATAGACTGATTGTTCTTTCTTCATCTGCATCCATTTTAGTTAGATCTTTAACATTTTTGGCTCTTTTTAGTTCCAATATTCACTTCTTTTGTTGGTTCTTTCACGTGTAGGACGCCTTTGACTCTCATTGGTGTTTGCTCTTTTATCGTTTTTATCGGTTTGTCTCCTTCTTGCGAAATTTCGCTTGGTATTCCTTTTCCTTCTTTTGCTTTTATCATGTAGATTCTAAATTCTTCTTCTTTCCTTGCCTCTTTCGCCATTTTCCAGCGAAGATTTCGCTTCTTTGCACGCCCTTCATAATTTTCTACTTCCACCTGATGACACATTTTCGCCTCATTATCATCTCCTTTGATTTCACCTACTCCGCTAGGCATAGGAAACTTGATACACTGATGCGGTGTGGATGCTAAAACTTTAATTGCATGTATCCATGGTCTTCCCAATAGCATGTTGTAAGGTGATTCCATATCCACCACACACAGTGTCACGTGCGTTTCAATTTCTCCTAATAATATTCGCACCACTATTTCTCCTTTAGGCCTTGTTGTAAACTTACCAAAACCATGGATATGATAGGTTGAACAAGTCATCTCTTCATCTTTGTACCCCATCCTTTTGAATGCATGGTAAAATATTATATCGACTGAACTTCCTGTATCTATTAGAGTTCTGTTCACCGCCCATTCTTCTATAGATTTATTTGGTCCATCTTTCTCCTTTCTTGCTGCAGATTGCTTTAATTACCAACGGAGCCGTGTGATTTAGATTTTCTCCGCATTTCGCTGCTTTGTGAATGTAATTTTTTTTCCCACTCCTTGATGGTGGCGCCTTTTCTTCTATCATAATTTTTTTCCTTCAAAATCTCGTTTATGTATTCTTCCTCTAAGATTTTCATGGAACTCATTAATCATGGTCTTTGTAATTAAGTTACATTCTAATTTCTTGCTGTCTTCTTTGATTTTGATGATCTTTTCCCCAACCAATTTACTGATTTTCTTCATCATCCTTTTTTGATTTCAATAACTTGTCATACACCTCACAAATTCTTCACCAAATACTTCAAATTCCTTGAATCATGATATCCTCATTCAATCTTGTTTCGGATAATTTTTTAAATTTTGATCCTCTGTTTCTAGCGCCAATATGTGGTTGCAAGATTTCCTACAACCTCACCCCTCAAAGATTGTATGTTATTCTAGACAAATTCCATGATAAATTTATAAAGTTTTATTTATCTTTTTAATGATTCTTACAGAAATAATGGGAATACAAAGAAATCAAAATAGCTCTGGACTTTGTCTCTCCTATTTGTTCTCCTCTCACTCTAAAAAAGATCTCCCTTCTCTCGACTTTGCTTGGTCCTTTATATAGGATATTACATAGTGGATGACATCTAAGTAGCCTTTATTTTCGGACCCGATCTGCGATTTTCTCGCAAGCTCACAAGGATTTTTCTTCGCAAGGTAATCCCAATCTTGTTTGAGTCTTCAAACTTTCTTATGAATAAGGTGACGTCACTCGCTACATCACTTCTCTAATTTCTGCGATGATCTTCACAACCTTCCTTTAGTTAATGCCTTAGACTAGTGATCCCTAGACTACATCCAAACTCCTTAAATTAGAGTGGATTTGAGCAATTACAGAGTTCGAACCCCTACCTCCGGGTGGGAGGGAGCATGCCAACCACCAAACCACTTGATGATTGGTAATTTTCGTGTATTCCTTTGAATGGCAAAATCGTGTTGTTATTTCTCTATCACAACTTTATATCAACACCCTGTGGCCACTAGGCATTATCATTTTTTTTCTTCCCTTGTTCATTGTTATCTTAGTCACCTCTTAAAACCGACTAATGGATCAAAATTGTTGTCTTATTGATATGACGACGGATGCATTTATTGGGTCTTATGGATAGATTAAGACACTGAAAATGACTGCAAAACTGCAAATTTGGTTGCAATTTGTCATTGCAAATGTAAACTTTGGTAGGCTAAATGTAACTCAACATATTCGATACAAAAACGAAATATATGTTTTTTTAACACTTCCATTGGCCATGGTAATGGCATGCTGTAAGTTAGCAAAACTGGCATTTATTTTCCGCCTATAATTGAAGCTTTTTCATTTTCTTCTTTGCTGTTGGTGACACATTATCTCAGTTGTCTTTACCATTAAGGTCTACGTAGTTAGCATGGGGATCCTTAGCAAAAGATATTGTTGTCCCTATCCCATTTGGTGTAGGGTGACGCCTGAGCTGAAAAGTATACAAGCTAGAAAGTTTGCTCCCTTGCTTTCCACTTTACGTAGACACTTGTATCTTAGATGTGGTAACCCACAGAATATCTCTTTTCCTCGGTGGCGCATTTATGTTGGTACATGGTGTTGGGATCTTGCAACAATGAACAGCACGTTAGATGTATCGAAAATAATATGTAAAGAACTAATGCGAAACAACTCTACCGAAATAACTTGACGAGGGCAGAATCACAGGTTCAACAAGTTGTCCTTAACACATTAGTTCGCGGGTATACTCGAGTTGAGTAATGCTAAACCCATCACAGCGAAGATGTGTCCGAGGATAAGATCGCCGATATAACTTGAGTTAGCACAACGCAAGTTACCCTCTCTTCGAACTCGGCAACGGGGATGGAGGTAAAAAACGTATGGAAAACCTAGAATAAAGAAGAATTTTTCGGTGTATAGAAAACAGATTTTCGAGTTATATTTATAGGATGAAAATACTTGCAAATCAAGTTAGGTTTTGGTTTTCTTCAAAAACAAGTAAAAGGAATTTTACCATAAATAAAACTCTTAAGAAATAAGTTTGGAATTAATTTCCTAAAGAAAAACTCGCAAAAATAAATCCGTGTAGAAAAGGGACTTGGTGCATGGCATACGCGCATATCGCATGGGTAAAAATATGTATTTTTGCCCACCGCTCCACCCACGTTTTACAATTCATACATAAGAGTATGATTATATAGTGGAGCTCCTCTTTAGTTTTCCACAATGTGGGACTAAAGGTTCCACTTCATTCACCCAAAAATGAGTGAGTATCCTTAGACCCTTAGGTCATTAGATCAAACCACACCAAGACCATAAAACATTTTAATTAAAACTCATTTTCTCCAACAATCCCCCACATGAATGAAATCTAGGAAAACGAAAAATCGAGTAAGGAAAATACCATTTAGGCAAAGGTGTCCATGAGGTCTTGAACCCTTACTTAGTGAGAAGTTCTAGGAACTACATGCTAGATAAAGTGAACATAGTCTTGAACTGATAGCATTGGTGTAATTCGCGACAACACCCACGCATGATATCCTCTGGCGTTGCTAAGTTCGTGCCGTTTTGTCCAATTTGGCCCTGGACATATCCTGTTTCTCGAGAATGCTCTAGAGGGTGGCTCGATTCTCAGGAAGCGACCCCACTTCCACGTTGGATAGGTGAGTTCCATCAAGAGTGTTTCTTGCTACACCCCACTTCAATCTTAAATTGAAACTATGGAACTCATTAAGACTTATTTAAAAGTCATCCTCCACATGCGATCCACTATCACATCAACACCATAGGGGAAGGGACGGAGAATGAAATTCTGCGATAGTGCTTACCATTACCCAACATGAATTAGTTGTCTCATTCGAAACCTTGATCTTGGAATCTCCGGTCGGCAAGGTTGAGTATCCTTCATGGCAAGTTTAATTTTTGAGCCTAAGCCCCATCCCCTCGATGCTTTACTAACTATCTCCTTGGACAAACCTTTCGTCAAAGGGTCCGCGATATTTTCCTTCGACCGCATCCAATCTATGGAAATAACGCATTGAGATTAGTGTTTTCAAAGTATCATGTCTTCTACGAATATGTATAGACTTTCCATTGTAGAAGCAACTCTTAGCTCTACCTATCGCAGATTCTTTGTCACGGTGTATAGATATATTTGGGCACGAAGGCCTATGCCGAGAGGAATATCTTAAAAAGTTTCTTAGCCATTCGGCCTCCTCTCTGCTTTATCTAACGCAATAAACTCAGATTCCATAGTGGAACGAGCTATACATGTCTGTTTGGAACTCTTCCAAGATACAAACGCTTTTGCTTAGAGTGAATACATATCCACTCGTAGACTTAGAATCCCTCCTCGATCCTGTTATCCGGTTTGCATCGCAAAATCCCTCAAGACGGCGGGATATCCTTTGTAATTCAAACTAAAGGTCATTGTGTACTTCAAGTACTTTAGCACTCTAATAAGTGCATCCCAATGTATATCGCCTGGATTACGGGTATACACCTTAACCTACTTACAAACATAAGCAATGTCCGGTCTCGTACAATTCATCAAATACATCGGACTTCCTATGACTCTCGAGTATTCAAGTTGGTTAACTCCTACACCCTTATTCTTCTTGAGACGGCAGTTAGAATCATAAGGAGTACACATAAAGTTCTGATTAAAAGCGATTAAATTTCTTAAGTATGGATTCAACATAATGAGACCGGCTCGGACTATAGCCATTAGAAGTTTTCTAATCTTCATCCCTAATATGACATCAGCGGGGCCTAAGTCTTTCATGTCAAAGTTCTCATTCAACGAGTTTCTTAGTGGAATTAATAACATCCATGTTTGTACCTAATATAAGCATATCATCAACATACAAGCATACAATCACACGGGCATCCTTGACAAGTTTAGTGTAAACACACTTATCGATTCATTAATTCTAAAACCACTAGAAATCATCACATGATCAAATTTTTCATGCCATTTGTTTAGGTGCTTGTTTCAATCCATACAAAGATTTAACCAGTTTACACACTTTCTTTTCACAACCTTTAACTACAAAGCCCTCGGGTTGTTCCATATAAATTTCTTCATCTAACTCACCATTAAGAACGTTGTCTTTACATCCATTTGATGTATCTCTAAATTATGAATGAAGCTATAGAAATTAACATCCTAATGGAGCTAATTCTACTCCTTTGGTGAATAGGTGTCAAAGAAATCTATACCTTCTATTTGTCTCGTAGCCTTTAGCTACCCGGCCCTAGCCTTGTATTTTTCAATAGTTCCATCTATCTTACGTTTTCTTTTGAAAATCCATTTACAACCTATGGCCTTACACCCTGGAGGTAAATCTACAAGTTCAAACGTACTATTTTCTCGAAGGGAATCCATTTCACTAATGGAAGCTTCTTTCCACCACGGAGCTTCGGACAAGTCATGGCTTCTCTATAAGTCGAGGATCGGACTCGGCTAGGTATGTAATGCAACCGGGATAGGTTTTCTCGGTTCTAACCCGTTTACCTCTTCTAGGTTCCACTTGGTTCATCTTCTTCTAAAGGTAATAATTGACTAGTTGAAGCAACATCGGGGATCATCTAAACATCTCTTTCGAGAATCACGTTTTCAAAGGAAAAACATTCTCAAAAAACTCAGCATCCCTAGACTCCATGATAGTATTCAACCCTATGTCAGAAATTTCAGAACTCACAACCATAAACCTATGAGCACTAGAATGCTCATGATACCCTATAAAAACACAATCAACGGTTTTGGGTCCTATCTTATTTTTCTTAGGAGGAGGGATGCCCACCTTTGCCAAGCACCCCCACACTTTGAAGTAATCATAAGATGGTTGTCTACCTTTCCATAACTCATATGGAGTTTTATCCGATCCTTTAAAGGGTACTCATTCAGGATGTAATTGGCGGAGAGGATAGCCTCCCCCCACAAATTCGAAGGTAACCCTGAACTAATCAACATGGCATTCATCATATCCTTAAGGGTACGGTTCTTACGTTCAGCTACACCATTGGATTGAGGTGAATAAGGGGATGTAGTCTCATGTATTATGCCATGTTCTTCACAGAAATCTCCTACGGGAATTTCATACTCACCACCACAGTCGAGACCTAATAGTTTTAATGGTAGTATTCAATTGGTTTCGACTTCACTTTATATATCTTAAAGGCTTCTAAGGCATCATCCTTGCCTCTAAGTAAGTAAACATGGCGTGCTTGCACAATCATCTATAAAAGTAATAAACCATTTCTTACCACCTCTTGTTTGAACTGACTTCATATCAACTAGGTGCGAGTGGATTAAATCTAAGGGTTTAGAGTTTCTCTGGACATTCTTATTGAATGATTTCTTAGCATGCTTAGATTCTACGCAAATCTCACACTTATGATTTTTATCTAAAGTGAATTTGGGTATGCGACCTACGCTAGCCAATTTATGCATTGATTTATAGTTTACATGACCAAGTCTACCATGCCAAACGTTCAATGACACACACATGTAAGCGGAAGAATCATTCAATTTCAATTCGGGACAGGTTACATTAAGTTTATATAGACCCCCGGTATTATAACCCTTACCACATAATCATTGCCCTTAGTTACTATAAGTTTTCCGGACTCAATTGTAACTTTAAAACCCTTATCATCTAAAGCAGACAAGAAACAAGATTTTTGCGGATATCCTGGAACATGAAGAACTTCATTCAATGTGAGAGTCTTTCGGATGAGCTTGAGGACCGACCTTTCCTTTTCCTGCAACCTCGAGTGCGGATGAGTTACCCATATAGAGTTTCTCGCCTTCCCCTACCCTCGGTAGGAGGTGAACAGTCTCTGTTCCCACAAACATGCTTGGTAGCTCCGAGTCTACCCACCAATCCATCACATTGGTCACCCGGATTAACCGGACACCACGGCGAAAACTCGTCTTTGCTTTTCTCAACCAAGTTAGCATTATTCTTCTTATCCTTACGTTGTCTACGGTGAACTGCCATATGACCAGTATTTCCACACACCCAACAAGGACCCTTAATTTTATTAATGCTAGATTCGGTTTCTTAAACGTACCTTTCTTGTTAGGTCCATGCTTGAGTTGCGATTGTTGTTGTCACCTTTTCCGACTTTGGATGGCTTATGTTGAGACATATGAGCTTTGTTAGACATGTCCCTTGCGGATGACACGTTCTTATCTTTGGTGCACAACATCTCTTCCACTTGAATCTTCTTTCCCAATTCAACCATGTTGATCTCGCCGTTTCATGCCTCGGTTTTTCTTATACTCCGACCAAGAAGATGGTAACTTCTCAATCACCGCAGACACTTGAAAAGTCTCATCAATAACCATACCTTGACAAGAATATGGTTAATGATTTGTTGAAGTTCGAGGAATTGATCAACAACGAGACTTATCATTCGTCATCTTGAACTCCATAAACTTTGCCACTGAAATTTCTTGCTTCTGTGAGTCTCGGCTTGGTACTTTGCTTCTACTTGAGTCCACAACTCATAGCGATTAAGCTATCTTTAGCATTGTAAAAATCATACATCGTATCTTCCAAACCATTCATGATATGATTTTTAGCGAGAAAATTAGACCTCGTATTCATATTGACCTCCTCCTCGGTCAAATTTTCAACATTGTACAAGTCATCACCTGGAACCAAAGACATAGTCCAACTCATGATGGCTCGGATAAAACAGCATCTTGGATTGCCATCTCTTGAAATCCTATCCGTTAAACTTTTGTGGTCTTTCTACATCGTTGTTTCCCATTGTTACAAGGAATATTAATGTGTTAAGATTGTTGGGATCTTGCAACAATGAAAAGCACGTTAGATGTATCGAAAATAATATGTAAAGAACTAATGCGAAACAACTCTACCGAAATAACTTGGCGAGGGCGAATCACGGGTTCAACAAGTTGTCCTTAACACATTAGTTCGCGGGTATACTCGAGTTGAGTAATGCTAAACCCATCACGTGAAGATGTGTCCGGGATAAGCGCCGATATAACTTGAGTTAGCACAACGCAAGTTACCCATTCTTCAAACTCAGCAACAGGGATGAAGGAAAAAAAAAAAACGTATGGAGAAACCCTAGAATAAAGAAGAAATTTTCGGTGTATAAAAAACAGATTTTCGAGTTATATTTATAGGATGAACTACTTGCAAATCAAGTTAGGTTTTGGTTTTCTTCTAAAACAAGTAAAAGGAATTTTACCATAAATAAAACTCTTAAGAAATAAGTTTGGAATTAATTTCCTAAAGAAAAACTGCCAAAAAATAAATCCGTGTAGAAAAGGGACTTGGTGCATGGCATACGCGCATATCGCATGGGTAAAAAAATGTATTTCTGCCCACCCGCTCCACCCACGTTTTACAATTCATACATAAGTGTATGATTATATAGTGGAGCTCCTCTTTAGTTTTCCACAATGTGGGACTAAAGGTTCCACTTCATTCACCCAAAAATGAGTGAGTATCCTTAGACCCTTAGGTCATTAGATCAAACCACACCAAGACCATAAAATATTTTAATTAAAACTCATTTTCTCCAACAATCCCCCACATGAATGAAATCTAGGAAAACGAAAAATCGAGTAAGGAAAATACCATTTAGGCAAAGGTGTCCATGAGGTCTTGAACCCTTACTTAGTGAGAAGTTACAGGAACTAGATGCTAGATAGTGAACATAGTCTTGAACTGATAGCATTGGTGTAATTCGCGACAACAGCAACGCATGATATCCTCCACGGCGTTGCTAAGTTCGTGCCGTTTTGTCCAATTTGGCCCACTGGACATATCTGTTTCTCAGAATGCTCTAGAGAATTGGCTCAATTCTCATAGGAAGCTGCCCCACTTCCACATTCGAGATAGGTGAGTTCCATCAAGAGTGTTTCTTGCTACACCCCACTTCAATCTTAAATTGAAACTATGGAACTCATTAAGACTTATTTAAAAGTCATCCTCCACATGCGAGTCACACTATCACATCAACACCATAGGGAAGGGACGGAGAATGAAATTCTCTGATAGTGCTTACCATTACCCAACATGAATTAGTTGTCTCATTCGAAACCTTGATCTTGGAATCTCCAGTCAGCAAGGTTGAGTATCCTTCATGGCAAGTTTAATTTTTGAGCCTAAGCCCCATCCCCCTCGATGCTTTACTAACTATCTCCTTGGACAAACCTTTCGTCAAAGGTCGCGATATTTTCCTTGGTGCATCCAATCTATGGAAATAACGCGCTGTTGAGATTAGTGTTTTCAAAGTATCATGTCTTCTACGAATATGTATAGACTTTCCATTGTAGAAGCAACTCTTAGCTCTACCTGCTCCATGATTTCTTTGTCACGAGTGTATAGATATAGGCGCACGAGGCCTATGCAGAGAGGAATATCTTCTAAAAAAGTTTCTTAGCCATTCGGCCTCTCTCTCTGCTTTATCTAACGCAATAAACTCCGATTCCATAGTGGAACAGAGCTATACATGTCATGTTTGGAACTCTTCCAAGATACAAACGCCTTTTCCAGAGTGAATACATATCCACTCGTAGACTTAGAATCCTCGATCTGTTATCCAGTTTGCATCATAAAATCCCTCAAGGACGGCCGGATATCCTTTGTAATTCAAACTAAAGGTCATTGTGTACTTCAAGTACTTTAGCACTCTAATAAGTGCATCCCAATGTATCTCGCCCTGGATTACGGGTATACCGCTTAACCTACTTACTGATAAGCAATGTCGGTCTCGTACAATTCATCAAATACATCGGACTTCCTATGACTCTCGAGTATTCAAGTTGGTTAACTCCTACACCCTTATTCTTCTTGAGGCGTGAGTTAGAATCATAAGGAGTACACACGGAGTTCTGATTAAAGCTGATTAAATTTCTTAAGTATGGATTCAACATAATGAGGTGACTCAGGACTATAGCCATTAGAAGTTTTTCTAATCTTCATCCCTAATATGACATCAGCGGGGCCTAAGTCTTTCATGTCAAAGTTCTCATTCAACAGTTTCTTAGTGGAATTAATAACATCCATGTTTGTACCTAATATAAGCATATCATCAACATACAAGCATACAATCACACAGGCATCCTTGACAAGTTTAGTGTAAACACACTTATCAGATTCATTAATTCTAAAACCACTAGAAATCATCACATGATCAAATTTTTCATGCCCTTTGTTTAGGTGCTTGTTTCAATCCATACAAAGATTTAACCGGTTTACACACTTTCTTTTCACAACCTTTAACTACAAAGCCCTCGGGTTGTTCCATATAAATTTCTTCATCTAACTCACCATTAAGAAACGTTGTCTTTACATCCATTTGATGTATCTCTAAATTATGGACAGAAGCTATAGAAATTAACATCCTAATGGAGCTAATTCTACTCACTGGTGAATAGGTGTCAAAGAAATCTATACCTTCTATTTGTCTGTAGCCTTTAGCTACCAGCCTAGCCTTGTATTTTTCAATAGTTCCATCTATCTTCGTTTTCTTTTGAAAATCCATTTACAACCTATGGCCTTACACCCTGGAGGTAAATCTACAAGTTCAAACGTACTATTTTCTCGAAGGGAATCCATTTCACTAATGGAAGCTTCTTTCCACCACGGAGCTTCTGGACAAGTCATGGCTTCTCTATAAGTCTGAGGATCAGACTCGGCTAGGTATGTAATGCAACCAGGATAGGTTTTCTCCGTTCTAACCCGTTTACCTCTTCTAGGTTCCACTTGGTTCATCTTCTTCTAAAGGTAATAATTGACTAGTTGAAGCAACATCTGGGGATCATCTAAACATCTCTTTCGAGAATCACGTTTCAAAGGAAAAACATTCTCAAAAACTCAGCATCCCTAGACTCCATGATAGTATTCAACCACAACCATAAACCTATGAGCACTAGAATGCTCATGATACCCTATAAAAACACAATCAACGGTTTTGGGTCCTATCTTATTTTTCTTAGGAGGAGGGATGCCCACCTTTGCCAAGCACCCCCACACTTTGAAGTAATCATAAGATGGTTGTCTACCTTTCCATAACTCATATGGAGTTTTATCTGATCCTTTAAAGGGTACTCTGTTCAGGATGTAATTGGCGGAGAGGATAGCCTCCCCCACAAATTCGAAGGTAACCCTGAACTAATCAACATGGCATTCATCATATCCTTAAGGGTACGGTTCTTACGTTCAGCTACACCATTGGATTGAGGTGAATAAGGGGATGTAGTCTCATGTATTATGCCATGTTCTTCACAGAAATCTCCTACGGGAATTTCATACTCACCACCACGGTCAGACCTAATAGTTTTAATGGTAGTATTCAATTGGTTTTCGACTTCACTTTTATATATCTTAAAGGCTTCTAAGGCATCATCCTTGCCTCTAAGTAAGTAAACATGGCGGTACTTCATACAATCATCTATAAAAGTAATAAACCATTTCTTACCACCTCTTGTTTGAACTGACTTCATATCAACTAGGTGCGAGTGGATTAAATCTAAGGGTTTAGAGTTTCTCTGGACATTCTTATTGAATGATTTCTTAGCATGCTTAGATTCTACGCAAATCTCACACTTATGATTTTTATCTAAAGTGAATTTGGGTATGCGACCTACGCTAGCCAATTTATGCATTGATTTATAGTTTACATGACCAAGTCTACCATGCCAAACGTTCAATGACACACACATATAAGCGAAGAATCATTCAATTTCAATTCAGGAGGAGTTACATTAAGTTTATATAGACCCCAAAGATTATAACCCTTACCCACATAATCATTGCCCTTAGTTACTATAAGTTTTCCAGACTCAATTGTAACTTTAAAACCCTTATCATCTAAACAGAACAAGAAACAAGATTTTTGCGGATGTCTGGAACATGAAGAACTTCATTCAATGTGAGAGTCTTTTTCAGATGTGAGCTTCAGACCGACCTTTCCTTTTCCTGCAACCTCGTGCGGATGAGTTACCCATATAGAGTTTCTCGCCTTCCCCTACCCTCTGGTAGGAGGTGAACAGTCTCTGTTCCCACAAACATGCTTGGTAGCTCCGAGTCTACCCACCAATCCATCACATTGGTCACTAGAGTTAACCCGGACACCACGTGACTTCGTCTTTGCTTTTCTCAACCAAGTTAGCATTATTCTTCTTATCCTTACGTTGTCTACAGTGAACTGCCATATGACCAGTATTTCCACACACCCAACAAGGACCCTTAATTTTATTAATGCTAGATTCGGTTTACGAAACGTACCTTTCTTGTTAGGTCCATGCTTCGAGTTGCGATTGTTGTTGTCACCTTTTCCACTTTGGATGGCTTATGTTCGGACATATGAGCTTTGTTAGACATGTCCCTTGCGGATGACACGTTCTTATCTTTGGTGCACAACATCTCTTCCACTTGAATCTTCTTTCCCAATTCAACCATGTTGATCTCGCCCAGTTTCATGCCTCGTTTTTTCTTATACTCCGACCAAGAAGATGGTAACTTCTCAATCATGAGACACTTGAAAAGTCTCATCAATAACCATACCTTGACAAGAATGCGGTTAATGATTTGTTGAAGTTCGAGGAATTGATCAACAACGAGACTTATCATTCGTCATCTTGAACTCCATAAACTTTGCCACGAGAAATTTCTTGCTTCCTGTGATCTCGGCTTGGTACTTTGCTTCTAACGCAGTCCACAACTCATAAGCAGTTAAGCTATCTTTAGCATTGTAAAAATCATACATCGTATCTTCCAAACCATTCATGATATGATTTTTAGCCAGAAAATTAGACCTCGTATTCATATTGACCTCCTCCTCAGTCAAATTTTCAACATTGTACAAGTCATCACTGGAACAAATTACATAGTCCAGCTCATGATGGCTCGGATAAAAACTTGACATCTTGGATTGCCATCTCTTGAAATCCTATCCGTTAAACTTTTGTGGTCTTTCTACATCGTTGTTTCCCATTGTTACAAGGAATATTAATGTGTTAAGATTGTTGGGATCTTGCAACAATGAACAGCACGTTAGATGTATCGAAAATAATATGTAAAGAACTAATGCGAAACAACTCTACCGAAATAACTTGACGAGGCGAGAATCACCAGGTTCAACAAGTTGTCCTTAACACATTAGTTCGCGGGTATACTCGAGTTGAGTAATGCTAAACCCATCACAGCGAAGATGTGTCCAGGATAAGACTGCCCGATATAACTTGAGTTAGCACAACGCAAGTTACCCTCTCTTGAACTCAAAGAACGGGGATGGAGGTAAAAACGTATGGAGAAAACCTAGAATAAAAGAAGAATTTTTCGGTGTATAGAAAACAGATTTTCGAGTTATATTTATAGGATGAAAATACTTGCAAATCAAGTTAGGTTTTGGTTTTCTTCAAAAACAAGTAAAAGGAATTTTACCATAAATAAAACTCTTAAGAAATAAGTTTGGAATTAATTTCCTAAAGAAAAACGCCAAAAATAAATCCGTGTAGAAAAGGGACTTGGTGCATGGCATACGCGCATATCGCATGGGTAAAAATATGTATTTTTGCCCACCCGCTCCACCCACGTTTTACAATTCATACATAAGAGTATGATTATATAGTGGAGCTCCTCTTTAGTTTTCCACAATGTGGGACTAAAGGTTCCACTTCATTCACCCAAAAATGAGTGAGTATCCTTAGACCCTTAGGTCATTAGATCAAACCACACCAAGACCATAAAACATTTTAATTAAAACTCATTTTCTCCAACAATCCCCCACATGAATGAAATCTAGGAAAACGAAAAATCGAGTAAGGAAAATACCATTTAGGCAAAGGTGTCCATGAGGTCTTGAACCCTTACTTAGTGAGAAGTTACAGGAACTACATGCTAGACAGGTGAACATAGTCTTGGTGATAGCATTGGTGTAATTCGCGACAACACCCACGCATGATATCCTCCTGGCGTTGCTAAGTTCGTCTTAGTTTTGTCCAATTTGGCCCTGGACATATCCTGTTTCTCGAGAATGCTCTAGAGAATTGGCTCAATTCTCATAGGAAGCGGCCCCACTTCCACATTCGGATAGGTGAGTTCCATCAAGAGTGTTTCTTGCTACACCCCACTTGATCTTAAATTGAAACTATGGAACTCATTAAGACTTATTTAAAAGTCATCCTCCACATGCGATCACACTATCACATCAACACCATAGGGAAGGGACGGAGAATGAAATTCTCGATAGTGCTTACCATTACCCAACATGAATTAGTTGTCTCATTCGAAACCTTGATCTTGGAATCTCAGTCGACAAGGTTGAGTATCCTTCATGGCAAGTTTAATTTTTGAGCCTAAGCCCCATCCCCCTCGATGCTTTACTAACTATCTCCTTGGACAAACCTTTCGTCAAAGGGTTCGCGATATTTTCCTTGGTGCATCCAATCTATGGAAATAACGCTTTGTTGAGATTAGTGTTTTCAAAGTATCATGTCTTCTACGAATATGTATAGACTTTCCATTGTAGAAGCAACTCTTAGCTCTACCTATCATGATTTCTTTGTCACAGGTGTATAGATATAGGGCACGAGGCCTATGCCGAGAGAGGAATATCTTCTAAAAGTTTCTTAGCCATTCGGCCTCCTCTCTGCTTTATCTAACTTGCAATAAACTCCGATTCCATAGTGGAGCGAGCTATACATGTCTGTTTGGAACTCTTCCAAGATACAAACGGCCTTTGCTAGAGTGAATACATATCCACTCGTAGACTTAGAATCCTCACGATCTGTTATCCAGGTTTGCATCGCAAAATCCCTCAGGCAGTAGGATATCCTTTGTAATTCAAACTAAAGGTCATTGTGTACTTCCAAGTACTTTAGCACTCTAATAAGTGCATCCCAATGTATGCCTTACGGATTACGGGTATACCCGCTTAACCTACTTACGACATAAGCAATGTCCGGTCTCGTACAATTCATCAAATACATCGGACTTCCTATGACTCTCGAGTATTCAAGTTGGTTAACTCCTACACCCTTATTCTTCTTGAGGCAGCAGAGTTAGAATCATAAGGAGTACACACAGGTTCTGATTAAACTGATTAAATTTCTTAAGTATGGATTCAACATAATGAGACCCGACTCTGGACTATAGCCATTAGAAGTTTTCTAATCTTCATCCCTAATATGACATCACGGGGCCTAAGTCTTTCATGTCAAAGTTCTCATTCAACGGTTTCTTAGTGGAATTAATAACATCCATGTTTGTACCTAATATAAGCATATCATCAACATACAAGCATACAATCACACAGGCATCCTTGACAAGTTTAGTGTAAACACACTTATCGATTCATTAATTCTAAAACCACTAGAAATCATCACATGATCAAATTTTTCATGCCATTTGTTTAGGTGCTTGTTTCAATCCATACAAAGATTTAACCGGTTTACACACTTTCTTTTCACAACCTTTAACTACAAAGCCCTCAGGTTGTTCCATATAAATTTCTTCATCTAACTCACCATTAAGAAACGTTGTCTTTACATCCATTTGATGTATCTCTAAATTATGGATGAAGCTATAGAAATTAACATCCTAATGGAGCTAATTCTACTCACTGGTGAATAGGTGTCAAAGAAATCTATACCTTCTATTTGTCTGTAGCCTTTAGCTACCAGCCTAGCCTTGTATTTTTCAATAGTTCCATCTATCTTACGTTTTCTTTTGAAAATCCATTTACAACCTATGGCCTTACACCCTGGAGGTAAATCTACAAGTTCAAACGTACTGTTTTCTCGAAGGGAATCCATTTCACTAATGGAAGCTTCTTTCCACCATGGAGCTTGGACAAGTCATGGCTTCTCTATAAGTCGAGGATCGGACTCGGCTAGGTATGTAATGCAACCAGGATAGGTTTTCTCAGTTCTAACCCGTTTACCTCTTCTAGGTTCCACTTCTGGTTCATCTTCTTCTAAAGGTAATAATTGACTAGTTGAAGCAACATCTAGGGGATCATCTAAACATCTCTTTCGAGAATCACGTTTCAAAGGAAAAACATTCTCAAAAAACTCAGCATCCCTAGACTCCATGATAGTATTCAACCCTATGTCAGAAATTTCAGAACTCACAACCATAAACCTATGAGCACTAGAATGCTCATGATACCCTATAAAAACACAATCAACGGTTTTGGGTCCTATCTTATTTTTCTTAGGAGGAGGATGCCCACCTTTGCCAAGCACCCCCACACTTTGAAGTAATCATAAGATGGTTGTCTACCTTTCCATAACTCATATGGAGTTTTATCGATCCTTTAAAAGGGTACTCTGTTCGGGATGTAATTGGCGGAGAGGATAGCCTCCCCACAAATTCGAAGGTAATCTGAACTAATCAACATGGCATTCATCATATCCTTAAGGGTACGGTTCTTATGTTCAGCTACACCATTGGATTGAGGTGAATAAGGGGATGTAGTCTCATGTATTATGCCATGTTCTTCACGAAATCTCCTACGGGGAATTTCATACTCACCACCACGGTCAGACCTAATAGTTTTAATGGTAGTATTCAATTGGTTTTCGACTTCACTTTTATATATCTTAAAGGCTTCTAAGGCATCATCCTTCCCTCTAAGTAAGTAAACATGGCAGTACTTCGTACAATCATCTATAAAAGTAATAAACCATTTCTTACCACCTCTTGTTTGAACCGACTTCATATCAACTAGGTCTGAGTGGATTAAATCTAAGGGTTTAGAGTTTCTCTGGACATTCTTATTGAATGATTTCTTAGCATGCTTAGATTCTACGCAAATCTCACACTTATGATTTTTATCTAAAGTGAATTTGGGTATGCACCTACGCTAGCCAATTTATGCATTGATTTATAGTTTACATGACCAAGTCTACCATGCCAAACGTTCAATGACACACATGTAAGCGGAAGAATCATTCAATTTCAATTCAGACGGAGGTTACATTAAGTTTATATAGACCCTGAGTATTATAACCCTTACCCACATAATCATTGCCCTTAGTTACTATAAGTTTTCCAGACTCAATTGTAACTTTAAAACCCTTAACATCTAAAGCAGAACAAGAAACAAGATTTTTGCGGATGTGCCGGAACATGAAGAACTTCATTCAATGTGAGAGTCTTTCCAGGATGTGAGCTTAGAATGACCTTTCCTTTTCATATGCAACCTCGATGCGGATGAGTTACCCATATAGAGTTTCTCGCCTTCCCCTACCCTGCGGTAGGAGGTGAACAGTCCCTGTTCCCACAAACATGCTTGGTAGCTCCGAGTCTACCCACCAATCCATCACATTGGTCACCAGATTAACCGGACACCACGTGAGAAAACTCGTCTTTGCTTTTCTCAACCAAGTTAGCATTATTCTTCTTATCCTTACGTTGTCTCGGTGAACGCCATATGACCAGTATTTCCACACACCCAACAAGGACCCTTAATTTTATTAATGCTAGATTCAGGTTTCGAAACGTACCTTTCTTGTTAGGTCCATGCTTCGAGTTGCGATTGTTGTTGTCACCTTTTCAGACTTTGGATGGCTTATGTTCGGACATATGAGCTTTGTTAGACATGTCCCTTGCGGATGACACGTTCTTATCTTTGGTGCACAACATCTCTTCCACTTGAATCTTCTTTCCCAATTCAACCATGTTGATCTCGCCGATTTCATGCCTCGGATTTTTCTTATACTCCGACCAAGAAGATGGTAACTTCTCAATCACCGGAGACACTTGAAAAGTCTCATCAATAACCATACCTTCAGCAAGTAAGAATCAGTTAATGATTTGTTGAAGTTCGAGGAATTGATCAACAATGAGACTTATCATTCGTCATCTTGAACTCCATAAACTTTGCCACCAGAAATTTCTTGCTTCCTGCAGTCTCGACTTGGTACTTTGCTTCTAACGAGTCCACAACTCATAAGCGGTTAAGCTATCTTTAGCATTGTAAAAATCATACATCGTATCTTCCAAACCATTCATGATATGATTTTTAGCCGAGAAAATTAGACCTCGTATTCATATTGACCTCCTCCTCGAGTCAAATTTTCAACATTGTACAAGTCATCACCTGGAACCGAGTACATAGTCCGGCTCATGATGGCTCGGATAAAACGACATCTTGGATTGCCATCTCTTGAAATCCTATCCAGTTAAACTTTTGTGGTCTTTCTACATCGTTGTTTCCCATTGTTACAAGGAATATTAATGTGTTAAGATTGTTGGGATCTTGCAACAATGAGCAAGCACGTTAGATGTATCGAAAATAATATGTAAAGAACTAATGCGAAACAACTCTACCGAAATAACTTGACGAGGCGAGAATCACGGGTTCAACAAGTTGTCCTTAACACATTAGTTCGCGGGTATACTCGAGTTGAGTAATGCTAAACCCCTCACAGCGAAGATGTGTCCGGGATAAGGCCCAGATATAACTTGAGTTAGCACAACGCAAGTTACCCTCTCTTCGAACTCGGCAACAGGGATGGAGGTAAAAACGTATGGAGAAAACCCTAGAATAAAAGAAGAATTTTTCGGTGTATAGAAAACAGATTTTCGAGTTATATTTATAGGATGAAAATACTTGCAAATCAAGTTAGGTTTTGGTTTTCTTCAAAAACAAGTAAAAGGAATTTTACCATAAATAAAACTCTTAAGAAATAAGTTTGGAATTAATTTCCTAAAGAAAAACTCGCCAAAAATAAATCCGTGTAGAAAAGGGACTTGGTGCATGGCATACGCGCATATCGCATGGGTAAAAATATGTATTTTTGCCCACCCGCTCCACCCACGTTTTACAATTCATACATAAGAGTATGATTATATAGTGGAGCTCCTCTTTAGTTTTCCACAATGTGGGACTAAAGGTTCCACTTCATTCACCCAAAAATGAGTGAGTATCCTTAGACCCTTAGGTCATTAGATCAAACCACACCAAGACCATAAAACATTTTAATTAAAACTCATTTTCTCCAACACATGGTGCCACTGCCACTACTATCGGAGATATAACGCCCCTAATTTGCTTTAAAACTAACCCCATTTTGAGCAAATCCTATGGGTAGTGTCACTCCTTCATTCGAAGGAGTGCACTACCAATTAGACCAAAATAGAATCTTTTATGGGTAGTGTTTTGGTCCCTTTTCAGCCAAAGACTATCATGCACTCGCTCGATCGAGCGAGTGATCGGAAATATCACACTAGACGGGGGACTATCCCCCGTCAAAGAAAAAACAACAAACGGGAGTCTATCTCCCGTTAGTTAATAAATTTATGTCCAAACGAGGGACTGTGTCCCGTTTCATTTTAATTTCTCATATTTACGGGGGACTGTCTCCCGTTTCCGTTGTTTTTAAGAAACAAACGGGAAATTATCTCCCGTTTGATGTTTGAATTGTTTTTCCCATAACGACTACATTTCAGCTTATAAAACCAACCACTCCAACTCTTTTCTCTTCATTCCACTCCAACTCTCATTCTACATGATGGAACTGTTGGTTTATTGATCAAACTTTGACTAGGCGAGGAAACTACGTACTTGTGCTTTTGCCTTTGTGTATAAATATATAAATCTCTCTTATAGTAGGAGAACAGTGACGAAATTCTTAGTCATCATCTAGGTGAGCCATTACAGAACTCACCTCTAGGGAGGGGCAAAAAGGAAGGACACTTTCTTTCCTTGGCTCATTAGGCCCTGTAATTAAGAAAAGCTATTGCACGGCTCAGTCAAGGTGTCACGATGGCAGGGTATTTCAGGATACCTAAAGGATAAGTGAGTAACGAGAGCATCCATGTAAAGGAGTACAAAGGACGTGGAATAAAGAAAAACAAGTCCGAACGATTAAAGTGTCTATGACTTTATGTTGGAGAATAACAATTAAAATTCAACAAATCAAACAACTAATTAATATAAGAGGCACTTATCTGATTTTTGTGTCGTCTCCTGCAATTGTTGATGTATTGAACATCCCTGTTAAACAACATAGAGAGAAGAAACTTGTAATGGTAGATTGAGGCGCATGTTCAACATATCATCCTTAAGACAAGAATGCCGGCTACACTCGAAAAGATGATGCTATAGCCCAACGGGTACATACGCCTCAAGATACAACAATCTTAACAAGTTTGAATAGCACATTCAAACTTGTCCTTTTAGAACTTGGCAGCGGAAAAACTTACGTTAGCACTTAAAAACCCTCGTATCAAACAAAGAAAACGAAGAAGAAGTACACAACACCGTTGGATACAAGAGATAGGTTTTCTCTACATATTAAAAACTCTAGTGCAATTCCATATATATATGTAAGATAAAAACTTACCCAATAAAACTAAGAGATAATTTTGGAAGGTATTTTAATTATTTTGAAAAACCATTTTATAATAAAATTTTATTCACATAAAAACCGGTGGTTTTCCAACAATCCCCACATGAATGAAAATACGATAAAACACGAAAAACGGGAAATATCACGAATAGGCATAGGTGTCCATTAGGTCTTGAACCTTTGCTTAGTGAGAGATTACCAGAATTACTTGTTAGCCGGTGTCTATAAGGTCTTGAACTGTCTAACATTTGGTGTAACTCGCGATAACAACCACACATGATATCTCCAAGGTTGCCGCCAAGCTCGCCGTTGTGTCCATTTTGGCCCTGGACGTCTTGTTTCTCGAGAATGCTCTAGAGAATCGCGATCATATTCTCATAGGAAGCGACCCACTTCCTCATTCAGATAGGTGAGTTCCATTAAGAGTGTTCATTGCTACACCCCACTTCAATCTAAAAATTGAAACTATAGAACTCATTAAGACTTATTAAAAGTCATCCTTCACATGCAGTCACACTATCACATCTACACCATAGGGAAGGGACAGAGAGAATATAATTCCCGATAGTGTTTACCTTTACCCACCATAAATTAGTTGTCTCATTCGAAACCTTGATCTTGGGATATCCGATCGACAAGGTTGAGTATCCTTCATGGCAAGTTTAATTTTATGAGCTTAAGTCCCGTCCCCCTCGATGTATAATTTCAAACTATCTCTCTAGATTATCCTTTCGTCAAAGGATCACTAATTTTTCTGTTGACTTCACTAAGTCCATGAGGTTCTCTTTTGACTTTACATGTCTCTTTGAGACTCTCTTTTTGACTTTCACGAATCAACTAAAATTACTTCATTAGAGAGTATAGTTGTCTTACTAGGAATTAGCCTTCTCCAGTATGTCTAGACTTTGTCATTGCTCATTTACTTTAGACTCACATAGTCAATTGAGTTTCCCAATGATGGCGGGCGTCGGTCACGAGAGGAATATCTTTTAAGAAGCATCTTACTAATCATTCGTCTTCCTCTTATGCTTGAATTAAAGCACACAAACTTTGATTTCTTCAAAATACAAGTTCATCTTGTCTGTCTTAAGGACTTCCTTGACGGACACTCCTTAAGAGGATACACACATAGGCTAATATTTATCCATAGCTTTGAAACAACAACATCTCTTAAGGTAGGTACAATATGTATTATATACACAATTTAAGATGTACCTCAAGTATCGCAAATCTCTAATCGAGATCATCCAAATTAATTCTCTTGAGATACAAGGGTATTTGTATACACACGATATCTTGCACATTTACAACACACATTAAACGCATCGAGTTTGATAAAAAACCATTTCCTTGAATTTCTTGGATCCTTTCAATCCTTTAGATCATATCAGCCATCTTGGTCTTTCAGTCAAATCGTAAATATATCACATATTTCATAGGTGGTTGTAAAGCATATATCACATAATTGAAATTAATTATGTACCTCATGCATTCCAATCTCTGGTCTTCTAATCACATCATCCCTGCGATTTCCGGAGGTAAACGCGGACATGCACATATGTTTTACAACACATACTAAACACGTTAGACAGAAACTATATCCTCAAAATTTCTTTTGGTTACCTACATCTTTGGTCCTTTAGACCACGTCAATGACATCAATAACATATTAGTTTCTGTCAAATCTTAAACAACATCGATTTATTAGTAGATGTAAAACACGTTTATCATATACGAAGATATATCATAATAGAGGCAATCAATAGGATTAGCATTTATGCTTATACAAATATATATGTAAAAATCGGGTTGCATCGGGTACACTTCAAATTCTCCAAACCTTGTAGTTTGTCCCACATCCGATTAACCTTTCAAGAATACTTTCTCAAAATCCGCTTGCGTATCTTTCACATTGACACCCAATTCTGCCTCATAATATGATTTTTACTGAGCAAATATGCCAAAATAATTTCCATAATACTATTTTCTCTAAATCATGGCTACTGGAAAGTGGTTTATAACACATATCTCTGCTAATGTCCATAATTCATTGTACACGACTTTATGAAGTGCCAATATTATTCTAAAGTTCGACTTCAACAATAGACTCCTTAAGTCAAATCCCAATACTGACTTTTATCTTCTTCAAGGTTGTTTGATACATTCATCATATGCCTCTCATGATCGAGGAATATGGATTGGAAGATTTCACCTCCCCCACACTTACAGTGAACTCTAAACAACCTTGGTCACAAACTAATTCATTAACATTTATGTCCAGCAAAGTCTATATGTACGTTTGCTACCAAAAGCTGGCAAAAAGGCCTTGAACACGTTAAAGATTACTATGGCCAAAGGTCCCCCACATTTTAGTATTTTCCTTAAAAATATTCAATCTTAGTTCTTACTTTCAGATAAGCTCAAAGTGGAACTACAAAAAATTGTACTGACCATCATCTCTCCGTTGTTGAATTCTCATCATATTCTAGAATATTCTTACTCTAAATTATTATCATTACAAAAGTTACTTCCTAAATAACTTCTAATGACAATCACATACTAGAATTGTTTGGGGAATGTTTACTAAAATTTGCAATTATTACCCCAAGATGAGATTTAGACAACTCAAAATAAAACATGCAACTAAAAGCATCTTTCTAGATGGGGTTGGTACGAAGTGATTCCTTTGTACATCGCATGATTCTTTGAACCGAATTTCATAGTACTTACCGGTGCCATCGCGCTTTGCTTTTGTTGATGGACAATACTTTGATCTCGCACAATCCAATGTTCGGTTCCGCATGTACGCCTCATCACAGATTTTTAACTTGACTAATTTATACTGTACCAAGAAGAGTGATAAGGATTAGTTATTCAAGAACATGCTATAATTTCACAAGATACCTCACCCTTTAAGGCAGATCGACCAAAAATAGTTCCTCCCTCCACTACCTTTAACTAGTGTAAAGATAGGATATAAAAGAATCAACATGTAAGCTCCACCAACCACTTACGTGATTAGTGGACATATTTCAAAATCAGCAGTATAGTATCCACAAGGACTACAACTTATTGGTTATGCTCCCAGAGTCCCCAGTAAGCAAGCGGAGTTCAAAATGATACATCATATCCTTAGATTTTACTCGGTTCTTATGTGCATTCCAGTGTGCCACCTTGCATAATTCTTCAAGCACAAGTCGGGAGGGTTTAATTTGGGCATGAGTTATCACTTAAGTGAAAACAAACAACAGTTGATCGCGATAATTCCGAGCCTTCACCGCACATCGTTTGTCCTCCTACCCCTGCCAAACCGAGAGTACTAATTCCAATGTATTTGGGAAACACGTCACTCATTTCCCTGACATACTAGGATCTGCAAAGCTCTAAGTTTTCCTCTGAAGTAAAACCGCAAGGTATTGATGCGTGTCGTAACCACAACAAATTAATTAATACTTTACTACCTAATTAACTAGTAATATAGGGTAGTCAAGGTCGATCCCACGAGGAGCACGAGATTCTAGTTGTAAAAATTGTCACGAAAGGGGGGTGTAAAAAGCAAAAGAAAATAAACAAAACAATTAAAAGATAAAGTTGAAGGCAATAAGAGAGACAAGACCAAGGAATCCTTCTTCGTTACGAAACAATGAATCAAGTTATGTTCTCTTCTACTTGTTATTAGTCACAAATTATCACCAACCGTAGGTAAAGCCCTAGCTCGGTGCTAAACCCCTAAATCCCTTTTATCACCGGACACGGAAGTTCTAAACTACAGGATTCTAATCACCAAGCCACCTAGAATTAGCTCAACCTAGATGTAACTTGGCTCATGCATTAGGTTTTGTGAATTTCTTAGGTCGATATTAGTAGTTAGACTCTTAGCTCAAGGTCTACTTGCTAACGTTGTTTCTACACACAATTGCTCCACGGAATCCCTCCGCAAGGTCTCGTGTTTGCTACTTATGTAAAGAGTCAAAGAACGATTACTTATCCCCTAACTTTCACTAGCTTTAGATCGAATTAACAAATCAATTTAGTTGGCCACCCTAAACAATCTATCAATCAATCATGAATGTCTTTAAGATCACTCCTATTAGTAAAAACAATCGATAATTATGTGAAAAACTTCAAGATAGAATTTGAAAACAAAAACTTAAATCATATGTTTAAAAACTAGGAATTCATCCTCAATCAATAAAATTAGCTACTCATGTTAAAGAGTTCACACAAAGAATAAGAAAAGAAAAGTGTTGTGTGTGTAGAGATGTGTAGAGAGAGGTGTAGAGATGTTGTAGAAAACTTCTCTATTTATAAGCTTCAATATTCTCCAAATCTTTTAAGGATTAGAACCCTTTTCCTTTTGCAATTCAATTTCCAATTCCAAGCTTTTCTCAACTCTTCATCTTCTCTTTCCAAATTTGAGTCCAATTCTCCATCCAATTCCTAGCCCAAGTCTTCATACCCATGAGAGAAGTCCATAGAAAGTTCTGGAATTTTGCTCACCGGAAAAGCGGGATTATGGCCGAATTTATGGAAACGTCGCCACGGCCTTTGGAAATTTTGTCGTCGAGAGAATATTCGCGGAATATTCCGTCCAGGTCCTCCGATTAGGACTAACGGTCAAAAAGTCAAACCTTCAGTCAAACCGTTAGTCGGTCAAGGAGAAAGAGTGAGTCGGCTCGAGTTAACTCGGGTCAAATCGACCGAGTCGAACGATTCAAGGTGAAGTCGATTCAAAGTCGGCTATTCTCTGGCCGGGACGAGTTGCGGAGCCTTGAGCCATTTGCACAAAGCCATAATCGTGTGATGCACCATCCTTGTGCATATCCAATGCACCATTGCCACCATCATGGCCCAGCTGCAAAACATCACTATTTCAATTCCTTATTCCATCTCATGCCGGCTTTGCCAGATTGCAAGTCATCTCAGCAACTTCCAACACCACCATTTCACCTGCCACAACCTTTGAATTCTCTGTTAATCACTCGGCTGCCATCACGTGTCAAAACACCACCACCATATGGCTCAAGCTTCCACCACCGCATCTTTTCTAGCACCATCAAAGCCACACGAAATCTTCTTCCCGCTTAAAACCCTTGACATCTCCGCTCTCTCTATCACCGAACTCAAGCCATAACTCCACTGAGTCACCCCAGATTCCCATACCACCCGAACCACATTTGGTTGCACACTCAATAGTATCTCCAGCTTTAAACCCTAGGTTCTAGCATCACCTATCAATTCAAGCACACATTCATTCAATCAATGAGCTTCAAATCATCACTAGCTCCAACGTGACCACCAATAATCGCGACTTCCATTGAACAAACACTTGTAATGTCATTACTTCACTTGATGTCGCTGACCCAAGCCATCTCAACCCTACATTGCCATCAACATTTCCTGACACCACCTGCAATTCCTATCACTTCTTTGTACCTTCAACAGTCTTGCACTGAAATGCAGCTGCAACACTTTCCTTGGGCCAACAGCAACACACTAACATTAGCTCCATCACAACTCTCCCCGTAATGTTCATTCACCCTAGCATACATCTAATGCCTTACCACCAAATGCAATACAACCAAGTTTGCCAGTTCACATCTTCTCAAGCACCAGTCTGTGAACTTTCCATTCATTCTAACACCACCAGAGAGCTTCTCATTCTTCATTTTAACTCTTAGTTTCCTCCATTAATTCCTTCCTTGAACTCGAGCAACACTCCTTCTTCCATCTCAGTCATGGCCACAAATTTCAGTTCAATCAAACCCTTAAAATCCATTGAACCATCTCTGCAAGTCTCAGTTAGAACCACAAATCAACCTCAAAACCCTTTAATCTTCTTCCACTGAATCAACAGAGCGTCATCAATTAACCTTGCTCGATACATCAACTTCCTTCAACCGAAACCCATTTTCAATCGAACTCCCAATTCCTTCAATCCACCATCAGCCCATCCTCACTGACTCAAACCCCTCAGATCCCTCACGAGCTTCCTCTCGATTTCACTCAGCGGCTGTCTCCTTTCCTTCTCTGTCTCTCTGATTCTCACTTATTCATCTTTCTCTAATCGATCTTCAATTGTGTAACAAACAAACCAGCTCCCTCTGTGTTCGATCTGCTAGAACGACAACATCAAACAATCACTCTCGATTCCATGGCTGCTGTGCAGCTCTCTCAATTTCTCAGAATTTAACAGCAGCCATGGCTGTTTCTTTCAGGTGGAAGAAATGATTGAAGAGAGAAATAACTCTCCTCGATTTAGGTTTAGTTAAAATGGGGCGGGTATGGATCCGGGTACAGGTATGGGTCTACGGGTTTAGGGTGTGGGTAGATGGATGGGCTTAGGTTAGGGTGGATCAGACATGTGGGCTTGGGTTTAGGGTGTGGGTAGATGGATTCAGACACCCACCATAAGTACACCCCAAATGTGCTATTCTCACTCCCTTCTTTTGGATAAGGGACAGCTCTTTGACCTCCCCTTAACCTTGGCTGGGCTCCATATAGTGCTCCCTCCTTGGTGAAATGACCTTTTTGCCCTTTTGGTTCAAATTGAGTGATTTCTTCTTCTTTTCTTCCGTGTGACTCCGGAGTAGCTATAAAACTCAAAACAAGCGTAAAATACATAATTTACAAGAAAAATAGCAAAGAAAGCATAAACTACTAGATAGTAAATTAGGTGTATTCTACACCTATCAGGTATTCAATTTAAATCCCATTAGCATCTAGGTTACTAATCATCTAAAAAAAACACCATGCGGCGAATTCCATGACCTCCCATTTTCAATTACTCAAGAGCATGTCTCCATGTCGAATTCTTAATGATATTTAGAAGTAGAACGATCTTTGCGTTAACACTTGAGTAAAAATGAGAGAGCTATCTTCTCAACCGAGTCACTGACTTGCTCGTGATGATGATCGTTTCTAAAAAGAAAGAAGCGTTTTCTGTCCGTCCGGGCTTTATCCCGACTTGTAAAGTCTCCCAATTCAAACCAATTTCGGAGAAATAATCACCTCTGCAGTATCTACTAAGTGGGGTACAGATTACTCTACCCGTTGCTTCATCCGATTATGGAAGTTGAACGACCACAGGTTTGTACTTCATTGGAGACATACTAGCGGAAGAAACACAAGGATCTCTATTCCTTGTGCAAAGGCCAATTTTTCTTGTATGTATTGTCATCTCTTTAGATGCTTATCAAACGAGAACGTCAATATCCTAGTACATGTAGGTACTAGAGCAGATGATAGCTTGTTGCCGTTACCACTTTCTCCAAAGTATCAAGTCCAAGTGTTGACGCACTTGTAAACGTACCATACAAGCCGTAGCTTTCTGCTGACCAAAAATCGAACACCTGATTTGATCATAAGAAGAATTAGAAACTCCACTAATAACGAACCAATCAACCAATACACAATAAGATTTGCGGTTGCAAATTGGAATGTTAAAAATTTCTCATTGGCAGATATCAAACAGTTTATGTGCGAGAAGCAGAACTAGGTTTTCCCTTTACCAATTAACACGTATGATATTTTGTATAAACAAGGCACTACAAGATGATCAGTTTCTATAGCACACCCTGTCCTGTAAATTTGAGGATATAGAAAATACCCCACATAAGCTATTAATAAACCACATATTAACCTGCTACAGTTTCATGACGATCACAATAATAAAGTGAAAAATAGTCACCGTAAGAAACTCAAATTTATAAGAGCTACTTATTAACCCAATTTGATTATTTCTTAATTGTTATTCTAAGAAAATTCTTGTCTTAAGATTGTTGGAGAATAACAATTAAAATTCAACAAATCAAACAACTAATTAATATAAGAGGCACTTATCTGATTTTTGTGTCGTCTCCTGCAATTGTTGATGTATTGAACATCCCTGTTAAACAACATAGAGAGAAGAAACTTGTAATGGTAGATTGAGGCGCATGTTCAACATACTGTCCTTAAGACAAGAATGCCCGGCTACACTCTGAAAAGATGATGCTATAGCCCAACGGGTACATCTGCCTCCAAGATACAACAATCTTAACAAGTTTGAATAGCACATTCAAACTTGTCCTTTTAGAACTTGGCAGCGGAAAAACTTACGTTAGCACTTAAAAACCCTCGTATCAAACAAAGAAAACGAAGAAGAAGTACACAACACCGTTGGATACAAGAGATAGGTTTTCTCTACATATTAAAAACTCTAGTGCAATTCCATATATATATGTAAGATAAAAACTTACCCAATAAAACTAAGAGATAATTTTGGAAGGTATTTTAATTATTTTGAAAAACCATTTTATAATAAAATTTTTATTCACATAAAAACCGGTGGTTTTCCAACACTTTATTCTAATGCATTTGCATACTTCCAAGAAATGGCCGAGACATCCCTATGTGACCCGGTGTATAAAGCTACTAACATAGTTAAATCCAATCCTTGATGTTTAAGGAAACAAAAGTATATAACTTTACTTTGAAAGAAAAGGTTTGTTTTCCCTTTTTCATTTCTGGTAGATAAGTACAAACTTTGTAAGAGGATAATGTCTCTACAATGTTAGCTTTAAATTCGTTATCGTTGATTTCTATACACAAAATGACGTATTAAGTGTGAAATAGAGTGAGGTTTAGAGTGTGAAAGGGTCTTCCTCTTCGTATATAAACATGATAGAAGTGTTCTAAGAGGAATTCGAGTGTAGCAAATAAAAACGTGATCTATTGTGGTGTCTACAATTTGACGCAGGTGGAGCTAAATTTTAAAGCGCTGTTTTGTGACTCGAGTATGACTTGGATAAAGTCCTCCGAGCAAAAGGTAACCCGACAAAATTAAAGATTTATCTACCAAATAATTATTTTCGTTGGGGAAGACAATCATAGCAGAGGGACTGCCGGACTAGTATATGGGATCAGCTATGAAACACCAAATTAGTAATGCAACTTGACATGTCAAAATGACGCGAAGTTTAGTACTGTTAAGAAGATATCTGGTAGCAAAAGCCCGTACTAGTAAACTTATTAGGTGGTGCACAATTTGCATACACTGTTACTTGCCTCAAGCCAAGAAAATATTTTATATTGAAACCTGAATTATTTTTAAAAAACAATACTTAAATTGCAAGACCCATGAACTGTCGTTTTTCTGAAAGATATGTTCTCTCTCTACCTGAGATGGTGTTTCTGGCCTTTCTCATTGGATGTATCTCAACGTCAAATTCTTCTCCACATAAAAACTATGATGACAATCAAATTTGCTGCCACAACAGGAAAGAGTTAAAGAGCAGATACTATTTACTTCTTTATGTATCGGTAGAAAAAAGAAATATGAATTTATTATACAACATTACAACTGCACAAGCTGTATCCATACTGTTTAGATCTGAGTGGTGAGTAGGAATTTTTGGTTGGTTCTGCTTTCCATGTTTGTCTTGGCATGGAAGAAAAATAGAGACGTTAGACTAGTAATTTAAGATAGGCTGAGTTTGGTCTGAGTCACTAATTGCTAAATATATAAGAAGATTAAAACAGATCTTGTACTACTAATTATAATAATTAGCTAGAAAACATAGTAACAAACAACTAAAGTACTTGAAGATGCTTCAAACTGGTTTTCTAGGTGTAAAACAAAGCTATATGCCTTAGCTAACATATGACAATTTTGTAGTGACATTTCTAATTTTTTTGCTCCTCCATTTCTGGAAAAGAATTATCATCACTTTAATGAAAATAATTATAAATCGAAGTGAATCATTTTGAATAACGAAGGTGTGTGGTTGAAGATGATCGTTCGGTAAAAATTAAAATGAGAATTATCAAACTTAGACTGTGTCCATCCGAAAAGGCAAAAATATCGTTTGGTCCTTTTTTAGGTGGGCCCATGTCTGTTTAGTCCTTTGGTCAAACGCCTTTACTATTTGGTCCATAATTATTTAAAAATATTTAAATAGACAAAAATATCCTTCCGTGTTAAATTTTTATTTTTGTATGGTTCTTCCGCTTAAAAAAGCAGACTTCATTCCAGTGAATGAAGTCCATACAAAAAGCTAAAAAAAGCAGACTTCATTAGGAATGAAGTCCATACTAAAAAGCTAAAAAAGCAGACTTCATTCCCAGGAATGAAGTCCATACTAAAAAAAGCTAAAAAAATTTCATACAAAAAGCTAAAAAGCAGATTTCGTTCCAGGAATGAAGTCCATACATCTTCATCTTCAAAATAAAAGCATCAGTTCTTGATTACATCTTTAACAACAACATCAGATCTTTATCTTCTTCTTCTTCACCATCTTCAATGAACAGCAGCAGCATCGTTCATTCAAGAACACATCGTATTAATCTTCGTCCCGGTCGTCAGCGTCAAGAACACATCCGTATTCATCATCACCAATATGATCAGAAGTGGCGTATTCAACAAAGTAGCAACATCATCATATTCGCTGTCTACAACTACCAAAATCATCATCTTCATCGTCTTTCTTCATCTTCAACATTCAAACACCGGCAACAAAAGAACAAAAAAAAAAAAAAAATCAAAAAAAACGAGTTGGGCGTCTTGATCTATGTAATCAAATCAAAATATCTCGTTTTTTGTTTCTCAGTAAATCGTCGCATCATCTCTCGCAAATCTTCATCAAAATCTGCAAAATCTTCATCGTCCCGCATATCTTCATCATCTCTGTTTCTTGTTTCCACAAAATTAAAACCCTAGAAAAAACATTTGAGAGGAAAAGAAAAACGATCTAGAAAAGAAGAGAAAGTAAATATGAGAATGATTTCATCTCTCTTACCTTTCACTATATATATGGTCCTTATCCAAAATGGTATTTCTGCCACTACAAGGTGACATTTACATCATCCATGACATCAGCGTAGGACAAAACAATAATTTTTAGGACCAAATTATAATTTATATTACCAAATAGGACCAAACAGGACATTTGATTAGGTCAAAATGGACTAGACTCATCCTAATATATTATTTCTAACACCTAATGGTATTTCCTACATCCGAAAAACCACTGTCCATGCATCATTAGCATGTCATTAGTTAACATTCAACACCCTCGCTAACAGTGCTTTTCTTAATTCTCCAATTTTTTTTTATCTTATTCATTAGAATACTGCTCTTGGAAGGAACCGGGGGTTCTTAAAGTAAAGGCTAAAGCCATGCACGAATATGTCTTTCTTTAAAGATGGGTAGTATGCATTTTTAATGCAAAGATATGGGTAGTTTCTTTAAATTTTATTTAATGCGTACTGCCCCATCTTTTAAATGCTTCCGCAATAAAATCTTCAACAACCACAAAACCGGTCACAATATGTCTTTAGTTTAATCTGTTGACCATTGCCATGTAAACTTAAAATTAGCCCTTTAGTAGCCTGTTTGGATGCAGAAGTAGAAGTCAGAAGTGCTTCTGAACTTCTCAGAAGTACTTGTCAGAAGCTAAAATGTGGATAAGTTAGTTTGGCAACTGCTTGACTTATAAGTAAAAAGTCAAAAAGCAAGTTTGGCAACATAACAAGGATAGAAGTAAAAAAATGTTCATTATTGTATGGTATTATAAGTTCATAGAACCCAAAACAAAATATATCAAACATCCAGGTAGCCATTTGTGAAGATCTTGTGGTAGAATGACCTCTTTCTCGCAGTCCTTGTATTAACTGATGTGATCAACCAAGGAATTTGAACCAGTGACGAAATTCACCTGCAATTGATCAAAACATAACTAGTTAGCCACTGATATTAAAGTTAAGAAAGCAACTTGTTCATTGTTTCTTTCAGTTACATTCAGTTGGTATTTACCACCTGGATTAATAGGTGGGCAATGCAGGTTTCATGCTTTTGGGTCACCATGAGTTCGATAGTGACCGGAAGACACTTTAATGTTTAACACTATAATAACCAAACCCCTTATTTTGCAATTACATAATGAAACTCAATCTCATGTGTGCACCTACTCAAACAAATCCTATATGAAGATAAGCTGCAGCAAGTTGTAATCAAGTACGAGAAGCTATAGAATCACTAAGGCAAGGTGGAACTAAAGTGTGGGCTATAGAATCACTAGGGATTAAAGTCTGGGTCTTGACAGGGGACAAACAAGAGATTCATATCAACCCAAAACTCTACTTCATGCCTCCCAAGGTTAAATCACCACTGAATTGCATTACGTGCGACATTCATAATTTCAAAGTAGACGAGGTTGATTATTATAAGAAACAACATGCGAAGAAAAATAATGAACTATTGAGTTGCGAATGTAAACTACTGTCATACAAAGAAGCTAAGGCCATATCACCACATAGACATCAAACCTCGTTGATTCGACACGATATGTGAACACTCGATTCGAGTCCGGTTGTGCTCCTCAAAGAATCGACCAACCTGTTCCTTTCGGATTTGAGATAACAAAGAGGAATGCCAAGTATATATATGCCCCTATAGAAAACATTAATCAATGATTCTCACGGCTTGAAGGCTTATACAAGCAAAAATTAAAGCATATCAATAAGCAACATTATGTATGCAAATTACACCAGGATTAGCATTTTAATTTCCTCCATCCCACAAATTGCCTCTAAATTAATGGCATCAAGACTATGAAATTTGACATGGCTGTTTGGGGGCTTCATATTAAAACCCATGAAACTTCAAAATGCATCACAAATTTATCGTTTAACTTAACTTAAAAAACCATGAGCATGTTCGATAGAACTTAAAATTCATGTTATACATTCATCGATTTGCAAACATTTAATTGATGAAAACAATATTGAAGGCTAACAACGAGAACCATCGAACATAAGGAAAAGTAAACTTACACTTTTACATCTGTTATGACTATAATTCCACATTCGACGATTTCATCTTGTCAATTCAAGACCAAAAAAGAAAAAATCATTTTGCCAAATTTTGATTTTGTAATCTTGGCAAATAATCAAATATAGAAATTAGATTCTGCCCGTCGAACAATTTGATTGTTGTAATGTTTCCAAACCCATTGATTTTCATTTTGATCGATGAACCCATTGATTTTTGTTGCGACGACATCAACTAGGGTTCGAAATCTAATCCAAACTTCTATAAGCCAACAAACATGTAAGAATTCTTGTAAGATAAGTACAAAGACTATACTACGGGTAAAATGAAAATACATATATGAGATTTGAACATTCATTAGTTCTCTGGCAGAGGAAAGAAAGAAAGAAGAACAAAGAAGATGGGAAGAAGAAAGAGACGAAGGGGTAGAAACCACTAAAAATGAGAGCGGGTCCCACCAGAAGCTACTTCTTGCAGAAGCGAGAAGCCCTTTTTTTTTGCTTCTCCACGGAGCTGTTTTTCGACTTATAAGTAACTTTCAGAAGTCGATCTATTTCACCCATCCAACCTTGCTTTCGACTTTTTGACTTTAAGAAGTCAAAAAGTTACTTATTTTTGAGCATCCAAACAGGCTGTAGAGCTACTAACAGTAAGTTCCTGTAAGCCGTCAGATGCGTGTGGGTTCTGTATAGCTATGTGTTTCATCTCAACAGAATCTAGTTAAACCATGTACAGCAAGGTATTGAAAGCGTGAAGCGGAGCGTGAAGGTATTGAAAGCGTGAAGCGGAGCGTGAAGCGGAGCGTGAAGCGTTTTTCATTTTTAGGAAGCGATGCGTATGTCGAAGCGTGAAGCGTCGCTTCATGGTTGATGTTTGAAACGAATGTTTTCTTATAAATAAATTATTCGTAATTAGTAATTATAAATTTATTAGAAAGAAAATATCTATATAAATTTTATATAAGTCTAATTTAAACAAAGCGTGTGTACACCAGTTCAACCTATTCCAGGCAAGTTGGAGGTGGGGTGTTCAATTCCCCATTAAAACATTCATATTTTTCTTTCAAAAGCTTTACAAATTAGGCTAAATTTTTAAAGCTTCATGAAAGATGCGCTGGGGTGTTCGATTCCCCGTTAAAACATTCATATTTTTCTTTTAAAATCTTTAAAAATTAGGCGAATTTAAAGCTTCATGAAAGATGGGCTGGGGTGTTCGATTCCCCTTAAAACATTCATATTTTTCTTTTGAAAGCTTTAAAAATTAGGCGAAATTTTTAAAGCTTCATGAAAGATGCGCTTCACATGACCTCTTCGAAACGAAATATTGAAATTTGAAACGAACTCTGAAGCGTGAAGCTTGAAATTTGAAGCGAAGCGTACGCTTCATGGAAGATGCGCTTCACATGACCGCTTCGGAGCGAAATGCTGAAATTTGAAGCGAAGCGTACGCTCCGAAGCGTGAAGCGTACGATTTTAAAAACCATGATGTACAGTGCTTAAAAGAGTTTGGACCAAAGAGAAGTGAAAGTAACAGAAACACATAAAAGTTATAAACTGGTGTTGAGTTAAAAACCGTTTTTAGTTCAAGTACACTTATTAGTATTTAAAAAGGCATAAAAGGTACCAACAAGGGTAAAAAACAAAAGCAACGGTAACTTTCAAGTTCGAAGAGTTTAAGGGGTGATTTAGGAATAAAAAAGACAACGGTCAATTCAATACTGTTTGAGAAGCCCTCTCCCTAAAAAAAGAGAGAAGTATAAAATTAAGAGTTAAGTGGGCGGCAAGTGTTATCACCTCTGGTCTCTCTTCTTTCCCTCTTTTTATCCTTCACAACTGCTTCACTACTTTTACTCTCTCTCTCTCTCTTTTTTTTTCTTTCTCATCATCTTCGGCTTTCTATCACAATCATTTTCAGTGGTGGGTTGTCTTAGATACCCCAGGTTTCAGCAGAGAGAACAAAGAACTCAAAGAATTTGTAAAATCATGGCTGAAGCTCCAAAAGTTGAAGAAGTAATAAGTCATCATGAACCCATGGATCAACTTCAAGGGTTTGAGTATTGCATTGATTCAAATCCTTCATGGGGTATGTTTAAATCATCCCTTTCTAAATAAGCCCATTTTAGTCTTCTTCAAAAGATTCATTTTTCACTCAGTTTTTGTTTTGTTGTTACAGGAGAAGCAATTGCTTTAGGATTCCAACACTATATATTAGTTTTAGGAACTGCAGTTATGATTCCAACACTTCTTGTTCCAGCAATGGGAGGATCAGATGTAAGTAACAAAATCAATTGATATTTCTTGTGTATTTGATTTCTTACACTTGGTTCTTAGTTTTTTCTTGTCTTGTTATGGGTTTTGCAGGGTGATAAAGTGAGGGTATTTCAAACACTACTATTTGTTGGAGGAATTAATACTTTGATACAAACATTATTTGGGACAAGATTGCCTACTGTCATGGGAGGTTCTTATGCATTTGTAGTACCAATCATGTCTATTATCAATGATTCCAATTTGAGACAAATTGTTGATCCTCAACAGGTTAGTTTTTTTACAAAAATTCTCCATTTCCCATCCACTAGAATCATATATAATCCGTAGATTCTCTTTTTTATCTTTACCTTTATTCTTCTTTTCTTTTTTCTCCAATTTCTTTTCTTAACTTAAATTTTGAAGCATCTTGAAATTTATCTGGTTTGGGCTAATCCTATCCCAGGACAGGACATTAGAATCCAGGTACATTTAGCTTGGATTATTAATTAATTACATTTTTTTTTTTTTTTGCAGAGATTTCTGGCAACAATGAGAGCAATTCAAGGTGCTATGATAGTAGCATCAAGTATTCAAATCATTCTTGGTTACAGTCAGTTATGGGGGATTTGTTCTAGGTAAACAAACACATAGTATATTAACAATATTCACCTCAAATGTTGTGCATTTGCATAATGAGGTGCTGTTTGAATGGAGGATTAAGTCTAGCTGGTTTAGTCTTTTTTGATAGAACTAAATTTCATCATTTTCTGTTGTGCAGGTTTTTCAGTCCACTTGGAATGGTTCCAGTAATTTCATTAGTGGGTTTTGGTTTATTTGACAAAGGCTTCCCACTGGTACATTTACTGCACAACACCAGATTGTATCAGAGTAGCTTATTTCCCAAAGTACCCTTTTCACTTTCTTTCATAGTTTTGAAATGTTTGGTTTTAATGGCTGAAATCAGATTGGAGGGTGTGTAGAAATTGGGGTTCCAATGCTCATTTTGTTCGTAGGTTTATCTCAGGTAATTGAAAGATTTTTTTTTTTGTAAATCATTTTTTTCTGTTGGAACAAAATCGCCAACAAAAAAAGATGTTTAATTTTTTTGGTTGTTGTATGCAGTACTTAAAGAACTTGCAGGCAAAACATTTGCCCATTATGGAGCGTTTCTCCCTCATTCTGTCAATTGCAATTATATGGGCTTATGCACAATTGTTGACTGCAAGTGGAGCATACAAACACCGTCCACACTTGACACAAGTTCATTGCAGAACTGACATGGAGAATCTCATTTCAGCTGCCCCATGGTATGCAACTTACTTGATAGTTAGTTACAATTTAATGCCACTGGCACCACGGTTAAGTTAAACTTAATGCAATATTGGAGGGGAAGTTTCAGTTGAACTGATTACACATTTTTTTCGCAATGCAGGATCAAAATCCCGTATCCGCTTCAATGGGGCGCACCTACATTTGATGCCGGTCATGCATTTGGAATGATGGCTGCTGTATTTGTATCTTTGATAGAGGTGCTTAAACAATACTTACAAAGTACAGATAGAATACATACAAACCAGGAAAATTCTTAATAATAAATCTAAAATTTGTATTTGCAGTCAACTGGCGCCTACAAGGCCGCTTCCAGGCTAGCAAGTGCTACACCTCCTCCAGCTTATGTTCTTAGCCGTGGGATCGGGTGGCAGGTAAGAATGTTCGACAACTTGTTATGCTTTGGCAGAATCTGAAAGTCTGTGTTCAAAACCATGTTTTGATCACGACAATAAACATCGTCTAAATTGCAACATAAATTTTGATTGACAAACAGGGAATTGGAATTCTATTGGATGGGCTTTTTGGAACGGGAACTGGTTCTACCGTGTCTATGTAAGTCATTGTTATACTTCTGCACTTCGATCGTATCATCGGGTTTTCTTCATTTTCTCATTTTTTATGGGGCTGGTTTTCCATTATAGTGAAAATGTGGGTCTTCTGGGAGCTACACGAGTCGGGAGTCGAAGAGTTATTCAAATTGCAGCTGGTTTCATGATATTCTTCTCAATCTTGGGTAAGTCAATATATCCCTCATCTATGAGAGAAAACAATAGAAATAAGTAACTCTTCACTTCTTTCTAAAGCAACCCATTTGTGAAACAAACAGGTAAATTTGGTGCACTATTCGCGTCAATTCCATTCACCATTTTTGCCGCCATCTACTGTGTATTGTTTGGACTTGTCGGTATGTAGATACTCCGTACTATTTGAGTTGCCCCTGTATAATCATCAATTCACAGTCTTCTCTTGCTTCAAAACTGATTGTTTTTCCTCTTTGTTTGTATCAGCATCAGTTGGGCTGTCATTTTTGCAGTTCACTAACATGAACTCAATGAGAAACTTGTTCATAGTAGGCGTGTCACTCTTCCTTGGTCTATCTGTTCCCGAGTACTTCCGCGAATTCACTGCCCAGGCTAATCATGGCCCTTCCCACACTGGGGCTGGATGGGTGTGTTTTCTGGTTAAATGTTTGTCATCTAAAAGTAGTTTGAAAATTTCTAGCGAACTTCATTATTGAAATTATTTGTTTTCTGTGCAGTTCAACGACATCATCAATACCATCTTTTCTTCCGCCCCGACTGTCGCTCTGATGGTAGCTGTTTTCCTTGACAACACACTCGATTATAAGGATGCTGCACGAGACAGAGGAATGCCATGGTGGGTGAAATTCCGAACATTCAAAGGGGATAGCAGGAATGAGGAATTTTACACTCTACCATTCAACCTCAACCGTTTCTTTCCCCCGGCATGATTCATGCCATGAAAGAAGAATGAATTGAGAAAAAGGTGGAACTAGTTTCGCTAGATAGTAAAAAAGAGGATATCAATGATCACTGACGTCTCAATGGAAAAGATTATGAAGGCATAATTTTGTATGTTATTAGGCCAAAAGTAGTAGCATTGCTGCTTTAATTTTTGCACTGATTTTTATTGTACATCAGTGTGGTTTAATCCAATAAAACGGTTATTTATTTCTTTATCAAGATTTTACATTTATTTACAGTCAAGAAGCAAAGAAAATGGGAAAAAAAAAAAGCAAAGAAAATGGCACTTAACATTTGAAATTATAACGACAAGACTTACAAGTTGAAGATCAATGCTTGAAGTTCATAAAAACAACAGGGTATGACATTTGTGTATTCTAAAGTACAAATGGTGGGTGACACAAGACTATAATCATGTACAACTGCAGTGTAAAAATTGTTGAGAAAATTTTTGGGGAAAATTTCTGGTGTTTCGACATATTTACAGAAACTAGTGGAGCTTACACATGCATTCGTGGCACCTTGGTTGGCGGTATACGCTTCGGCCAAAGCCTCTTACATTCACCCGTTGATCTTCCTGGATCATTTTCGTTACTCTTTCTTGGAATCTATTCCAACTGATTGTGCCGTTCTCTTTTAAAACTGCTGCAAGTCTTTTCTTGTTGGGTCTTATAGTAGGAGCCTGACCATCACCATAGTAAACTCTGTATCCAGACACAAGCGAGGAAAGTTGACTGCCTGAATCAGTCATAGCAAATACATCCGAAGTTGCACAAGCAATGAAGTCCAGAGCTGCTAACTGCATTCCAAAAGTTTTGTCAAACCTCCCCATTGTTTTTACTATAGGACGTAAGGATAAATGAAATCTGGTCGAACTGGAATTGAAAATTTACCTGAGAGGAGAAATTCCTGAACGGTGCAAGTTCAGATGGTGTCAGAAGATTTTCCTTTGTGACCAAATTAGGGTACAACCTAGTCAGAGCATGCATTCTAGAATTTCCCCCATATATACCAGATCCAGCAAGAAAGATGTAAGTACTGCGCTTAAAACCAAGACCAGAGAGCACAAGTCCTGCTTCTTCTGGCGTCAGTGGACATTTACCTAACTTCCTCAGTTCTGTTGGAGAAACAGACCTGCAACCGTGTCAGGACAACAGCAAATCACAGAAAGACATTCTAATCATATTTCCCTTTTCTGCTACATATATACAAGATCTGAGGAAACACTAGAAAAGTACTTTGTTTTCTTCAAGCGCTCGACAACAATCGGAAAGTGAATTTTCCTGTAAGCCTCAAGCTCCTTTGCCTCATCTTCTCCTCCTCCAAATGCACATAATGAGTATGCTACCATGTCTATTTCAAACCTCAGGTGCAGTGCAAGATATTTTGAAGGTTCTCTTGACGCATCATGTCCTTTCAAAGCAGTATCTGCTGTGAAATTTCCAAGTAGTTGGTTGTCTAATAGACTCCTAGCAGTATCGGTCTTCCGTATTCTACTAACCAATAATGAAGCGGCTTGCTGGATTTTAGGTACAAACTGTAAGGCATGAAAGTTGCACTTGCATCTAATTCTCTGTAATAAATTTCGGCATGTGTTTCAGTAACAATAAGAAGAGTGTGTGTTTGTGTACCCCATATAGAATTGTAACTCTTCGCATCTTTTTCCTTAAAAAATTCTTTACACGTCTGTTATCTCTTGTGAATATGAAATCATTGGCCCTTATTCTATGTTCACTAACCTGAAGATTAAAGGGCAGTGGATCAAAGCCTAGACGGTTGCCAAAGCCAAGAAAGTGAACAACTCCATTTTTTTGTAAGATCGGAAGTATAATTCTGACAAAGTCAGCAGGCTTGGCTTCTTTCACAATATCTGCATCTGTTATCTGATCAAAGAGGAAGAAGGTTTCAGATGGTAGTGCATTGCATGAGATATCAATTTATCAACATAATAAAGGAAGCTATGGTGTAAGTGATCAAACATACTAGGCTTCCAATTTCTTCAATGTCTAGAGATTGCAGATGAGAAGGCAGCTCCTTTACAATGTTCACTTCATCCTTCATTGTATTTATGAAATGCTCCTCTTGATAGATATCTCCAAACTGGCTGCATTTATTAAATATGAAAATATACTAAGCATCCAGTTTCTACCGACAAACCATCTGAAAACAAGCTGGCATATGAAAAATTCTGACAGCAATCTACTTCTATATTTCATTTGACACGCGAAAATTGAACCTATGTCTACTATTTTTGACACCTTCAAGCTAAATCTCCACGAAAGGAGATCATTCAAAAAGTAAACATATCCTATGATGCATCTCCATATAGTCCCAATGAGCATAAGTATACGAGAGAGAATGAAAGCGAACAAGAACACTGAATTCCATTATGAACTTTAAACATGATTACCTGGGGTCGTTCCATACATTGCTGTAGAGAAACTTGGGAATTACTAGAGTTGCATTAAGTAAAGATGCAACAGCAACAGCGTTGCAAACCTGCAAGTATCAATATTTATCTGTCCGATGATGTTAATAAGCACAATGAGACATATATCTGGTAGTGAGAAATGAGAATTTGATAGTGGCACAATTTGCACATACAAGCCACCAACCATGAAAACTAAAAAAGACATGCTCACAAAAGGAAGGAAATAAGCAGTTTTCTAAGGGCCTTACAGCAACTCGTTGTTGATTGATACCACCATTTGCACTGACCAATAAAAATCCATTGTTTACCGGAGATTTCCCTGCCAGCATAAACAGTAATGACATTGTTAAGATAAATTGTGTTCTTACAATGTTGTGAATTATCAGCAGTTGTTAGATAGCATTCTCAAGAGAAAGTTCAAGCACACCTTGATGTGTTGGACCCTTTTTATCTGCGCAAGGTGTCCATGCAGATGCCTGTTCTTTATATGGTTCCTCCCACAATGTCGATAAGTCAGGTTCTTTACCTTTCTGTAGCATATTAAAGCAACATATATTAAGAGGTGAATGATGTACTCACACAAGCGTAAGCATACTGACAGTACCCTTTAAAGTTCTGTTTCTCATGTAACAAACCTCTGTAAGATCCGTTGAAGCCAGATTAAGAAGCTGACTATACATCTCCACCGGTGTCCGTTCTTGTTTATCATAAGCACCATGGCCATCATCCTTTGTAAGACATGCAAGAAAACACTAACTCAGTTAACTGAGAATTTTAACCAAATATCTACTAATTTAGGGCAGACAAATCATAAACCATGAAAGCCAAACAATTAAACCAACATGATCGAGCTACACAATTCCACGCTGAGTATTCTAATATAAGAAAATTGCGTTGTCAGTAAGGATCCACGAAACAGCATGGATTAGCTCAATTCGTACCTGCAGCCCATTCAATTCCACTTGGGACGAACTAATTTGAAGATTCATAGAATGAATTATGGAAAACATAAGAGAATCCGACAAGAAAAGAGCACCCATGAACGCAACAACTAAAGCAATTGATCTCACATGACTAAGAAAAAACATCTGCCGCCGACCATGATACATCCCTTTAGATGCAAAAGAACACGGTATGCTATCATTTTTCGACCCATGATGTATACCAGCTTTGTTAGACAAGTATTCTCCTCTAACGGTCTCCTCCCACTTATGTGATCACCTCCCGGCGAACTTTCACTACATCTAATCTGACAATTGTTCAACCCATAAGATGATTTTACATTCATGTTCTCGCTCACAATAAGCGGCGGACGGGGACTTCTAGGAGACCTTTGTTTACCCATAAACCCAGACTTTGTTTTGGAAACAGAAACACAAATGAACAATCTAAACTGCTCAATTTTAGCTTATGTTCCTTAACAGAACACAAAGTGATAAACAGAAAAATCTCAATAACCATACCTGCTGGAGTTTTTAATAAACAAAAGCCAACAACCAATAACAGCGTGCAAGCTGAATATTAAGTTTATTGACATGGATTAATGAACTAAGCTGATAAGAACAGCCCAAAGGAAAAATATTCAATAGAATACCGCAAAGTAGACTTGTACTGAATTCGAAAAGAAGTTAAGAATTAGGTGTTGGTGAATAAGAGTAAAAAGTAAGCGAAAAAAAAATATTCAGTGGAAAAAATATATTGAAAATGAGAAGGCTGACCTTTCCGAATGCGTCTTAACAACTACTATCTTACCAAACTCATCCAACTGATGATGTTGAGCTTTTCTGGGTTATTCATTCTTCAACTCAATAATAATAATTGAGAAGAGATTATTAAGAAAATTGCTAATTCAACATGAGAATATTTTGTTATGCATTTTAAAAAAATTGATGAAAGGCAGAAAGGAAGGACATCATGATTAGGAGAGGAGGGAGTTTCATCTGGCGGGAGTGGGACCTTCAATCAACTGTAAGACCGTTGAAATATTCTAGACTATATGGGGAGTGTAAGTACACTTATTTATCTCCTCACCACGTGTACTAGCAAAGCCCACGTGGAGGCCACGTCATAAAAGTAGATGACACGTAGGGGCATCCATAGGATCTAGATGGCGTGCCATCTGTCAAGTTCAACGGTCGAAGATGAAGGAGCATCAGAGGGAGGTATCCCCACGTAACACCAAAGAGCTACTACTGCTACACTTTACCTCATCACGAGGTGAGGCATAATCAACGGTGGGAAGGTCCAACCGACACGGACGTGACAAGGGAAGACCGACACCGCCCTGGCGCAGATCGGACCGCCCCAACCACTCGCATTTAATGCCGCTCGGGGGCACGTGTCGGATAACCAACGGAGAGAGCAGGGTGGTCGGGCGTAATGAACGTAGAAACATTAGAAGGCGCGGAATGACAAGGAAGTCCGCGGACTATGCACGTAACACAAGAAGATAAGACCTCAACAACTCTTTTCCAAGGGACCCACCTAAATTAGTCAGATATATACGTCCCTTCCAAACATGAATAAGGGGACACGAGGGGAGAACGAGAGAATAGGAGAGAACTAGAGAATAGGAGAGATCAGAGAGAGAAGTAAGTATGAACACCAATCTATGGGTTCGATAAACACAGTCTTGCGATTATTCTTGTAACCATTTACTACATAGTGAATACCCCCATATCCGTGGATGTAGGCCTTAGTGTTGAACCACGTAAATCATTGTCTCCTTTACATTTAGCACTGTATATCTTCATTTATATGTTCATTCCTTAGATCTATTATTGATAGATGTTGATGAGATCGTGACAAACCCGCGGGGTTTGGAATCAATGAATCAACCTCTATCTATGCATTTGATATTCATAACTTAATGCGTGTATTCAATTCATGCGAAGATTGTTTGCGAACATGGGAATGCCTACGTGATTTCCGTGTTCACAGGGAGGTTCAATATTCCAAATTTTGGGAACAAGCAAGGGGCTAATCAACAAGGAAAAACCTGGTTGGCTAAGGGTGAACAAGGTACCTAGTGGCATATGGCAAATCTTTGTTCCCCCTGGGACCGAAAGAAAGCACGCCCGCTGCCCATTAACAATGTGGATCATTTTTTTTTCATACGACCATTTGTATTAGCGAACCATGGCATTGACACACGCGCCATGACACTGACACAAGCGTTGCAGTATGAGTAAAACGTGGTATCGAAATGCCAAATGATAAATGTTCATCAATATATAAATTCGAAATGTAACACACAAAATTGGTCAATTAACCCAATAACGAAAATTCTTGGGTGAAAAAGACATGTAAAATTTGATATTGTTTAAATGGACGAGAATGTAAAAATATCCAGGATGTAAACAGTTTCATCCTACCCATTTTCAAATATTTTTTCTTATTTTTAATTTACATCAGGATGCATCCAGTTTCACCTTCGCTATTTTTTAAGTTTAAGCCAGGATGAATCCAGATTCATTCTTGCTATTTTTTTGGTGTCCATTTCACCCATACTAATTTTTACTCGTCCATTAGAACCATCTTTTAAAAATATTTGGACAATTGACCCAATTTCCGATAAATGAACAACAAGAGAGTCAAGACAAAGTCATTCTAAGATATCAAGATATAGATATTTAAGATCAACTAAGATTTCAGAAATGCCGACCGCTCAATCTACCCTCAATATTCGGTGTTCTTAATAGTAGCAACTACCATACAAATTGTGTGCCTCTGAAAGGTTTATAGTCCGGAGCAATTTAACAAACAAAACAGAAGAAGTGATGGTCATATGCCATGTAGAGTATACAGACTGGTGGTCTTTCTCTGATATCCGGTGGGGAGTCCAAAAAGTTATCAATGTGCCAGTGCACGACTACAATGTCCATAAGAACTTTGATGGTGGCATAGGGTTTCGATGCAGTTGATCTAAGGTTATAGTCACGTGAACGTATCCAGAGATATTGTCGTGTATTACCCGAACGATACTTGATTATCTCCTATTGTCTCTGCTTGATTCACAGCTTCTCGCCAATGTGTGTTATTGATGGGGAAATTTGTTGGGAATTCATTCCTTGGATCCTTTCTTGCGCCTATGTGAGGAGGGTCGAACATTCGATACAAAAATGAGGAACCAATTAAGCAACAACAAGAATTAATACCACTACTACACTTAATATACAGTGAAACCTCCGTATATGAATACTTCTGGGCACGCACAAATTTATTAATATATAGAGGTCGATAATGTAAGATTTTACAAATCGGGACTATATTTTATATCAATATGTGGAGATTATTAATATATAGAGTTTCTACTGTTGTAGATGGGGAAAAACGATTTGCTGGTTTTTTAGGAAAGTGAAGAGACGATGGTTCAGGCGAGACTCCTCAACAGAGCAAACTGCTTAACCTCACACAAATGCACTGCACGAGAGTGCTTTGAGTTCGAGAGATCAATCTGTAGGACTCCGGCCTAAACCAAGTCAATGGCCGTTCCAGAGTCAATTCGGTCACAAAGAGGGTGATGGGTTGATCTGTAGGAGGGAAGCTGAGAATTGTGTGGGATCAATGATGATCAAGGATTGTGGATGTGTTGTGGGTTTCTGCAAATTAATGAACTGCTGAGTTCTGGAAATAAGTTTCAATCGAGAATTGTTGTGTAGACGAATGTTGATGTCTTTATTCATCGATTCAGAACTTATTTATATTGTCAGAATAGTAAACACATTGATCCCAGTAAGCGTGACGGTTTCTTGAGTGAAAGAATGGGAAAGTGGGAGATCGTGGTAAAACCATTTCCGTGTCGTGTGGAGACTTGGTTGATCGTCCACCCACTACTTTGCTAACTCCCTAACCGCTTGCACGACTTACTCACATTTCTCATCGTGGATGAACACACGTGTTGTAGGCCGCCAGACCAAAACCCTAATTGATATCCCCCATGTGACGTGATTGATATCTCACGAACGTGGAGTCTGCAAAGCAGACGTGTATTTGATTAGTCAGTCGTTGACTTGATTAGACAGTGAGTCTAGGTTTTGTTGAATTGAGCATGATTGACGAATGCTCAGTGATTCATGGATTAAATGTTGATATTGCTCGTCTGAGCAAATATTGTAAATTTGACGAATTGTTGAATATTGAGTAATATTTGGCGGAATATTGATAGTTAGATCAATATTCGAGCAATTGAGCGAGTAGTGCTCAATTCGACAAATTACTGAATATTGATAGTTGGATCAATATTGCAAGTATTGCTCAATTCGACAAATTACTGAATATTGATAGTTGGATCAATATTCGAGCAATCGAGCAAGTATTGGTCAATTTGATAAATTACTGAATATTGATAGTTGGATCAATATTCGAGCAACTCGAAAGCAAGTATTGCTCAATTCGCGAATTATTTATTGGTAACGTGACCCAATAAAATATTAATTAAAATATTGGTAGCCTACCAAATATTATATAATTAATCCAGATGTTGATTGCTGGGTCAATCATAAATTCATTAGTGTTTGAAATTGCTCGAAATCATGATTTGCAGAGCATTTGTTCGAATTTTGATCAATTGTTCATCAATTGATAATTTATTGAAAATAGGCCACTGAGTGAAGGAGTGAACGGCTACATGGGATGATGGACGACCATGTAATGCCCAAGTGCTCAAGTGAGCGTGCAGCAAAGTCCTTTGTCAATTGGGTTAGTGAAAGGATGATTAAATGCCGGTTTAATCATTTATTAGAATAGTGCTCGTCCGAGCATTAGGTGATAAAACCTAATTATGGAGAAGTGAAGGACCGGCCAAAGGGCATGAGACCAGGCCCTTGGTGGTCGTGGGACCAGCTGATGGTCGTTCGAGCAAATTCCAAGTTGGTTGGAAAGAGTTTGGACCCAATATGAGCAATTGAGCAAATTAGGTCAAAATTATAAGAATATGTGGGACCGGCTCCTTGCAAGCCTTAGGGCCGGCCTTGGTCGGTCAAGGAAGCATGCACGTGTCACCATTATGTCCGTGTCTCAGTCCTGAGAGTTTTGACATTTTCTGGTATGCGTTTGAGCAATATCTTGGATTTTCAGAAGAGTTCGATCTTTGACTTGAAATTCTTGATTTTTGCTCGAATGAGCAAGTAAGACTTTGCTCGTTTGATCAATATTTTGAGAATATTAAAATAATAATATTTTAATTTTTCGTGAATAGCCTAGTCGGTCATGTGACCATTTGGCTTTTTGGTTTTTTCATGGTTTGAGCAATATTTGAGAAAATATGAAGAAATCAGGAATTTTTGCCCAAACGGAGGAGTTTCATGAGATGAGGGAAATAATAATTATGAAAAAAAGGGATTGCAAGGTGTGGGACCGGCCACGGATAGGGCATGGCCGACCGGATAGGTAGCCCGGTCCCGCAACACCTTTCCCTACTTTTATTATTTTTCATGAAACCGTGAAAATATGGAGAAACCGTGAGTTTTGCTCAAACAAGGAAAGTTGCTTGAATGAAGGAGTTTTCATGAGTTCATGAAAGTAAATAAAATAAGAAAAAATAAAGGAAGAGGCGTGGTACCGAAGGCCATGGCATGGGCCGGCCGGTGGGCCGGTCCCAGCGCCTCTTTTCTATTTTTTATTATTATTTTCTCTCTCTGTTTTGTGTAGGTGTTTGAGGGTGAAAACGGTTTCTGCTGTTTTCGGTAATTTCGTGTGTGTGGGTGAGAAACGAGTCTAAACCCTAAACAATGTACTGCACGGGAGTACTTTTGATTCGAGAGATCAATCTGTACAATCTTGGCCTAAACCAAGAAATGGCCGTTCCAGGCTTGCTTCGGTCATAAAGTGAAGGAGAAGGGTTGGTCTTAGGGAGGGAAGCGAAGAGAGTGTTGAGACCAGAATCGTTGATTCTCGATGGTGTGGTTGTTTATGACTTGTATCTCGAAAGTAGGCGGCTAGCAGGATGGAAAGCTACCAGGTGATTTCTGGATACTGTGTTGTTGCCGACCAAAACTTGTTGTTTGGTGGAAATAGGTGAGACCTATTTATACAAGTCATAGTGAAACGTACCCTGGTCTCGTAGGAAGTGGAAAAGATTGAGTGGTGGAAGAAAAGAGTAACGTGTAGAATCGTCGGACGTTATGCTTCAATGATGAGGAAGTGAATTTGTGTAACCTCCAGGTCATTACGCTTCCATGATGAAGGAAATGAATTGTTTACACCTTTACTTTTCACCACCACTAATTATCCCACTTCATGACACTTTCTTGTAATCGGGCGCATTGCATGCCGCACGCTATAAACCGCTGCACCAATACCCCTGATGAGCATCCCCCAGTTTATGACATATATTGATGTCTCGAGTATTTTCGTGGAAAACATGTAGCACTTTGCTACGTGTGGCAAGTTAAAATCGAGAGGCTTGCCTCAGGTAAATAGCATGTGATGCTAGGCTCGTTTTGGCTAGTCGCCTAAAACTTGTCGCGAGATTACCGATTTGGTGGCGAACTTCGACGGCCGAAATCGCATCTCATGAATAAGGGTAAAGTTGATTGTGGCTACCTTGTGTTGGCGCCTGACAATGGCGCAGTGGCATTGCGGCATGACTTGTGCATGCCAGTGGCACGATGGTGCAAGAGGCGCCTGGCGTAGCCATGGTCGCTGGGTTTAGGCGGTTGGTCTCCTAAGAATTGCCACAAGTCCATCAGTTCGGTGGCGAACTTGGATGGCTGAGATTGCATATCATTAAGAAGGATGGCCATTGATTATGGCCACATCTTGTTGTATAGCTAAGTGGCGTCATCCACATGCTAATGGCATGCCAGTGGTGTAGTCATGGCATAGCGGCATGCCAATGGATTAGCTGTGGCATAGCGACATGCTAATGGCGTAGCCGTGGCATAGCGGCATGCTAGTAGCCGCGGCATAGTGGTATGCCAGTGATGTTACGGCATGGCCAAAGATAAAAATTAGCTCAGTGGCCAAAGTTAGGGTTTGGCGTCGTGGAAGAATTAGGGCTTGGCGTGGCCAAGGCTCCGTGGAAGAATTCGCCGTGGAAGAATTAGGGCTTGGCGTGTCAGGGCGTCGTGGAAGAATTCGTCGTGGAAGAATTAGGGTTTGGCGTGGCCAAAACTTGGCGTCGTGGAGTCGACCCACATGTGGCGTGGCAACATTGGCCTCGTTGCCACGCCAATCCATTTGCTCGGGAAACGTTATTTGGCTTTGGTAGCAATTTGCCCAAATTAGGGTTTGGAATGTCGAAACCCTAATTAGTGCACGTGGCATGCGCATGGCGCTACTTTTGTGCAAATGGCGCCATGGCCATGCCAAAGGAACTATGGCAAGGCCATAGTGTGGAAACGCCACAGAGTAGGAATTGCCGGGTGGCTATTTATGACAGGTTGCCACGAAGTGGCATGTTTGCAAATGGCTCAGAGAGTGGCATGTTGGCATGCTAACCAATATGTTTTTGTGGTAGGGCGCGTTTGGCCTTTAATGTATGGTGGCAAGTTCAGAGCAACTTGATTGGCCCAAAAAGTGGGTCGGCCAAACATAAGGCGAGACTATACTTCTGGTGAGAATGTGACGAGTTTAAAGCAATCTGATTGGTCAAGGAAATAGGGACGGGGCGTGGACAATGGCGCTAACTGGCCTTGGGCATGGCCACGCCTCTTTTTGCTGCTGCGGCTCCCTGTTTTTCCTTATTTTGAGCGAGGTTCTGCACCTGATAATCCATGGCGAATTAATTACTTAGTTTGCTTAGGCTTAATTTTGACAAGCAAGGTCTGGTATATTGCGCGAGGCGCGAAACCCTAACTTTTGCAAGTTAGTCAGGACGATTGACTGAATTCTATGTGTCGACACAGAGCTCTTTTAAGTTTGTTGCCAGAGAGCAGCATGCTTTTCTGATTGAATACCTTATGCAAAGATCTTATTCTTGATACTTGAAGATTCGTGCTACTCTGCTGCGAGTGAACACAAATCGTCATGCCATATCAACATTAAGAGTTCACTGAGAACATAGCATAGAAGGCATTCGAGGAACTTATATTAAATGAATATACGCGAGGCGCCAAAATTTGCGTAATATCCGGGATTCGCCATCCTGGATAAATTTCTTGTAAGTATATTGAGCGGCTCAATAAATATTCCAAGTGGAGAGGTTAGCACACGTGGCTCGTTTCCTTGCAGAGTGACGTCACATCGATACAAGGTTTTACGATTTTAACCCTAAGTTAAAAACCACCATCAACATTAAGTCCCCCGCTAGCTCGGAACCGGTGGCATTGTTGCGGGGTAAGCATGAGATGGTGACAGATGAGGATAAGATCGAAACAACAAGTCATGAGGAGATTTTCAGGAGATTTGGCTAACCTTTTCGGGAGGCACGAAGAATCTCGCGATCCTTGCATCGGCGGTTTCGCATAAATTTGGTTTGGCCACGGGCATTGGCATCGTGTCTTTGCAGCTTTGACTATTGATCGGCGCAGAGGTGATATTGCAATCCCATCCGCGGGACGGGCGCTGGTTGGTTATGTCCGTAAAGCGATGGATTCCATCTGGTTGGCCAGATCACAGAGAAGCAGAGATGACACGGTTGGCTCCTGATTTGTGGAAAGGTGAATGACGCCGCTTTGAACGGATAAGATGGCGCTGTTTTGAACGGCGGAGATGGCACTGCTTTGGCTAGTGAAGATGGCGCTGCTTTGAACGGCTAAGATGGCGCTTCTTTGGCTAGTGAAGATGGCGCTGCTTTGAACGGCTAAGATGGCGCTGCTTTGGCTAGTGAAGATGGCGCTGCTTTGAATGGCTAAGATGGCGCCGCTTGGGCTGTCTAGGCATGATCGATGGCACCGCTGGTTAGGCGTGGATTGTTGGCGCAGGGAGTGTCTTGTTGGCGCCGGGATGGGATGCGGGCTGTTAACGCTAGCTTCACGTGGGCTCGTTGGCGCCATGGAGCTTTGCCAACATGAGTCCCGGTTGCCTCTCCCGTGTATAGCCAAAACAAGAAATTTTCCTCCATTCAAACTCCAAAAAGTGTTATGCAGCGTCACCTGTCCTCTTTACCTCGTATTATTGGCTTTGTTTCCGCGTCTTGGTGCTAGCGGTAGAGTGGTAGCAATAAAGCAGGCGAGCACATTTCAGGTATGCATCTTCGTGTTTCCTCTTTTGTTTGCTCTTCTGTTGTTGGTGTAAACCCTAGCCATAGGCATATCTTCTATAAACTCGTAGAAATACTTCCACATGAATGATTCTTCTCTGGTAGCAGTATTGTAGTAATATTAGCCACCACATTAATAGTAATAAAGCCAAGTATTATGCAAAGTAGACATACACGGGTGAGTGGCCGCCATTGATCCCCTTTCCATGAAAAACCTAGTTTTAGGGTTTCCTTTTTCTTCCGTGGCCGTGAGCAAAATTTCTGTGGAGCACATTCTCTCTTTTGGCATACTTCCTGTGGCGAGACGCAGTTTTGGCCAGGGCATGTTTCCCGCGGTAAATATGGCTTGTCGAAACGAGCATCAGTCCCCACTCCTTTGGCTATGCGTGTTCCCTTTGGCTATGCGTGCTATGACTTGCGGCCAAAATAAAAGTCTCCCGTAGAAAACTTGCCGTGGATTTTTGGTCATCGTACTTTGAAAAGACTTTCATGCACAGTTTTCTCCAGAGTAGTGACTTTTCTGTTTTGCTTTGTTGTAGTTACTTCAAAAGCATAAGGAATTTCGTTAAGATGTCACCTGAAAGCAGTTCCGCCGCCGCGTCGAGAAGTGCCAACAACTCCAAGCCGAACATAGATGATGAGTTTTTTTACGAAATCTGCTATGATTACAAGGACCCATCCCAAATTCGTGGAAACTCTTCTGACTGATTCAGAGAATGATGGAGAAGTTCAATCAGTCATTCCAAGGCGTATAATGAGGTTTTGTCTTCAGAAGAAAGAGTATCTGGCTTCTCTCATAGACTTTAAAATCTGTCATAGTCCATTGCACTCTTATGGATGAAGTTCATGATGATCCGAGACCATGTAAGAGCTAATCGATTGGGGCGCAAATCGTGAATGATGGCATGGCTTCGCAACACTTCAAATCAGAAAGACGCCGCATGCTTGATTACTTTCATCTCCGGATGGTGTCCGAAAACTCACACGGCTATATGTAGATGGGGTGAGATGACAATTTCTTTGGAAAGCGTAGCGTTCTGCTGAGTCTTCCAATAATTGAGAAACTTGACATCGTCTTGTCTGAGGAAGAAGAAATACACGCTGCCTTGGTCACGAAAGCAACATGATATGTTCGAAATAATTATGAGGAAAAGTGCTTCTATAATTGGTGATTGCGGCGCTGATAGCTTCAGTCCGTGGAACGGTGAAAATGGCACTTGGAAGGCTTGCTGGCTGGATCACGGAATGCCGGAGTGTTGGAAAGTTGGCTTGACCACGGAGTGTTGGAGCCATAGAGAGTTGGCTTGACCACGGAGTGCTGGAGCCATAGAGAGTTGGCTTGACCACGGAGTGCTGGTACCATGGAGCGTTGTAGGTTGAGCGACGGGTGTTCCTCGTCTTTGGCGCAGCTCTTTGGTCTTGGTCATGGAGCGGAGATATTGGCACATACTTGTTCGGCTATGGAGCATGAGTGTGGTGCGCCCAGTCATCTATTCCCGTTCATGGAGCAAGGAGGAATCCTTCTTCTATTCAAACCCTAGAAACTATGTTCGTATGAAAAGGGGTATCGACCCTCTTTTGTTTTCTGTTGCTCGTCCGACTCTGTGCTTTCGTTTGTAGCGTTTGGCTCCTCTTCGTCGTTTGTTAGCGGTGGTAGAGCGAGCATTAACGGCGAAAAAGCATTCTCCAATAGTTATAATCGGCAAAGCAAGGCGAGCCGGGAGAACTCAAGGTAGGTGCTCGCATGTAGCCACCCAACAGTACCATCGATCTTCTCCAGAATGTGTAATATGGTTCTAACTCCAGAAGAATGAGTATCTTGGAGATTGTGGTTGCGTTGTTGGTCCATCCTTGACTTTAGGTTATCTGGTGCCTGGACTTTCTGATTGCGATGATGATATGTTGTGGATGCTTGCATGGTCGAAATATTTTGGAGCCATTGGGTGAAGTAGACGAGCTGAGAGCATTCCGTTGCCGATGTGCTGCTATCAATTCTTTAAGGACTTCGTTCCAACCGACATCCTTTGAACCATCTTCTGAATCTTGCATGGAACGGGATGCGGGAGCAGTCCCCAGTTATACTTCTGTTAGATCCGGTGGCGTGGCCGGATATGTGAATGTATCTCTGTGGCGTACTTTTGGGGTCTTTGATGCGCGTGTACGGTTTCATGTTGAGAAATTCTTGCGGCTCGTAAAACTTTGACAGTGATGATGTTGAAATCGGAAATAACCTGGTTGAGGGCAGTGAAGGCATCCCATTCTGGTAGTCCCCATGTGTAATTATCCAGAACCTATTTTCTCGTGGAAGATGTGCTCCTGCTGCATTCACTGGTAAGGTGGTGACTGCGTTTAAGCTTCTAAACATGAAGGAGGCTTCAGTCTCCAAATGTAGCCTACTTTAATTGCATCGCCTTGAATCCACGCCTATGGGATTTTATACAATCTTATCATACTCTCCTGGATGTGATGCTAGGATGCTTGGAATATCACATGGACAAAACATTATGGATAACAAAGAGGTAGAAGTGAGGGAGTTATGTCTTTAATCGTGGCTCCCACTGTCTCTTCAAGAAAAATGTTTCGTCCACGTTTTTGGAGTTATCTCATGAATGCTTGATTGTTTTCGGGGATGGACCGTGATGAGCAGTCCCGCCGCACTTCTCTTTGGTTACTTGAAGTTGTTTTCTCTGAGTAGGCTTGGGATCCGCCGCGGCCTCGTAAAGTGTTGCAGGCGCCTTCTAGATAGAGAGGTGATGATATTCTTACGCTACACCTTTAAAGGGTGGATGACCTTGAAATGGCTATGCTTTTTGGTTGGGATGTCTTCTCGAGCTTTGACGGTGAAGGGATCCAGTGCAGAGCCTCGGTCCCCAAGTGTGGTATACACGTTTATCTTTGTAGTGGTTGCTGCTATGGTAAGGCTCTGACAAACGAGCAACAACAGTTCTTGGCAGCAGATGTGATCGGAAGAGACTATATCGTCGTGGGAACCAAAATAGGTTGGCTGAAATTGCATGGGCGTCCATGGAAGCAAAGGGATTGGATGGATGCGTAGCGAGTAAACGCCCACGGCCACGAGGTTTGGCGGGATGGATCAAAAAAGTGGCCACAAATACGAACCTTGGTCTGGTTGTGATCACGATCCTTGACAGGGAGGAGTGTCGACTCGAAAAAACGTTGAAGCGGAATAGCTTCTGGAGCGAAACGTTGAAGAGGAGCGGCTTCTGGAGGTGAGACGTTGAAGCGGAGCGGCTTCTGGAGCGAAAAGTATAAGCGGCTCTTGGAGAGAAACGTTGAAGAGGAGCGGCTTCTGGAGGTGAGACGTTGAAGCGGCTCCTGGAGCGAAACGTTGAAGCGGAGCGGTTTCTGGAGAGAACGTTGAAGAGGAACAACTTCTAGAGCAAAAGTAGAAGCGGCTCCTGGAGCAAAGTACGAAGCGCCAACGCAACACGGCTGAGAGCTTGAAAATATATCTCGGCGCTGCAACTTGGAGAAATAAAAAGTCTCACACACATGCTCCGTCATAGATTACATGGTTTTGTGAACAGAGTCCCCAGAAAGCATTAATGCATAACTCCACCAATTGATGCTCGGTTACATATGGTTTATGACAATCTAACGCCCGAATTCTCAATCCCTTGACTAATCATTCGGATGTTTATTATTTCGCTCCTTTTGAGTTATGGCCATGTCTGTCTGAGCCTTAGCAAAAACTTCTTGTATTTCCATCAAATCAGTAATGGTAATAAGGGATCGGCTTCCTTTGGCTCCCCAGTCTCTCGTCCTGATGGTGGAGTAGCAGCGGATCTGGTGACTGTTGGAGGTGTCACACTTGAAGAAACGTTGGGAGTGGCAGCAGCGACTTTGGCTCTGGTGACTAGAGGTGTAACGCCTGAAGGAACGTTTTCCGCACCGCTGGTGTTGACAGGTGGCGTATTAATGCCACTGGATGAAACGTTAATACCAAGAGTAATCTCAGCGCTAGTGTTTTCAGGGTTTGTTGTTGATCCGGACCTGAGTTCTACCCTCTTGAGATCGGGATTGAAAAAATAAAATTGGAAATTGGAAATTGGTATTGCAATCGAGAGATTAATCTCCCACTGTGGTCGCCAATTGTTTGATGGTGAAAACGGTTTCTGATGTTTTCGGTAATTTAGTGTGTGTGGGTGAGAAACGAGTCTAAACCCTAAACAATGTACTGCACGGGAGTACTTTTGATTCGAGAGATCAATATGTACAATCCTGGCCTAAACCAAGAAATGGTCGTTCCAGGCTTGCTTCGGGCACAAAGTGAAGGAGAAGGGTTGGTCTTAGGGAGGGAAGCGAAGAGAGTGTTGAGACCAGAATCGTTGATTCTGATGGTGTGGTTGTTTATGATTTGTATGTGAAAGTAGAACTGGCTAGCAGAATGGAAAGCTACCAGGTGATTTCTAGATACTGTGTTGTTACCGACCAAAACTTGCTGTTTGGTGAAAATAGGTGAGACCTATTTATACAAGTCATAGTGAAACGTACCCTGGTCTCGTAGGAAGTGGAAAAGATTGAGTGGTGGAAGAAAAGAGTAACGTGTAACTATCAGACGTTATGCTTCCATGATGAGGGAAGTGAATTCGTGTAACCACCAGTCATTACGCTTCCATGATTAAGGAAATAAATTGTTTACACCGTTACTTTTCACCACCACTAATTATCCCACTTCATGACACTTTCTTGTAACGGGCGCATTGCATGCCGCACGCTGTAAACCGCCAGACCAATACCCTGATGAGCATCCCCCAGTTTATGACATATATTGATGTCTCGAGTGTTTTCATGGAAAACATGTAGCACTTTGCTACGTGTGGCAAGTTAAAATCGAGAGGCTTGCCTCAGGTAAATAACATGTGATGCTAGGCTCGTTTTGGCTAGTCGCCTAAAACTTGTCGCGAGCTTACCGGTTTGGTGGTGAACTTCGATGGCCGAGATCGCATCTTATAAATAAGGGTAGCTGTTGATTGTGGCTACCTTGTGTTGGCGCCTGACAATGGCGCAGTGTCATTGCGGCATGACTTGTGCATTCCAGTGGCACGATGGTGCAACTGGCGCCTGGCGTAGCCATGGTCGCTGGGTTTAGGCGGTTTGTCGCCTAAGAGTTGCCACAAGTCCATCAGTTCGGTGGCGAACTTGGATGGCTGAGATTGCATCTCATGAAGAAGGATGACCATTGATTATGGCCACATCTTGTTGTATAGCGAAGTGGCATCAGCCACATGCTAATGGCATGCCTGGCATAGCCGTGGCATAGCGGCATGCCAATGGCGTAGCCGTGACATAGCGGCATAGTGGTACGAAAGTGATGTTGCGGCATGGCCAAAGCTAAAAATTGGTTTCGTGGCCAAAGTTAGGGTTTGGCGTCGTGGAATAATTCTCCGTGGAAGAATTAGGGTTTGGCGTAGCCAAGGCTCCGTGGAAGAATTCGCCGTGGAAGAATTAGGGCTTGGCGTGGCCAAGTCGCCGTGGAAGAATTAGGGTTTGGCGTGGCCAAAACTTGGCGCCGTAGAGTCGGACCCACATGTGACGTGGCAACATTGGCTGTTACCACCCCAATCCCTTTGCTCTGGGAAACGTTATTTGGCTTTGGTAGCAATTTTCCTAAATTAGGGTTTGGCATGTCGAAACCCTAATTAGTGCACGTGGCATGCGGCTGCGGTATGGCGCTACTTTTGTGCAAATGGCGCCATGGCTATGCCAAAGGAACTATGGCAAGGCCATAGTGTGGAAACGGCCACAGGAGTAGGAATTGCCGTGGGTGGCTATTTGCGAGGTAGCATGTTGCGAATTTGCCGCGATAGAGTGGCATGTTGGCATGCTACCGCGGTAGAGTGGAATGTTGGCATGCCGACCAATATGTTGTTGTGGTATGGCGCGTTTGGCCTTTAATGTATGGTGGCAAGTTCAGAGCAACTTGATTGGCCCAAAAAGGGGGCTGGCCAAACATAAGGCGCGACTATACTTCTGGTGAGAATGTGGCGAGTTTAAAGCGATATGATTGGTCGAGGAAATAGGGTCGGGGCGTGGCCAATGGTGCTAGCTGGCCTTGGGCATGGCCACGCCTCTTTTTGCTGCTGCGGCTCCCTGTTTTTCCTTATTCTGAGCGAGGTTATGCACCTGCTAATTCATGGCGAAATAATTACTTAGTTTGCTTAGGCTTAATTCTGACAAGCAAGGTCTGGTATATTGCGCGAGGAGCGAAACCCTAAATTCTACAAGTTAGTCAGGACAATTGACTGAATTCTATGTGTCGACACAGAGCTCTTTTAAGTTCGTTTCCATAGAGCAGCATGCTTTTCTGATTGAATACCTTATGCAAAGTTCTTATTCTTGATACTTGGAGATTCGTGCTAATCTGCTGCGAGTGAACACAAATTGTCATGCCATATCAACATTAAGAGTTCATCCGGAGAACATAGCATAGAAGGCATTCAGAGGAACTTATATTAAATGAATATACGCGAGGCGCCGAAATTTACAGAACATCTGGGATTTGCAGTCTGGATAAATTTCATGTAAGTATATTGAGCGGCTCAATAAATATGCCAGTGGAGAGGTTAGCACACGTGGCTCTGTTTCCTTGCAGAGTGACGTCACATCAGATGCAAAGTTTTACGATTTTAACCCTAAGCTAAAAACCACCATCAACAGTAGGATTCCTCGTTTGTCCATATTTTTGAATGCTCGTTTGTGCATTTAAGTGCTCGTTCGTGCATCATCGTTGAGTACACTTGCACCATTTTATTGGGGTTTACTCGGTGATAGTCCGGATGCCCGATTGTTGAGTAATTATTACTAATTCATGAAATTCAGCGGAGAATGATTCATGAAACAGAGTAATAAAAATTAATTTAGAATTTATTAATCCATGAATTCTAGTCGGGAATTCAAGGAACGGAGTAATGAGATAAAATGGTTATCTATTACTAATCCATGAATTCAGCCGGGGAATTCAGGGAACGGAGTAATGATATATAATAGATTATTTTCTAGGAATCCAGTCGCGAATGTCACGATAGAATTAATCTATTGTAGAATCGAGATATGAGATAGTTGAAGCATCATACTCGTTCTGAAGAGTGCATAGTCAGGAAACAACGTGCAGCGTTGGTGTCCTGAAGGCTTTTAGCCCTCTGACAAACAATTATGTCCAGAGAGCCGCCTGAATCTATACATGGTCTCTCTACATAGTCAGGGAACAACGAGTATCACCGACGTCCTGAAGGCGTTAAGCCCTCCGACAAACAATTATGTCCAGAGAACCGCCCAATCGTTATTTTATGTAGAGGCGGGCCTCTCTATGTAGTCAGGGAACATCTAGTATCGCCGACGTCCTGAAGGCGTTAAGCCCTCTAACAAACAATTATGTCCAGAGGACCGCCCAATTATGTTATTCTACATAGAGGGCACGATGAAATGCGTAGCATCGAACACTCAGCTAGTGGGAGCCCTTTCGAGAATCATATTCATCATGGCTCTGAGAGGAATACTCACTCAGTCAGAGTTCGTGAAACGGTTCACATATCGTAAAATATGAATCTTCACATGTGTTCCTGAAGCCGGGTCAGAAACATGCAGTATCAAGATTTTACGATTTTGACCTTTGTCGAAAATCCACCATCAACAATTGTATAAAGAACAAACAAGAATTGTAGTGCCAAGTGATACAGAAGATTGAACCAAAAATGACACACTAACATAAACAATACGCTTTATAAGCGAGCACTTACAACTAAGACAAGTAAAATGTGCTTTATAGTATAGCACTTACAGAATTAAGCGATACAAAGACTCTATTACACTTTCACTAAACTAACTATCGAAGAAAACAAATTTTATGATCGAATAACTAGGGAGAATAAAAATATAGAGGAATCCAGAAGAAGAAAAAAAACACTAAAAATAGTAACTCTATAAATGGATACAAAAATGAAATATCTTTTCTCGGATAAAGGAGCAGATGGATCGATCCATTTCTGTATCAATCATGTTATATATAATAACTTGGTCATCTACTTCATACGCATATCCCATTTTTGCGCAACAGGGTTATGAAAATCCACGAGAGGCAACTGGATAATTTGACCGTCTATCGTCCCAAATGACGTCAATAAAGCAGACTGCCTTGGAGAGGTAGTTGCACAAGTTTAAAAATCTAGAGATATAAATTCTTTATTATGTTACTCATAACTTTTGTCGATGCCCGAGTCTGAATCAAACCCGAGGATGTAGTGCCGAAGACTAAGATGTTCAGAACTAATGCATTTAAAAAGAGTTTCATGATGCAAGTGCTGATAACCATCAATGGATATACATAATCCCATTCCAAATACCCATAAACACACTGCCTTTGAGAATCATACGATGCAACCTTTCCCGAAAATAATGTGTTGCCTTGGTTCCCAAAACTTTACCACGAGTACACCACCTATAACTACTATTGATTCATGGGGAGAGAATCGCTAGATAGATCAAAGTCTACTCAAAACCTGATTAAGAACTACTCATATTCTAAATTCTTACAGATAACCCATCCATATTCCTCCACACCACAAACGTACAAGGTATTTTTATTTTTTTTTCGTATGTGTGTATGCGTTGAGATAAAATGGGTTTACAAATAAAATATTAAGAAAACTTCCAACAAACTAATACTGGCGAAGGCGATAAATGGCATACAAACAAACAATTGAAACTTCGGGCTAAAACAATCATCATCAAAGATACTTTAGAAAAATCATCAAAGGTACTTTCTTCAGAGCCTATAGGTGGTAAACTAATGGTGGGTTTGTTTGCAGAATTCAGAGTTCCGAGGAATTCATAATCCGATGGGATTATAAATTCCAAGATTCATGTAAATTCGTCGTGTGTTTGGTAACTCAGTTAAAATTCTTAGGATTTATAGGATTTTCTTGTTTAAAGTCCATGTACAATTTGGCATTACCCTCGTAACTTTAAAATGGTTTATATATGGGATTTAGAGTTAACAATCGGTTAATTTGTTAGAGGGACTAAACGATCAAATGAAACTAAATGTATGCATAAAACCAAAAAATAAAATAAAATAAAATAAATACTATCTTTATTTTCTAATTCTACCTCGAGATTTGTATATATCTACGATGAAACATCCGACGGCTAGAAAGCGTACCCTTATAGGGACTGTCATGAGGGTGACCTCGTCACATCATGACTCAACCTAATAATAAGAAGTAATAAGTAAAAAAGAACATATTCTCGTGCTTAAGTGTTTAGCGAGAAATAACCAAGCCATATGAAAGAATTCAGGTTTGAGAGCGATCAATAAGCATTTGGCCTCGACTTCTGCTTCACCAATAGGGTATCATGAAATTCCACTCAAAAGACGCACTTTATGGTTCTCACATATGTGCAGGTAGGAATGAAGACAGAAATCCTGCAGCACGTTGAATGGTGGGAAGGAACAACTTCCGAAATAATATTTTGAAAACCCATTTCTTTTATCCTTTTGAAAAACTTTTTTCTAATCATCTTTACGAAAGGAAATCAACCACTATGTGAGGATGGGAATATCTTGTCGTTTCTTGAACTTTGTAGAACCTTAAAAATTTGTAACTTTTTTCCTCAATTGCTTGTTGCTTGAAACTTCTTCATGTATTTCTCCTTCCCCACGGATAAAAACAAAATAATAAATATTTCTATTGTTCATAAATATATATATATATATATATATTACTTTTTTTTTTATCGACAACATTATTAATTAGATCCTTTGAACCTAAACACATGCTACTTTTCAGCAGATTACATCATAGTTCCCATGGATCCTGCATTCCATGCTTGCTTAGGCGATGGAGACAGGGAGTGCACACTGATAAGCACATAAATACTATATTTTATACCCATATTTATATTAGCTAGTACTCGACATTTTGACTAATAACACTATTTTGGTGCTTTTGTAGAAAGTACAATTGAATTCGATCACCCGAAGGAGAAACGGCTAAATGAGAGCTAAAGTAGCATTTGCGGCAAAAATGACATAATGTAGCTGGCCTGATATTTCTATATATCAGCAGCTTGGAAGTCGATTCACGGCTAGAGAACATTTGAGTCGGTGGTACAAAGAATTTCTTTGCTTTGTCAAGAAGGTGACTGGCCCAATGACTGGCCCAATGAATGTTGGTTGTTCTTACCGCAAGGAGAGAGGTCTAAGACCAAGGGCTATGGAATGAGTGTGAAAAACACTCATTCACTGCCATAATGAATGAGGGACTGGGTGAATTAGGAGTTTTCCAACCATGGGAAACCAAAACAAACACACTAAGCGCCTGACTTTTAGCCGCTTGGAGAGAATTTTTCTCTCCAAGCGGCTCAAGATGTGCCTCCCGTGTATATTTTCAACTTTTTTATTAATAAAGTCTCTGCGGGACCCAGTAAAAGAGTTTAAACTAATTTAAAAAACTAAAATATATGGTTGAGAGGCTAAACATCTGCCGCTTGGAGAAATTTTTTCCCAAGAGGCTAAACATCAGCCGCTTAGTCTCCCCTTTCGCCCACTCACTCGTTCCAATGAGTGTATAAGTGATTATTGGTGAATGAGTGAGTATTCTCACTCCATAGTAGCACCTAATTTGAACAAATCCAGTGATACTCATTCATATTGAATGAGAACACTCACTCCATAGCCCTTGCTCTAAGAAGGGTTCATGATGGCTGATATAATAGTCAGCAGTGGTGTATATTCTGGAATACTTCAGTGGGTCTTTGGTTGAGCCAATGGATGAAATGCAGCCTGAAGTTGGAGTTATATTGAAATTATGGATCAAGAAATACATGAGTTCGCTGTGCAATCAAGGGACCAAAGAATTTGAGTTGCTGGTGGTGATTATCTCGAGTTCATAACCACAGCATCACCAAGCAACTATGAACGGGTTTGTATTTGTGAACTGTTGTCTCGAATAAGGAATTTCGGTCTGGCATGGATCGATTGCAGCTAATGATTGAGAAGAACTGATGCCATGGGTTGCAGCTGGTGGCGTTGTTTCTTGGGTTGTCGATGGCAGCTGGTGGCATGTTCTACTTCATGGCCGTCAGGATGTAAAGATCGGTAGACCAGTTAACAAAGGGTTTTGAGCTCGAAGTGAAGAACTGATCTGTCGTCGAAGGTCTGGGAATGGAAAGAGCTCTTGCTGCTGGTTAAACAATAAGGAACTGTGGTCGTGAGATGGCTACAGTCAGTGATGGTAAGATGATTGAGCTCGAGTAGATGGTTGAGCCGTTGATACAGGAAGAGAATATGAAGATGCTGTTGGCTAGATTGGATGAAGTTGGATTTCTGCCGGATGTGACTGAGATGTAGATGAACAAGGAAATGGAGATGAAGCTGGTGGCAGTGATGTTTACGGCAACAGAACAATACAATGGTGATAGTCGTGGACGGTGGACATGGAATAGAGCCGGTGGAGTTGAAGACATGATCTGCGGCTGGATTAAACTCGAAATTCTCGTTGAAGAAGAGCACTCGGCAGCAAAGAAGGAAATGAAGTTGCAGGTTGGCAGAATCGTTGGAGCAGATGGTGGCTATTTAAGGGAGAATTCAGGCAACAACGAATATCGGAGGTCATCGTAACCGAAATGGAGAGTCTCTAAAGCATCAAAACTACGGTGGGTTCAAGTGTAGACGAACCAGTGCTGCTTCCATGGTTGCCGTGGTTTTGTCGATGGAGCAAACGAAAGAGCTGATGTTGCCGATATGAATGTGAAGAATGGTTGGGTAGCTAGCTGTATTCGATGCAGCTGGCGTTTGTTGCTGCGACTAGTTATTTGGAAGAAGATGAGTGTGGATGTGATCGGTTGAGGCAGCAGGTGATTCTCGAGCTCTCTACGGCAGCAGCAACAACGGATCAGTGAGGTCCAATGATGGAGCTACAAAGGGATGGCTGGTGAAGACTGGATGTTCTCAGTAGTTTCAAGGTCGTCTGTGGGCATGACATTTTCTATATCACTAATTGAGAAGTTCTGGGTTAGTTTGCTGGAGATGGTTGAGATATTGGTGGTCATTACACGGAGAGGTTTACAAGACAGAGACTAAGAAGTCGAGCTGGTGTTTGGGTTGTTGTTGATTTAACGGAGAAGGCATATAAGTCGTCGAGCTGGTGCAACCGGTGGTTGGGAAGTTTGCAGTGGAAGAAGCTCGTGTTGAGCTTAGCAGTGAACGGAACAGAGAGGAAGAAAAGAAGCTGCCATTGCTGGGATCGGTCGGTGATGGACTCTGTGATGCACGCCAAGTTAAGCTCGAGTTAGTTTGAGAAGTGAGAAATGGCGATGTGACCAGACTTAAGGAGCTGAAGTCAAATGGTGAGAAGATGAAGCTGGATAATGGAGTTGCTCATATTACAATTGCTGGAGTGGAAGAAAATAATGTTGGCTAAGATTAAGCTGCTGAGATCGATGAGGGATGAAATTGTGAACGGATGGTAAACGAAGAAGATATTTACGCTGAAGAATGAAGCTTTGAGTTGATCTACTCGGCTATCAGTGATGAATCAGCTCTATGGAACTGAAGATTGAAAGGCTACAGAGAAGAAGATTGGTTGTCGCAGTTGGTTAATCAAAAGAGAAGTAGTGCTGTACGTGTTTGAATGGGGTTAGGTGACGAGTTTTAGGAGTTCAGGGAGTTGATACTTTGTCCGGATTTAGCAGTTGGAGTTGATAATGGACCGGCCTGAATTGGACCTGGATATGGAGTTCGCATTGTTAAGTGGACTGGGCCTTGACCAATAACTAGGTCTTAATCTCACTCTCGCATCAAACTATAGAACCGTTTTTTGGGGACCAGCCTTTTTTTGAGGGGACCATTGTTTTATAAGGCCCCCTACCCTACAATGTTAAGGGATGTCCTAAAAATCATAAGATTACCAATTTGTCCCTTACCCTAATTAAAATTATCCCTAACCTAATAATCTAAAACAAAACCTAAAACTAAAAAAACAAAAACCAAAAAAGTTTCTTTATCAAAATCGCTCCCTATTCGCTTCTCTTCTTCCCCAAATACAACATCGTCTTCATCGACTCCATCGATTAATCGTCGATTCAAAAATTTCATCGCCGATTAATCAATCGACTATAACAATGGTTCTTCGAAAGCAAACCAAAAGACTTCAAGGAGAAGGTCCTCGATTGGGACATCTAGCAAATCATCCGAGCGATTTTCGATTCAAAAGAAGTTGAACAACCAAGTGAAGCCATAATCCCAGATAATAGATTGGCTGTCGAAGCCCGATTCTCGCCATGGGACCGATTCGCAGTATTTTGCAACAAACCCATTGCTTTTAATTTGATTTTGATTCGTTTAAATGAATAGAAATCATCAAAATAGGGTTCAAATGGCGCTATTAGGCAAGATAGTAGTTGGTTAGGTCGAGTTTCAAAAAACCCAATTTTGTTAACCGAACTTCCCCGAAAGGAAGAACACGAAGAAAAGTTCGGGTTCTCTAGGTATCAAAACTAGGTAACCGAACTTGAAGTTCTAAGTTAGATCGCAAAGAAGCAAAAAAAAATTTCTAACCGAACTTAAAATTTTTTAAAACATTTTTTTTTACATGTAACCGAACTCCGCTTTTTTTGCCTCGCTAATATGAGTTTTTATGTAACCGAACTGTCATATTGAGTTCGGTTTGTTCGCATAAAAATCTAACCTTAGAAAGTAACCGAACTTTACCAGAAAAAAAATAATGTAACCGAACTTTAGAAAAAAACTTGACAAACCGAACTCTTCAAGAGTTGCAAACATGTTGAGTTCGGTTTGTTCGCAAAAATGATGACAAACCGAACTCTTCATTAACATTTACCAATGTTGAGTTCGGTTTGTTCTCAAAAATATTTGTTAACCGAACTATACTATGGTCCCCAAAATTAGAGTTGGCCTATTTTGTTTAAGCTAATATCTTTTGTTTTCTTGATTAGTGGAAGAGGCAAAAAACCAAACAAACCTTTGCCGGAAGATCTAAGAACTCCCACCCTCGAGGCAAAGTACATTGTGATGCCGGCCACCGTGGAACCAAAAATGCTAAGTATAGAGGTGGGTCATTACCGGATGTTGTGATCCAAGATGGTGTTAATAGAGATAATGTTGACAACGTAATCCAACAAGTTAATGAAGAGATTGTGGAAGCGATGGGCAATGAAGAGATCGTGGAAGCGATGGGCAATGAAGAACAACATCAAGGTGGAGAAGGTGAACCACTTGAAAAGAGGAGGAAATGAGGGTGCCAATGATGGTGAACCACCAAGGAGGGGGAAATGAGGGTGACAAAGATGGTGGTGAACCAAATGAGGGTGACAAAGATGAGGAAGATGGAGATAAGGATGATGTTGAATCGAGGAGGAGTTGGATGAAGAGGAAGTTGAAGAGGAAGAGGCACAAGTAGAAATAGTGCAAAAGAAACCTAGAAAGACGCCTAACAAGCCTTGTGCTAGATATTCTTACATTCCCGATGACAATTTGTGTTTGTCTCCAAAGAATCCAACTTATGGTACTCCGAGAGATGGAGGGGAGTTATTGATGGGCTACAAAAACTCATGGGCTGCCAAGATCTTTGCGGCAAAGGTATGGTTCAATCTTAACCATCAAGATTTCTCAGTCATCTTCTTTTATTTGAACTTATATTTTGACATATATTGTTCTTTTCTATATATTAGTATATAAGATAGTTTGTTGCTTTTGTAGGATCATACTAATGTTGTTCGTGTTTTGAAACGTCAAAAGAACAAGATATGGAATATAGAAAATGAGTGTGATGAGGTGCGCTTGGCGGTATTTGATTGTGTACTATGGAACGGATACAACATGCGCACCAAAAATTTGATGTCACATGTTATCGCATTTGCCGAGAGGTCTTATCCAGAGACGGATACCTTTCATCTACCTTTTGGTGAGATGGCAATTACTCCGGATGATTGTTTTAGAATCACAAACTCTACCAATAACAGAACAAGTGTTCGAGATGGCTACGATCCTTCGATGAGTTTTGAACTTCTTGAAAAGCTATGCGAAAGGTGTCTAGGATGGAGCGATAAAAAGGAACAATGTGAGTTTAGACGAGCTAACAAAGAGCCTGACGAAGGTGATGAGTATAATGAGTTCGAGGCAGACCGCACGTACAAGAAGAAGTTGAAAAAGATCAAGCTCAAGACCTTGTTTGATGAGTTTTCAGTGGACGAAAGATTTGGTTGCTCGAGGAAAGTTGGTGATGACAGAGGAGAAGATTAAGCACCATGTGATCGCTTATTTGTTATATCAACTAGGAACCATTTTCTTCCCCGACAGTTCAGTCACGTGGTAAATGCTCATTACCTCCAGCTATTGGACCCCTTGGATGAGGTGAACAACTACTGTTGGGGCATTGCGGTGCTTTCATTCGTTCAAGAGGAACTCGTAAAAGCTTCGAGGCTTAAGAGTCTATATTTTGGAGGCTTATACACCCTTGTTCGTGTACCTGCTAAATTATCGTTTGTGTGTTTCAATATATAAGTGAATGAATGTGTATTGTTACTAATCATATTGCGAATGTATTATTTGTTGCCTCTTCTTATAGGTTTGGGTGTACGACCACTTCCCTAAACTTCAATTGTCTCATGCTCACACTCCTTGGCCTTATGGGAAGCCTACAACTGGTAAATATGAATTTTTGAATTCACAGAAAAGAATAAGAAAAAAAGGTGTTGGAGTTGAGGGAGAAATTGGATACCTTAACAAAGTGGAAGATGTGGTTTTCCATCCTTACACCATTCCATCGATGAAGACGAGGAGGATGTTGAGGTTATTGATTTCTCACCTGTCATGGGTATAATGGACCGTTGTTTCATCCTCGAGGTTGTACAATGTATAATCCTCTAAGAGTATTAAGACAAGTTTCTTGTGTCCAAAGTGTCCCACAAGTGGAAAACTTCAACTTCAAGGTGAAGAAGCAGGAACTAAGAACACCGAGTTGAAGTTCACCCCAAATACGATCCTGCTCCATCGGTGGACCACCGGAAGAACTTTGGGGATTATCTTGTTCCACTGAAGAGTTACAAGATTCTTTTGATGAGCCAAATGCCGCCGACGAGGGATATATGGAATGGTATGAACATGTTTCTCATCCTCGTGTAATAAACGCCGTCCAACAAGCCCGTGCCGAGAAGACAAAAGCGAAGGCAAAGTGGAGAAAGAGGCTAAGAAAATTATGAAGCATACCCCTCTTTGTGTGGTGATGAGGCCTTGATCTTGTGGAATTCGGCGGTAAGAAATTTACTCTTCTTTTTGTGTTTCAAATTGTTATGAAGTATTGAAAAATAATAGTTACTTATGTTTTTGATGAGAATAGGTGAAGGCAAGTGGAAAATTGTTGAAGAAAATGATGGCAAAATCCGGAGTGGAGAGCCGATGGATACTCGAGAACAAACAGACTGTACAACCAAATAACTAATGTTTTTAATCCCAGCCTTGTCGATACAAGCCAAAGTTGATCCAAGCTGCACCATGCCGTCGAAGAGGAGTCGCCGACAAGGGGAAGGTTCAAGTCGGATGGTTGAACAACAAAACAAAGGAGATGACACTCCTAGTGACGAAGGACGACCTAAAGCTCCTAAACGCAAGACTAGAAAAGTTTCTGGTAGTGGTCGTGGTAAATGAGTGATTGCAACAATTATTACTTTGGTTTCTCATGTTTGGAAGACTTTTTAATTGCGGATTTGGTAGTTTGGTTCCTTATATTTGGAATACTTTTTTATGGCGGATTTGGTAGTTTGTTTCCTTATGTTCGTGCGCTTCCAACATTTAGTGATGTGGATTATTAATTAAATTTCTTAATTTGGTTTTTAATTTGTGTTCTAAGGGATTAGTTTGGGTATTTGACGATTAAGTGTTTCATTACATTCAAATTTTTAAGAAACAATTAGTTAGTTCGGTTAATATACTAAATCTCGTAAACAACCGAACTATGTATTCGGTTACCTACAATGTTTTTGGATCAACCGAACTTAATGTTCGGTTACATACAGTAAAGGAAACCTAACCGAACTCATGACAAGAAAATTTCTAAAGTTACAGTGTAATGTTCGGTTGCCTGGTAATATTTTGAAGGTAACCGAACTATAATGTTCGGTTAATCGCAGAGTAATGCGATGTAACCGAACTCGTAACAAGAAAATTTGAAAAGTTAAAGTGTAAAGTTCGGTTACACTCGTAGAAAACGTAATCTAACCGAACTCGTAACAAGAAGTTACAATGTAATGTTCGGTTCCTTGACAATATTATGCAGTGTAACCGAACTTGGTACTTAAAAGTTCGGTTTCTTCGCTGATTTCGTAATGTAACCGAACTCACACCAAGCCTAAAATTGACCCAAAGTATTTGAATTCACTCATTTTATTGAATCGAAAAACATACATGTAGTTGAAATAAAATAGAAGTAAAACACATAAAATTGTTCAATACATCGCCCTAGGGATTCTCTACGATTTTAATTATATTGGGCGAATTGCCATTCAACTTCCTCCAAGAGAGTGTAGCAGTCCTCGTGCAGAAACTCATGACCGTACCTTAATTCGTATTGGCTCCGACCCAAAGTATACTGGGAAAACAATTTTTTAAATAAGTTAGCGTTGTTGAATAATCATAACCAAATAAATATTTTTTGATGAGAGGCCTATTGATTCACAAACTTACTCTATTCATTCGGTCTTCGTTTGGCATAGCGTCCTTACGAGCTTTCAATTGTTTTCAACAATACGCATTCATTGTATAAATATGCGTACCTTTCCTTATATTTGCCGGAGCGTCCTCCTATAACGATTTCCGCTTAGTGCTTTAAAAACCTTAAACACCCGTTTCCACCAAGCATTGGTGTTTTGATCATCCCCAAAGTAAGGCCCTCTTGTTGGGTCTTCACATCGGGTCACCCATTGCGCTTCCTCAACGGAGTGCTTTGTGAGAGTGGTGTGTGCTCGACAATAGCAACATCTTCTAGATCATTGAACGGAGTTGGAGCCATTTTTAGTGTTCCAAAGTGATGAGTAATCGATTTAGGAAGATTGAAAGTGATGGGTGAATAAGTTTGGTAGAGATTGGTCTCTATTTATAGCAAAAAAGTACCCAACGGCTAGTTTTTTTAAAAAAAAAACATTTCGCAATAATTGCTCCTACTAGTCAAAGTTACCGTTGGTTTTCAAAGTCGGCAATAATTCGTCCAGTTGTTCGGTTAATCGCAGAGTAATGCGATGTAACCGAACTTAGAACAAGAAAATTTGAAAAGTTAAAGTGTAAAGTTTGTTACTCCGTAGAAAACGTAATCTAACCGAACTCGTAACAAGAAGTTACAATGTAATGTTCGGTTCCTTGACAATATTTTGCAGGTAACCGAACTTGGTGATCCAAAAGTTCGGTTCCTTATCTGATTTCGTAATGTAACCGAACTCACACCAGCTAGATCAAACAAAAGTTACAGTGATTAGTTCGGTTACCCTGATTTTCTGTTGGTAACCGAACATTACAATGTAAATTTGGTGGTTTACACTGTTCGGTTACCTAAGATTTACTAACCAACCGAACCTTTGAGTTCGGTTTTCTCGATGCATTTGTTATGTAACCGAACTATGTAGTTTGAAATTTGAATGACACTAATGTCAAGAAACGGCTATTTTTATAGCCGTTATACACCCCAGTGGTATAAATATGTGTCTCATAGATAACATTTTGTCTCAAATTCTTCTAATAATGGCAGCCACTACTCCTAAATTTACTCTAGATGAAGATCTATCTCTTTGCAGAAACTACATACTATACTATCCAAAGAGGGGTGAAGAACGAAGAATGAATGGTATTATGAGTCAAAGTTATTGGGGGAAAATTCTTGAGAAATTCTGCTCCGACACAACAAACCCTCATAACCGTGATCAAATAGCATTGTTCCTTCGATTCGACAAGATTAGAGCTAGAGTTGTGGAATTTATGGCTTTATTTCGTATTGTAAGGCGGATCGACTTAGGGGTGAAGGATTCTCCGAAATCATTTTAACATCAAAAACGAATGGCGAAGATGGAAGAGAAAGGATTTCAAATATGAATATCATTTCCGCCTCCTTAAAGACTTTTTCATAACGCGTTTTGGATATTAAATGTTATGTAGCTTTAGTTTTAGTTCGGCAATGTCCTCTAATTTCATTTCCTAACCGAACTTAAGTCTTGATGTCTCACTGTTTGGCGATGTCATGTAATTAAGTTTCAATATGAAAAAACAAAAAAAAAAAAAATCCAAAATAACAGTCTCGTCTCTTATTCTTATGAAAATGTTGAAAGCATAACCCAAAAATAAGACCTAATTCCAAAAAACACAATCTTTGATTCTTGTGTTGATGTTCAGAGCATACTTAGTATAATCAATGGTACATTTAATCATCCGCAAGGGAAACTGCACCCTCGTGTATGATTTTTTCCGAATCCTTCAAAGTTTTCCACATCTCCATGTTATGCTCGTACTTAATACACCATCCCAACATTGTGTGGGTTAAATCCTTGCCAATAAGAGTATCCGCATATCGGAGGCAAGTGGACAATCGTCTTCTAACCGGAGGCCTATAAAATGGTTGTTGTTAACAAGCGCAATCACCACCCTCCTACGTTTAAGTTGCTCGACACATATCTTTGTTTTCGGAGTGTATGTGAAACTAGCACCTTTTGAGAAATAGTGAACCACGCAATTGAATGCTTCGGCGATTAAGTGCCCACATATCGGAATGCCCATCCAATGATCCCTTGTGATTGATCCCCCGTGGAGACGCCTTTGATACCTAATAAACTGCACATTGAGACTAGCATCCCCATCGGACAACATTCGCTTGTAAAAGTCCGGGTTGTCCTTTAGCTTCATCAACATCCTTTGCCGGACATAAGTGATTTGATTATCATTATACAACTTTGCACCTTCAGTGAAAGGCCCTAGTTGTTGTACGACAACGTGGAATCCGCAATTACCATCCGCAGGACGTCCTCGGTGGATATGACGTACTTTCTAATATATGTAGGTAGCTCTTCCAAGTACCTTCTATCAACAAAAGTTGATGTATCATCAATTGGTCGACTTCTTTCTTGGATGCGGCATATTGGAGCCTTAAGCTTAACGCCTCGTTGAATTGGTTGGCTAGGTTCCGATGGAGTAGGTGGGGTTGGTTGCGAGCGTAACATCGGTCCTTTTTTCTTCATATCCCGTTCACTTGTTTCGCCCTTTTCCACAGTATTCCTAGACCTTTTCTTAGAATCTTCTTGATACTTCGCCGCGGTATGCTCATGCCCACAAGGGTCTCTAGTAAAAGGGGTCATTTCACTTTTCCTCTTACCCAACACCTTTGCATATTCTCTTATTTGTTTTTTTGTTTCTTTGGTGATTGGCCTACCTTTGCCCTTGCCTTTTTTCGGTTCGTGCACATTCTCCGAAGTGTGTGGATAAACAATTGGCCGCATGTCATCCCAAAAGATTTGCTTTTCGAGTTTGTTCATGTTCCTAAGACATCTCGATAACGATTCTTCCCATCACATTGTCACCAAACTCTTCTCCGACATCGCCCTTTGGAGGAGGGACAAAACTTAATTGTTGCCAATATGGATCTATATCGCTTAGAGGGATTATGCCATGTTCATACTTAACTATCATATGGCGACAAGGGAGTCCCATAGACTTCATCATGTTGCAAACACACACCTCGTCCGGCTTGGTTCCCCATATGTCAATCAAATGAACCTCTACCATTAACCTCTTAATGCAAGCACGCGAAACATTATAATGAAGTCCCTTAAACAACCGAAGGTCCGCCATATTCGTGATGTTACCACCTTTGTCCACAATCTTTTTGTACTTCATGATGCGGCTTTTTTGAAACTTCCCTTTAATTCTATCAATCTCACGGTTGAAGTAATTCTCCATTGCATTAAACACAATCACAAAATTATCGACACATCCAAAAAGATTTTTCTTCAACCGATGGTGAGCCGATTCTACCAAACTTGTCGCTTGATTCCCAAAGTGTTTATGGTGGTTGGTAAATGCATAAACGAAGCGCTCTTTGTGCGGTTCCAACCATTGCTTAACCACATACGTTACAATATCCCTGGATATTCGGGGCTAGACCAATGTTCGATAAATGCCGCAAGATTTAGATTATATTCTTCTTCGGTGAGAGACCAAGTCAATGACTCCCATTCACCAGAGAAAGCAACCCATTTAGCGTGATTTATAGTGTATTGTATATCGAATTCCTCTTTTGCAGTCGCTTGTTCATCTTCCGGTAGCTTACTAATCTCTTCAAATGCTTTCCTCTTTGGTGGACAAATTTGAGGCTTGCACCTATTCATCACATTACACCAAATATGGAACGTACAAAGCATATTATGTGCTAATGGGAAGACTCTCTCTATTGCGTTCATTAATGCTACATCGTTGTCCGTCACTATAACCGCGGGGATATCATCATCTCGGTATATGGCCTTCACTTGTTGTAGCGCCCAAGTGTAACTTGGTTCTTGCTCATCTTCTAGAAAACAAAAAGCAACAGTAAACGGTGACTTCGTCGAGGTACGACCAACAATATTCAACAATGGCATCTCGTATTTGTTAGTCTTGTAAGTGCAATCCATTATAAGAACTTGATGGAAGGATTGAGCCAATTGAACACTCTTCGGATGCGCAATGAAGAGATGCGTTATTTGATCTTCCGGACCCACCTTCTTTTGAACCGCGTAGCCTTTCTCTTTAGCTACCAAAAACAATTGTTGCATCACTTTTCTATCCTTCCATTCAATCCTTTTAATTGTCTCAATTGCATTGTAAATGGTCACAAAGATGATACATTATCCTTGTTATCATCCTTTAGTAAGCGAAGCATGTTAAGTGGTGAAATTCCCATTCTCCTAAATTTAGCTATTTTCTCCATTTCTTGAGGAGTGAGCCGAGCGGCCATTGCATGTCCTTCAAGATCATCCGGACGAGGGTGGTTATGATGGCCTACCACCTTATCCATAGATAGAACCCATCCATTCTTTTTTTTTTGCACTTACTATATACTAGCTTGAACGGACATTTAATTTTCTTTGAGCACGTTGTGTTCTTCCTCGTCGTCTTTCCTTTATACACATAACCCTTCTTCTTGTGACTAACATTGGGATCTCCACTTCTCTCACAAACCATTTCAAAACGAGTTTGGCTTTCTTTTCCATTCAAAACTAATACGCACATGGCTTTCTTGGCATGTTCTCTAGCCCAATTCTTCGCATCAATAGTTTCATCAAAAACCAAATCATTGACATAGTGATTAGATGTATCTTCAAAAAAGATGCCAACCGGAGAAGGTTGATTATCCATTGGTATAGGTTGACATTCAATCTACAAGAAAAGGAACAACATCAATTGCAATCGTAAATAAGTTCTTGTTACAATATTATTTTATCGGGCAACCGAACTCATAGTTCGGTTGGTCAAGCAAGTTGACAACTAATCGAACTTTACCTACACTAAATCAAAAGTTTATTGTACGTAAGTTCGGTTAGGTAGTGGGTTGGTATGAAGTTTGCGAACTAACCGAACTCATGGACCCTAAAGTTCGGTTATATGATATTTTATCGGTATAACCGAACTCGTAGTTCGGTTTGCCAAGCAAGTTGAGGGCTAACCGAACTTTACGTACACTAATTCAATATTTTATTGTACGTAAGTTCGGTTAGGTAGTGGGTTTGTATGAAGTTTTGAACCAACCGAACTTATGGACCCTAAGTTCGGTTATATGATTATTTTTCTGGAAAACCGAACTCATAGTTCGGTTTGACAGCCAAGTTCACAACTAACCGAACTTTACGTACACTAAATCAAAATTTTATTGGACGTAAGTTCGGTTAGATTAAGGGTTGGTATGAAGTTTGCGAACCAACCGAACTTTATACACTAATGTGAAATATTATTTTACGTAAGTTCTTGTTAGTTATTGGTTGTGAACTAACCGAACTCATAGACCCTAAAGTTCGGTTACATTTCGACCAAACCGAACATAGCACCGTAATCCTATTTATAGAGTTCGGTTACTACTCCGTTAACCGAACTACAAAAACCTCCATTAATGGAGAGTTCGGTAACTGCGTGTTTAGAAAAAGTAACCGAACTACACTATCAGATGAGTTCGGTTACATGTTCTTCACACAAGGTAACCGAACAAGCACAAATCTACTCTAAAAATTCACATTTTTTTGAAAATTTGGACCAATTCAACCAACATTACCTAAGTTTAGAGCATACCTGGGTACCCAAATAGTCTTCCTCCGGTTGTGGTTGGTAAAATCCATCGTTCTCATCTTGAGATTGGCTTTGGGGAAGAATACATTCACCATCTAAGAAATTATCCATATCCGGATCATTGTGAAGATTGACATATACTCTAGGAGATGAAGGAGATGTAGATTCAGATGAGCTATCATCAATTGAATCATCACTTGAGTAGTCTAGATTAGTGAACTCAAAAAATTTTTTATTTTCCATGGTTTTGTTCTTCAACTTCTCAAACTTCTCTCTCTCAATAATTCTACTTCTTTTTAAAAAATCTGATTTTTTAAATCTCAAATCTTTATTCAAAATAATTTCACTAATCACACTAACTAATCATTAACCAAATATAATCGAGGGTAGTTTTGGTATTAATATAAATATTTAGATAAGGGGTGACCTAGAATTACTTCTAATGTCTTACCCAAAATAAAACAATGGTCCCCCCAAAAAAAGGCTGGTCCCCAAAAAACCGTTCAAACTATATAGAGATGAACAGAAACAAAAGGAGGTGAGGAGGCAACAGAGGGGAGCGCTCCACAAAGCCGTGAACTGGAGCTAGGGTTTGAGACTTTGGATTTCATTTTCTATTTTGATTTAGCTAGAGTTTTTATTAAGATATTTTTATAACTTTTGAGAAAGTTATGTCTAGCTAATTCATGTTAGGGTTTAGGTAGAAACCAATTTGATTGTGTGAACTCTACATTTATATGCTTGATAATGATTTGAATGACTAGTAATCTATCTTCATAAAAGCTTGGTATTTAATTGCTCATGTGATTTTCTTGATTATTTATGCTTTTGAATTGATATTTCGTGTTTCGGTTAAATCCCTAGACGTGGTATGCAAGGATAGATAGGTAATGCTTTAGAATCACTACCCATGAAGCGAAGAAAATTACAATGGAGAAACAAGATTTGAAAATGCATGGAATATATTTTAATGTTTAGTAGAGTTTGCATAATTAATTGGTGGAAACCGAAAACCCTAGCAACTCATTCCATCTTGTTTATCGTCACGATTATTTGTTATTTTGTTTTGTTCGAATTTATGAAAATCTTTAAAACATCTTCTATTTGGTTACTTAATTTTTGGTATTAGTTGGTAGAGTATTTCACACTTCTCGTGGGAAGGACCCGCATTTGCTATCGATACTACAATCGACCCGTGCACTTGCGAATATAACTAGGTTTTATTTAATCGTTAATTTGGTCATATAAAATCTACATCACACACACATATTTCTATCCAAGTGTCAATACTCGATTTTTTTTATTTTTTATTTTTTTAAGTTAAGAGAAATAATACGAAAATAACAATGAAACTACTATGGCCATGGGAGAAGTACTTTACCGCTTGATTCTTCAAAACTTGTATTGTCTCGATATCATATAAATTTCAATAAATCGCATCCTTTGATAATGTTCGCTCTTGTACATAAGTCTTCAACTTGTATATATAATTCTGCTCCTTGTCTTTTTGTTTCACTTGAATCTGAAATTTGCTCTTTCTTGTTTCGTTGCTTGTAAACCTTGAATATCTTCAACTTTCCTTCGAACTTGTGATGCTCTACTTGTTGATGATAATGGTGTTTCTATGGACCTGTTGTTATCGAGAGAGATAATGGATGGTGCTCATTGCAAACAAGATTCCAAGAGAGAATGTAAGTTAGTAATTCTGATGGCACCCTCATGATTAACAGAAATAGCACTCAAGAGATCAAAATAGTGTTGAAATTGGTGCGAAGTTGGGTAGCTCATCATTCTACCCGGAGTTTATGTATAGTGACACACACTCTAAAGGACATTGTCAACTACAAATAAATGAAGGTCCGGTGTCGCGCTTGATGTAACAATAGGTAGTCTCCACTAATGATTGATCAATAATTCTAATATTAAAATTTCATTTGTACCTAATTTGCCACCGGCATAGTTAAATCCAATTTTACCTCTTAAACAAGTAAGAAACCCGAATGTTGTTCTCTAGCAATTCTAATTTCAATTATGTTGGTATGAACTTCGTATGCAAACTTAGCAAAATGTATACTAGTGACTCTAAAATATCTACAGGCTGGAGGTTTTATGCAAAAAAATTGAAAATTTTAAGAAAAATTGAAGAAAAAAATTACTTTATGAAAGTGAAGACTAAAAAATTTATATGCTTAACCACTCCCCCATACTTAAACCTTACATTGTTCTCAATGTAATTGAAGCTTCCAAGAAAATTCAAGGTGGGAAATTCTAATGTGATATGACAAGAAAAAAAATAACAAAAGAAAAAAAAAAGATGTTTATGGGTGAAAACTATTCCTGTCGGATTTGGTAATTCGGGGTGTGTGGATGAGGAATGAATCTAAACCCTCAACAAATGCACTGCGCGGTGAGTGCTTGTGATTCGAGAAATCAATCTGTACAACTCTGGCCTAAACCAAGAAATGGCCGTTCCGGACTTGCGTCGGTCACAAAGTGAAGGAGATGGGGTTGATCTTAGGGAGGGAAGCGAAGAAGGTGTTGAGATTGTGAAGGTGTAGGCTTGTTTATGACTTTTAACGTAAAGGTGAGCAAAGCTTACGATTGATGCAAGGTGCTTTGAGTGTTTGAATACGTTTTGTATTAACACTTGGTTTCTGTCTTGTCTTGACTTGTTCTGTTGTGTTTTTTTGAAAAATATGGAGGAGAACCTATTTATACAAGTCATTTGAGCCTTATTCACGTCTCTCGTGGGAAGTGGAGGAAGTGGAGTGATGGAGTAGTGGAGTTGTGTGTTGGTGTTACACGACCAGTCTTGCCCACTTCTTATGTATCTCTAACCGTCCATGAATTCCTGACACGTTCTTGTGATGGCGCGTTGCACGCTGCACGCTGTAAACCGCCAGACCAATACCCCAATATGTATCCCCCAGTTTGTGACATGATTGATGTCTCGAGTGTGTGGATCGTGGGACCCACAGAAAGTAGCATGTAATGCTAGACTAAATAACTAAATTATTTAGGAAGTCGATACTTGTGAAGTATCGTGTGTATTTTATGCAGGTACTGCATCGAGTATATTCAACATGTATGAAACATCGTTGTTTTTTAAGGCTTACCGGAGTAAGTCACGAATTTAAGCGTCTTAAAATAGCATCATGTCCAGCCATCTTCGAGTGATCGTTTGGAGGCTATACATGTAAGCCCTGACTTGACCGATCACTCCATGTGGGAGAGTGGTGGACGGTGATTATGGTGACGCCTCATTGATAGCCTAACTCATGTCTTAGGCTGTCCGCCCAAGCTAGTAAAGTTAGACGGACGAGATGACTTGCAACCCTCATCTGCGACCGTCGGATTGGGGTTTAAGAGGTACGCAAGTTCCTTCTTTCAGCTTGGTCGAATCCAAGCATGGGAAGTGTTTTATAGAGGACCGATCATGCATGTGTGTAGACAACATGCTGGTGTCCATGTTTATACTTCACTATCCCACGAAGGTGCGATCTAGGCCATTCAAGTTTACCGGTAAAGAAGAGTGGCTGAGATTGATTTGCGACAGGAATCCTGTGCCGCAAAGGCCGCGCATCATGCCCACTTCGGGCGCGCGTTTCAAGACGACCAAGCCTGGTCGGTCCCGGCCGATTGATTCGGCGTGTGGGTGGTAGGCTGGCGTTCACGCCTGTACTTCATTGCCTCATAGAAACGTGATCTAAGCCACTCCATTTGTGGGAGAAGTTGAGTGGTCGAGATCAGTTTACAATTAGGAGGTGCGACCACGCCTGGTTTGGGCGTGCGAATCGAGGTGTACAGCCAAGTTTGGTCTTGGCCGATCGGGTGTGGAGATAGGTGGGCCCGCAATGATCATGTTAATACTTACTGGACCTGCTTAGTCTATTCCTGGACCCTTCATCCGAGCAGGAGAAAAGGGACGCTCGTGATCGCGACACAAACCCTAATCAGGTTTTGTCGTCCGTGTGTCATACCCAGTTTGGGACGCACGAATCAAGACGACCAACCATAGTTGGTCCTGACCGATCAGTCAGGTATGTAGGCGGGCCCACGGTGTTTGTGTTGACATGCTCTCGGCCCTTTGAATCTACATCTACACCCTCCATCTATGCCTGCGAAGATGGATGGTTGAGACTGGTTTTCGACGCATGTAATGTGTCGTAACCCTAGTTTAGGGTTTCACGTCCATGTTGTTTTGGCTGGACAAACTGGTAAGTGTTGCTTCCCTCTTGGGGAGGCCGACCATGCGGGGCCCGCATTGGGTCGGTGGTGAATACTCTAATACCTGCTTGAGGGTTATGGATTCGATCTGAGCCATCCAATCATGATGGTGAAGTTGGATGGTCATGATTGTTTCTGAGACTGATATGGACAGTCCATATTCAAAATATGCTCAATCGGGCTAGTATAACACACCGAGAGTTGTAGCCTGTATGGGTATTTCGTACATGCTTCATTATTAATGCTTGGAGATTTGTGTTGCTCCGCTGAGAACAACACTCAGTCGTCATGCCGCACCGGCAATGAGTACAAGAAATACAAGGCTGGTTATGCATTAATTAATAATGTTGTAAATTCACAGGGTATATGGGATCGTTGCTACATGCTCCAACATAGATAAATTTCGTGTATTTAATTCACAGAATGCTGGGATTGTTGTCACATGTTCCATTCTAGGTGAATTAGTAAAGTGAAGAAGTATTCATCATTTATTAATGGCTTTATCTTTTGCAAGATGTTAGCGCATAATTTTCTGGCTTTTACAATTTTAACCTTAAATGAAAATCCACCATCAACATTAAGTCCCCTGCCTAGCACATAATGGTTACACTATTATGGGGTAGGCATGAGATGGTGACAAATTTGTATAGTGAAATGACCAAGCTAAAGTGAATACATATTTACCGGATAGGTCGACATCGTCAAAGCGTTGCCCGGAACCGGGTTAGTCCCGATTAAGGTTGTGAAGGAAGCAGACTTGATCTCGGTGAGTCGCTTTGGTTCCCTTTGTACATATCTGGACAAAGCTTGTCCCCTTCCTTGGGTCAGGTGTACTCCCTTTCGTCACACAACAGCTTTCCTCAGATGTATCTGATAAGCATCGTTGATTGCTATCCCGAATTAGTAGCCTTTATAGGTGGCAAGTAAAGACTTCTTTTCTCCTGGGATTCTGTCGACTTGCGAGATTATAAAGAATCATCTCACGTAGTCGTTTATTCTATATCTCGTGTACTCGCTCCACACTTATCCGATCTTCCGATTGATCGATCGATTGATTGATTTTTTTTTGTGTGCTCATAACTTCTTCTCCTTTGCAGTTTATCATGGAAGCGGTGGACGATCATTCTGTCACTTTTCCAGAAAGAAGCTTCGAAGTTGACAAGCCCGAAACCCATGCGCACGAAGAAGTAATGGCTAAGATCGATCTTCCACTTCGCAAAGTCGGCCGTGCTATACATGGGATGTTCATTCTGCACCTGCGTATTGACAGGGGACGCATATGTGCCCTTTCAGCTGCGATCGACATGGAAGAACGGTGGAGGCATGAGGAAGCGTTGCGAGCACCAGTAAGCGCAAGGGCAGAAAGATTTGAAGCGCGGTTAAAGAGGCGGAGAGTGGAGCATAAACGGCCTCCGGATGAAGATATGCGTGATTATCCAATCCAGGACGGTGTGATAATCCTTGATTCTGACACGGACGGACCTGAGTGTTCGAAAGCAATCAGCGCAAACCCTAATGTTTCTGTGGGCTTTGAGGAAGACTTGGAAGCTGTTCCTGCCAATGACGTTAGGACGGAGAACGTTGTTTGCGGAAACATCCGGCGGAAGCCGAGGCTCAAGGAGAAGCGGTAGCAGGTGATGGCGTTGAAGCAGGACCCAGCAGTGGTGCAGGTGCGGTTATTCTTCTTGACGGCTAAACCTCTTTGCTTCTTTTTCTGTTTTCAAGTGTATTCCCGTAATTTTTTGAACCTCTTTCTTGTACTCAGTGGCGGCTGAGTTCAAGATCTTTTCTTCTATTTGCTTATCATTGAATAAAGGTTTATGTCATAACCCCTCGTTAAGATTGCATCTGTATGTGCTCCTGGCGTGAGATCTCCTTGGTCTTGCTGGGGCAGATGGCTCAAATCATTTTCCTTTTGTGCACACATTCTATTTCCTTCTTCCCATGAGATGTTTGCTTAGGGTTTCCTTCCTTGCTCTAGTGGGTTTATTTAGGTTGACTCGGGACTTTGTGTTTTTAGGGGTAGAGAGGTTCTCAGATGGAGATAACATTTCAATTAAATTGAAAATTGAAAATTGAAACTCTAACTATGAATTCAAGTATTGCAATCATTTTCTGGAGGAATTACAAATATGACATGAAATTGTAAAAGAAAACACGCTGGAGGAAATAGCACAGCGTTTTAAAGTGTGGAGGACGCTGGAAAGTGGTAGCACAACGTCTTAAGTTCGGTAGGGTTTGAGCCATTGTGAGTGAATGGTTATGCCTTCTAGTTTATCAGCGTTGATGAGCTTGCAGTAGCCGCCCAGGATAACATCTGCTACCAGGTACGGTTCATCTTCTCTTTCGGTGGTTGAGTCGGGTGGAGTGGTCATTTTCACCGTCATGCTCCCAACCTTGAATGCAGTCGTCTTCGTTACCAGATCTCCAATTCCAAATGGGTTTGGGCGTGCAGATACCTGGACCTTGGCCTTATCGTCTTTGACTAAGACAGCCTCTAAGCTCTTTATAAAACGTTTGAAGGGGCCGGCTTCCCATTCACATCTCTTAGCCGGGGTTGGTTTGTTGGTTGGAGCCAGTCCCCAGGACTTATCAGAGTGAGGAGTGATTGGTTGTTATAAGGGTTGCGTGATGAGACTTACTTGAGCTCGGAACCTCTTAATGTTTACTGATGGGCACTCTCCAGGAAGTTGTGTCACATTGGCAAGCTGCAGGTGCGGCAACGGACAGCCTTCAGGTCCAGACGGCTTGTTAGAGATCCTTTCAGGTGTCGTAACCGGTAGAGGGCAAACTCCCAGTGTTGTCTTGTTGTCGTGTACCCAAGAGCGTCCTAGGATCATGTCGTAATTCAGATGCTCTCTGACTATGTAGAACTTTGCTTGTGTCGAAGCATCGCCCAATTTTACTTCAAGATCGATGTATCCATATGCATCTCTGAGTTCCTCTTCTGGAGTCTTAATCACAATTGGGTTGCGAGTAGCCTCCTGTTTTGAAATTTTTGCTGCTTTTAAGGTCTGGAGAGTGATGATGTTGAATTCAGAGGCCGTATCAATCAATGTGTTATCGAACTCGATATCCTTCAAACGGGCAATGGTTAAGAGTCCCCAATTTCCCTTGCTTGCATCTTCCAAAGAAGGATCGAGGTTTCGAGACCGCTTCCTCTTCCGGGATACAAGCGTTTGCCGAGACAATACGATTGAGGGCTGCAAATATATCCTGACGCTGTGCTTTGGAGAAGTACAAGATCTCGCATAAATGTTCCATCATAGATTGTACAGTCTTGCGAACGGAATCCCCAGAAATCATGCAGTTCCTGACAGGAAGAGGGTCTCTACGAACACCTTTGTTTTCAAGTTGGAGTTCTCTTGTCTCTATATTTTCTCTGAACATTTGTTTCAGCCTGTTACAGTCTTTGGTTGGATGGTGAACGAACCTATGGTAGCGACAGTACTTAGGATCCGCCATATCTTTCTCAGTTGGTGGACGTATGATAGGAGGCAGCTTGATGGCGTCGTCTTGAATCCACGCCTCCAAGAGTTCCACTACTTCATTCATGGGGAACGGGAAACCTGTATCTTCGATGTCTTGTGCATGAGTCTTGCCCGCTCCCTTTTGAGAAGAATTCATGTGTGCTGGAGCCGCACGCTTGGGTTGTTGTTTTGTTGCTGAAGCCTTCCTTTTTCCTCCTTCGCCAACCACGCTCACAGAAGGACCAGTGTTGTATTATTTGTTTGTGAGACGCCAGCTTCCTAGACTCTCACGTGGATCTTCGTTTCGAACAACCCTGGTTCTTTCTAGCAATGCCGGGGCAGTTGTGGCCGAACGTTTGGCAGCTTCATGGAGTTCGGAGAACGTCTGAAAGCCCAGATTCTCTAGTAAAGCACGGTATATGGGTATCATCCCGTTGATGCATAGCTCCACCAACTGGCGTTCAGTGATGTTCGGATCATGACAATCTAGTGCTTGAGTTCGAACCTCTTAACGAAGTCGTTCGGATGCTCGTTGTTCCGCCGAGAGACTCTCCCTAGATCTCGAAAAGGTGATCCGCTCGGACACGAAGAAATATTTCGTAGAAAGCACCGACCATCTCCCCCAATTGGATATGTCGGTGTGATGTTGTTGTACTGCAGTGTACGCCCTTCCCGTAAGTGATTTCGAGAACTCTTTCAAAGTGAGAACATGATTGTACTCATGCTCTCCCAAGGATTCCAAAATCGAGAAACGTGCTCACGAGCGTTACCAAAGTACCATCGTAGAGGGAGAACTGAGGAGAGGTGTATCCTCTTGGAAGAGGGATTCGTTGCATATCTTGAGGGTACGGCGGTTGATGTTGGTGTGCATCCATCGATTTCCTTTGCCTCGGTTTTGGAGAAGTCGTTCCGTGTCCTCACGTGTGATGAAGTTGGATGGATGGTCCACTCTCTTGGGCGTTCAGGAGCAATACGAGCTTCTTCACTCATGTGGGTCCGAGTGGAAACGCTTGCTCCGGGTGTATTGAAGGCATCTCTTGCTGGCTCTAAGGGTTGCCGTGAATCTTGTGGCAATCGTTCAGTTAAAGTTTTAAGGAAAGTGAGTACCTCTTTCTGAGTTGTGTCCATATCCGTTTGAGTCTTAGCAAGAATTTCATGCTTCTCCATCAAGTCTGCAATGGTAATAGACGGTGGCCCTCCTCTTGTGCCTCCGGCTCCTCGTCTGGATGAAGGAGTGAAAGTTGTTGCTCTGGTGACCACTGGAGGCGTTACACTTGAGGATATGCCGGGATTTGCGGCTGCTCTGGCTCTAGTGATGGGGGGCGTTACACCCACTGGAATGTCTCTTGCTCCGCAAGCGTTGGTGATAGGAGTAACGGTTCCACGAGATGTATTGACCACTGTAGCTCCACTGACGAGTACATCGACACCGGAGTGTTATCCGTACTAGCTCCATCAGGATTGATTGCTGATCCAGACCTGAGTTCTACCATCTTGAAATGAAATGCTGATTGAATTGATTCTAAGATTTACCCTTTTTTTTGAAATTGATGAAATTAAATCGGATTTCAAAGAAATTGACTTTACAACCGAGAGATTAACCTCCCGCTGTGGTCGCCAATTGTTTATGGATGAAAACTATTCCTGCCGGATTTGGTAATTCGGGGTGTGTGGATGAGGAATGAATCTAAACCCTCAACAAATGCATCACGCGGTGAGTGCTTGTGATTCGAGAAATCAACTGCACAACTGGCCTAAACCAAGAAATGGTCGTTCCAGACTTGCTTCGGTCACAAAGTGAAGGAGATGGGGTTGATCTTAGGGAGGGAAGCGAAGAAGGTGTTGAGATTGTGAAGGTGTAGGCTTGTTTATGACTTGTAACAGAAAGGTGAGCAGGCTTACGATTGATGCAAGCAGGCTTTGAGTGTTTGAATACGTTTTGTATTAACACTTGGTTTTTGTCTTGTCTTGACTTGTTCTGTTGTGTTTTTTTTTGAAAAATAGGGAGGAGAACCTATTTATACAAGTCATTTGAGCCTTATTCACGTCTCTCGTGGGAAGTGGAGGAAGTGGAGTGATGGAGTAGTGGAGTTGTGTGTTGGTGTTACACGACCGGCCTTGCCCACTTCTCCCGTATCTCTAACCGTCCATGACTTCCCGACACGTTCTTGTGATGGCGCGTTGCACGCCGCACGCCGTAAACCGCTGACCAATACCCCGCATGTATCCCCGGTTTGTGACATGATTGATGTCTCGAGTGTGTGGATCGTGGGACCCACGAAAGTAGCATGTAATGCTAGACTAAATAACTAAATTATTTAGGAAGTCGATACTTGTGAAGTATCGTGTGTATTTTATGCAGTGCTCGCATCGAGTATATTCAGCATGTATGAAACATCGTTGTTTTTAAGGCTTACCGGAGTAAGTCACGAATTTAAGCGTCTTAAAATAGCATCATGTCCAGCCATCTTCGAGTGATCGTTTGGAGGCTATACAGGTAAGCCCTGACTTGGCCGATCACTCCATGTGGAAGAGTGGTGGACGGTGATTGTGGTGACGCCTCATTGATAGCCTAACTCATGTCTTAGGCTGTCCTCCCAAGCTAGTAAAGTTACACGGACGAGATGACTTGCAACCCTCATCAGCGACCGTCAGATTGGGGTTTAAGAGGTCCGCAAGTTCCTTCTTTCAGCTTGGTCGAATCCAAGCATGGGAAGTGTTTTATAGAGGACCGATCATGCATGTGTGTAGACGACATGCTGGTGTCCATGTTTATACTTCACTATCCCACGAAGGTGCGATCTAGGCCACTCAAGTTTACCGGTAAAGAAGAGTGGCTGAGATTGATTTGCGACAGGAATCCTGTGCCGCAAAGGCCGCGCATCATGCCCACTTCGGGCGCGCATTTCAAGACGACCAAGCCTGGTCGGTCCTGGCCGATTGATTCGGCGTGTGGGTGGTAGGCTGGCGTTCACGCCTGTACTTCATTGCCTCATAGAAACGTGATCTAAGCCACTCAATTTGTCTGGAGAAGTTGAGTGGTCGAGATCAGTTTACAATTAGGAGGTGCGACCACGCCTGGTTTGGGCATGCGAATCGAGGTGTACAGCCAAGTTTGGTCTTGGTCGATCGGGTGTGGAGATAGGTGGGCCCGCAGTGATCATGTTGATACTTACTGGACCTGCTTAGTATATTCCTGGACCCTTCATCCGAGCAGGAGCAAAGGGACGCTCGTGATCACGACACAAACCCTAATCAGGTTTTGCCGGCCGTGTGTCATACCCAGTTTGGGACGCACGAATCAAGACGACCAACCATAGTTGGTCCTGACCGATCAGTCAGGTATGTAGGAGGTCCCATGGTGTTTGTGTTGACATGCTCTGGGCCCTTTGAATCTACATCTACACCCTCCATCTATGCCTGCGAAGATGGATGGTTGAGACTGATTTGCGACGCATGTAATGTGCCGTAACCTTAGTTTAGGGTTTCACGTCCATATTGTTTTGGCTGGACAAACTGGTAAGCGTTGCTTCCCTCTTGGGGAGGCCGACCATGCGGGGCCCTCATTGGATCGGTGGTGAATACTCCAATACCTGCTTGAGGGTTATGGATTCGATCTGAGCTATCCAATCATTCTGGTGAAGTTGGATGGTCATGATTATTTCTGAGACTGATATGGACAGTCCAGATTCAAAATATGCTCAATCGGGCTAGTATAACACACCGAGAGTTGTAGCCTGTATGGGTATTTCGTACATGCTTCATTATTAATGCTTGGAGATTCGTGTTGTTCTCAGCAGAACAACACTCAGTCGTCATGCCGCACCGGCAATGAGTACAAGAAATACAAGGCTGGTTATGCATTAATTAATAATGCTGCAAATTCACAGGGTATATGGGATCGTTGATACATGCTCCAACCTGGATGAATTTCGTGTATTTAATTCACAGAATGCTGGGATTGTTGTCACATGTTCCATTCTAGGTGAATTAGTAAAGTGAAGAAGTATTCATCACTTATTAATGGCTTTATCTTTTGCAAGATGTTAGCGCATAATTTTCTGGCTTTTACAATTTTAACCTTAAATGAAAATCCACCATCAACAAAAGACAAGGTGGGAAAACCCTGAAATGGCAGCACCTTAATTTATTTTTTAACACATAAGTGCCATGAGTAGTTCTCCAGGGTGTTTCTAACAATTATTTCTAAACAAAAAATTGGTTGTCCCATAAGCTTAGCTGGGCCAATAGTGTTAGCCTATGAATTTATGATTTTGCCCTTTTTTTTCTCAATTTTGGATGATTTCTTCTTTTTTCCCCCTGCATGACTCCAAAGTACCTAATATCTCAAAAACAAATGTAATTTACAAGAAAAATAACAAACAAAGCATAATCAATAGATCATAAATAGGGTGTTTTCCACACCTGTCAATATGCCTGATTATTAGTGAATTTAGAAATAAAAAGATTTAAAATGTGACTAGGGTTTTGAAATATTTATATAACATTATTCAATCATGTGTAGTAATGAAATCAACTTTAAATTGAGTTTTTTTTTTATTCAGTTTTAGAAGTTTAGTTTAAAAATCAAATTTGTACAGGTCTAAGCAACGAACTCTTTCTTACAACTATCAAAAATACATTACAAATTCGAAGACTTTAGTATATAATCAAATTGCAAAGAAGGATCATGTCACAGATAATCCAATGGCAGTTATTCTGTGAAATTTATAATTCATGTTTCGGCTTGATACATTTTGATATAACCGACAAAGTGAGAAAAACTACAAACTTTCTGCATATGAGTTCGCGAACCTAATTGTTGAGTTCCCGAACCTACATAAGTATCCACAGTTCCTGAAGTCTAAATTTCACTTGACTTCGTGAACCAGTTAATTTATTTTATGAACCTAGTTGAAATTCAAAGCTCTTGAACTTTAAACTTATTTGAGTTCTAGAAACTAGTCGAAATCCAAAGTTCCTGAACTCCAATTTCACTTTGAATTCGGAATCTAGTTGAAACCCAAAGTTCATAAACTCCAATTTCACTTTGAGTTTGCTAACCCAATTCATTGAGTTCGTTGAACCTAGTTGAAACTTAAAGTTCATGAACTCAAAACTCACTTGGGTGTGCGATCGGTGAGTTCGCGAACCTAAACGTGCAACCAACCAATTTCTTATTATTGGTTTGGTGCACATTCCTTCTTTGTTTTCAAGGTAAACTTTTCAGACGCTTATGAATTGCTATTATTAGATAATTCCTTTGCGGAAAAGTTTTAAATTATTTATAGGAATTGATTTAACTTTTGAACCAAGTTTTGGATCTTGTTTTAGGCAGTTGTCACAAAGTGTGTACATTATCTGTATTCTTGGTATTTTGAAGTTATCTCTAGAAATAATTTACTTATGGTAATTACTCAATGCTAAATCAATCAAATACTTCAAACTATGGAAAGAATCTCAGTACAAGTCAAGTTTTAACTAAATAAACAGTTCCACAATAACCAAGAAAAGTACCTAGACTTAACAGTATTGGAAGTTACTTAGGTTTGGTGAAATCATTGCTTACATCTTGAGCAACCTAACCTTAATCAATTGTTATGTAAGGAGGCATAAACATAGAAAACTCAATTCTCTCACATTGTGTATCTTGTTCCAAAGTTTGTCCTCCAATATCGAAGGTTCTTCAAGATTTGAGGTAAGACTTTGAAAGACTTCATTTGGGGATTTGTGAAGCACAAGTAGAACTATTATTTTGATAGTTTCGAAACTTGTATCTCGATTTGATATGTTTATAATTCTTTTCTATTCCAAAGGTTATTCTCTTCAGCTATAAGATCATTGAAGAATCATTGATCAAAACCAGATCTGATAGAACTTCAATCTCGATCGCATATAACACTTATCTTTTAAAATAAAAATTTGAAGATACCACCTAATTCATGTAGACTTGTATAAAAATTTGTATTCTTGTGAGGTAGATTGATTAGGTATCTCTATAAGTTTTAAAGATGGGAAACCCTAAAATTTTGGATTTAGATTCATCTAAGTTTAGGAAAAAAATTATGTTGCCTTGATTTAGCATCTGAAAGGAAATCAATAGGTATCTTGTTTGAGGAAGTGTTGATGGTGTATTTTCGACAAAAATTAAAATCGTAAAATCATGATCTTGCATATTTCTGACACGGCTTCAGACACGTAAGAGAAACTCATATTTTAGGAGTCGTGAAAGCTCATTTCACAAATCTGACTGAGCGAACACACTCTTAGAGCCCTGCATGAATATGTGATTCGTAAAGCCTCTCAACTGAGCTTTTCGACACTTTGCATATTTCATCAACACTTCTGTATAGGAATCGATTGTGATTGGATGTCTCTTAGACATATTACATGCTAGTATAGAGCGTTAACGTCTTCAGGATGTCTCAATGTTCCCTGAATATATAGAATTCATATTCAGAACAAGTATGATGTCTCTACCATCTCATACCTCGATTCCCAAATAAACGCTCCTAGACATATTGCATGTTAGTATAGAGCAATTCATAGATTAATTCTAGCGCTACATTCATCAATTGGATTCCTAAAAAATAATATATTTTATTTCATTACTCTGTTTCATGGCTTATTCTCAATTGAATTCCATGGATTAGTAATAGATATTCAATTTATCTCATTACTCCGTTTCATGGCTTATTCTCAGCTGAATTCCATGGATTAATAATAGATATTCACTTTTCGGGCATTTAGGCCAGCAGCGAGTAAGCCTCGAGAAAATGGTGCGAGTGTACTTAACGATAATGCATGACCGAGCACCCAAATATGCATAAGTGAGCACCCAAATGCATAAACGAGCATTCAAAAATATGGATGAACGAGGAAACCTATTTAAAATAGAGAAATAAAATAATATAAAATAAAATAAACAAGAGGCACACGGGACCGGGCCCACCGACTGACCGGTCATGCCGTCGTGTCCAGTCCTACTCCCTTTATTTTATTTTAACCAATTTTATTATTTTCCTTGTCTCATGAAAACTCCCTTGTTTGAGCAAACTTCCTCGTTTGAACAAAACTCCTAGTTTCTCCATATTTCCTCACATGATGAAAAATAATAATATAAAAATAGGGAAAAGAACGGGACTGGGCACAATGGTCGGTCGACCATGCCTCGGCCATAGCCGGTCCCACGCCTCTCTCATTCCTTATTTTATTATTATTATTATTATTATTTCTTCTCTCATCTCATGAAACTCCCTCGTTTGAGCAAAAAACGTGATTTTTCCATATTTCTTAAAAATTGCTGAAACTACCAAAAAGCCAAAAAGTCAAATGGTCACACGACCATCCGGGCTTCTCATGGAAAATATTAAAATATTATTATTTTAATCGTCTCAAAATATTGGTCTCACGAGCAAAGTTTTACTTGCTCATTCAAGCAAAATCGAGAGTTTCGGTCAAGATCAAACTCTTCTGAAAATCCAAAATAGTGCTCGAACGTGCACCAGAAAATACCAAAATTCTCAGAATTGGGTCACGGGCAATATGGTGACATGGGCATGCTACCTTGACCGACCAAGGTCGGACCTTTGGCTTGCAAAAGTTGGTCCCACATTCTTTTATGATTTTGACCTAATTAATTGATCGCTGTCGTATGCGTCAAAAATAATTTCACTTTCCTAAAGTATATGATAAGAAAGAGTTTGTATCCACAGAGAGGCGATTGTAGTTATTTTGTAATCAATTTCTTAAAGTAACCAATTGGGGGGGATTTCTTATTTCTATTTAAACAATAAAAACAAATTAAAAGCAAAGTAAATTGTAGAAAGTAATCAATGGAGAGAGATATTGGTCAAGGAATTCATCTTCAATCTTAGACATGTGCTTGCATATATGAATAGAATTACGATTTAATCTCTTGTGTTATCAAAAGCCTAGAGAATCAAGAAAGCAAGATAATCTATTAATTTCTCAAGTTCATCAACACACACATTAGGGCTGCGTATGTGAATCCTACCTAAAGAATAACCTAACGCCTTGCGCTAATCAAGTTCAATTCCTAGGAGCATTAAGTTTTAAATAGGCTAATCAATGCAATTGTCATGCGTTGCGCAAAACAATTCGGACAATGGTCAAACTCTACATATGATTACGAGAGTGTATCACTACAAACCGTAAACATATCATGCTACTTGTATTCAAGGTTATCGCTTGATGAAAAACCCTAAAATAGCTATGGACTAAGATGCAAGTTCAATTAATTGGCCACTTAACTAATCAAACACCATAATCCTATCACAATACTTCAATCATGTGATCATAAAAACCGCAGAGAATTGAACGATAAACAAGAGAGAAAACTAATACATAAAGCACACACAAGTTTTAGAAATCGGACTACATCCTTAACCAATAATAGAGAATTTAGCTACTCATAGCTATGGAGTTCATCACAAAAATATAGGTTGAATTAAAGAAGAAGATGAACAAAAGCAAACCCTAGTTTCGTAACCAAAAAACGGCTCTCCAAAGTTCCAAGAATAAGATATGATGATCCCCTCCAAAAGTTGTAGAATTCCTCTTTTTATAGCCTTTCCTCCTTTCCAAAATTAGGTCAAGTCTTCAAAGTCCATTAGATAAAAGTCCACCAAGCCCATAAGAGAGAGAAACCCGTGTAGAAAATACGTCCAAAAAGTCGTCGCCGGAAAACTGGTATTGTGGCCGGAAATCGGCCGGAGAAGTGGTTGGAAATCGGCTCCGGTGACCGGCAAAGTCCGCCCGGTCACCGGTCAACTGGGTCAAATCGGTCGGGTCGGCGGGTCAACTCGGTCAGACCGAGTTAGACCGAGTTAGGATGAGTCAGGTCAGATTCAGCTATCACTTGGCTAATTAGACTGGGTTGTCAGGCCTTGAGCCATTTGCACAGGCCATTCCAAGTGTTGTGCCATCTTGGCGCATCACTGTTCACTCCCAGCCAAGATGGCTGTACATTCTGCACAGATCAATCCCCTGCATCTCAAACCTTCTTATTATCTGAGCAACACAGCCAGCATCTCCCAATGCCACCTGAAACCCAACCTATTCCTGCAGCTACAACTTCATTCTCAAGTAAAGAACTCAAACTTCCGAGTCCACTCGCAACCTCATGAGAAACAATCAAATGCCTTGCTCTCGCTTCTAATTCAAGCCATTGCCTCGCCTTCAACTCAGCTCCAGTTCAAACCATCGCTGCACTTAACACCTGCCAAATGTAACTCTATCGTGCGGTGCGCTCTCAGCTCCAACACCTGCTTCACCAACACAGATCTCCTGTGTAATATCCATTGGAGCTCCCAGCTTCACCTTGGCTCAATCACCTACTTGCATTCAATAGCTGCAACTAGAGCCAGGGCACCATCATCACACCTGCAACTCCATTCTGGGCCATCTTGCAGCCTTTACTTGAGCTGTTGGAACAACACCACCATCACACTGTGTACAAACCTCCAATACCAGTAACCCCTTCTATGTAACCTGCCATTGTATTTCACAAACCTGCTTCAGTTCCATAAGCTCTCTACTTCAGCCCCCAGCACCAGCTTCATCTTCCAGCAGGCCAGTTCAAAACACTGAAAAACAATCCACCACCAGAGCCTCATCCACAATCTGCAACTGCAGCTGCACTTTTGCCTGCAAATTAATTCCCTGTAAACCATTTTACCAGTACCAGTTCCTTCGCAAAACATCATTGCTTCATTTCAGCTGCAGTTCATACATTCTCAATGTTCGAGCACCAGCAACAACAAGAGATCCAACTGAAAAGATTCAACATCACCATTAGCTCAATAAAACCACAGTCTCAAGCCATTCTCTGTACCAAGAATCCAGCTCAAACCCTTAACACCAGTGACATAATTCCTTTTTTCTTTTCGATCAGCGGCATAACCCCAGACTAACACAAACTCTACCATCTCCGTACTCTCTCTTCACAGCCATAAAACTATGGCTAGCAACAATGGCAGATAATTTAGGCAGGAGTGGTTCAGTCCAGATGCAACCACAACATCAGGTCCTTCTCATACTGACAAGATTTATTGGCAGACTACACTGTTCTCTCAGTGCCAGAACTTTTCTTTAACATTCCCATCTCAAACTCCTCTTTATCTGTCGAGAACAAGCACCTCAATCCATCTCCCTAGCTCAACTCCAATTCACAACTCCTTCTGACACTCACTGACATCTCAGTTGCCATCACCACTGTGGCTTCAACTCCACTCGAAATAAAGCAAAGATTGCCCTCGCAATCCCAAAAGAGCAAAGATCTTAACCTCCTCCTTCCACAAGCAGCAGCAACATTGTCTCAGGCCACCAGCTTGCAGCTCATCTCAGACTTCAATGTCAACATAGCCATTTCTAACTCAGCAAACATCCTTGTAACTTATGGCAGCAAACCCATTTCATCTCTTCTTCCTCAGATCCCTTCAATCATCAACCAATTTCTGCATCCCTCATGAACCCAGAGAAGTGGCAAACCCTAACTTGAGGTTCATCTCTTGAGCTTCAAACTCAGACAGATTGAGACCCATCTACCATTCTGCAAACCATAACAACCACCACCTTTTGCCTCACATTGAAACCACAGTTGCCATCACTATACTGAAACCACCATAGTTGTACCATTCTTCTCATCTCTCGATCCACCAACAGCGCCACCTGAGACTTGTCATTTCCTGTCAAATTCCTGAGATATCAACAGTATGTTCATATTCATAACAGCTCTATAGTCCAGCCCATGTAACTCATAATACCAGCTCACAACACCACATAACTACAGTCCATGGCAAAGAACACCACTCTACCCTTCACTTTCAAAGAACCCCGATTTCTCACTAATCCTCAAATACCCTCATCCGGATTCGACCTAAGCACTCCATAAATCAAAACCCATCTCGCTCAATCGACACACAGAGACAACCCCGTTTCAATCTCCATCGATTCTTCATTCATCTTCAGATTCACGAACCCTAGCTTCAATTTCATTGATCTCTTCTCTGAACTGATTGCAACTCAACCTAGATGAAGTCTACAACATAGAAACACAATTTCTTCTTCTCAGTTCATCTCAGTTTTGAATTGAATCCACTTCCTTCTTAATTTCTTCACCATGAACTCATCAACATCTCGATCTGATCCCTCAATACCAACAAACCAATAAAGTGGTCGCTTCCTCTCTTTCTCAAATTCAGGGAAGTGTAAAATGAATGATTGAGAGAAAAATCTCTCGATTTAGAATTGGATAATTTGGGTGGATGTTACACCCCAGGGATAAGGACCACCCCAGTCATTAGATAAGGGCCATCCTAACTGGTCACCCCTTAACTGCAGCTGGTCTGTGTTTAGTACTTCTCCAACAGAGTTTCCCCTTAACTTTGACTGGGCTCCGAACATGCCTGTGAAATGACACTCTTGCCCTTCTTGCTCAATTTGGTTGATTTCCGCTTCTTTTCCTCCGTGCGACTCCAGAGTACCTAATAACTCAAAAACACGCGTAAAGTACATAAGTCGCACGAAAAATAGCAAAGAAAGCATAAACTCTAGATAGTAAATACGGTGTATTCTACACCTATCATTAATCTTCTATAGTTCATATTGGGTTCAAACTCTTTCCAAACAACTTGGAATTTGATCAATCAACTATCAGTTGGTCCCATGACCACCAAGAGCCGGTATCATATCCCTTGGTCGCTCCCCTCTCTTTTCATAATTAGGTTTTACAACCTAATGCTCAGACGAGCAATATTTTAATAATGCTTTCACCAACTGGTCTACAAAGGACTTTGGTGCATGCTCATTCGAGCACCTGGGCGCTACATGGTTGGCCCATCATCCCATGTAGCCGTTCATCTCTCACTCATTGGTTGATTTCAGTAAATCATCAATTGATCAAAAATTAGGGTTTCGAATCAAATGCTCTGCGAAGCATAATTCTGAGCAGGTTCAAACACCAATAATTTTATGTTGATCCAGCAATCAACATTTTAATTAATTATATAATATTCGGTCCATCTACCAGTATTTTTAATTAATATTTTATTTTGTCCCGCTATCAATAATTCATTAATTGAGAAATATTTGCTTAAACGGGCAATATTTGTTTAAACTAGCAATATTTGCTTTGCTCATCTATCAACGCAAAATTGCTTAAGTTAGCAAAATACACGATCAACTATGTTCAGAACTCGCTTCTAGTAATATTGATTCAACTATCAATATTTAATTGGTCGACCGAGAAATATTTCTCATGTTGATTCAACTATCAACATTCGAGAATTCTACTGATCGTCATTGGTTCATCAACCAATATTTGGTTCGTCAGTCGACCATTATAATCTTTCTTCGTTATTCGACAACTCATGACGCAAACAAGTGCTCAACAACATTTCCTATTAACAAGTCCATGATCGAGCAATCCCATTAGACGCTCATCGATTCAAGTTATCGAAACATCATTATTACCTCAACTAGTAAAATGATATATCACAATTCATCAAGGCTCAACGTCTTTCCATTATTTTGTCCCACCAGACACTTAATGTTGAATTCATGAGTCTCAGGGCATACCACATTCGTTCATTACGCTCGACTCATCAAGGTTAAGACTCATCGTCTAGTCAAGTTAACAACTGACTAATTAAATACACGTCTGCCTTGCAGACTCCACATTCATGAGACATCAATCATGTCACATGGGGGAATATTTACTACGATTTTGGTATGGCGGCCTACGACACGTGAGTACACCCACGATGAGAAATTTGAGTAAGTCGTGCAAGCAGTTGAGGGAGTTGGCAAAGTAGTGGATGGACAATCAACTAAGTCTCCACACGACGTGGAACCGGTTTAACCACGATTTCCCACTTTCCCAGTCTTTCACTCCAGCAACCGTCCCACTTACTGGGATCAACGTGTCTACTATTCTTGCAATATAAATAAGTCTCTGAATCTACGATTGAACAACCAAGAATTCTCATCTGAACAAGAACTCTCAAAAAATCAGAATTCAATCAATCAATCAGAACTTACTCAAACTCAACAGTTCAAAAATTTGCAGAAACCTTCAACACATACACAATCCTCGATCATCATTAATCTCACACACTTCTCAGCTTCCCTCTTACTGATCGACCCTCATCCCACTTTGTGACTAAATTGACTCTGGGACGGCCATATCTTGGTTTAGGCCGGAGTCCTACAGATTGATCTCTTGAACTAAAAGCACTCCCGTGCAGTACATCTGTTTGACATAGGTTTAGTAAATTTGCTTCGTCGAGGAGTCTCCGCCCGCACGCTCGATTCTCCACTTTTCTAAAAAATCAGCAAATCGTTTTCACCCATCAACATATTGGCGACCACAGTGGGAGATTAATCTCTCGGTTGCAATCCAAATTCGTCAAAATGGTTGATCTTAGGTCAGGTTCAGTTACAATTCCTAACCCAAACAATGCTAGCACTAGCAACAACAGCGGTGGTACTCCAGTCACTCTTCCCACTTTTAACAGCAGCGCTACTGATACTACCCCCCCTCAAACCAACATCGAATATAATCCTCTCTTTGGCCGGTCTCCTGAAGAAATCATAGAAAATCTACCTACCATAACTAATCTCATGAAGATTCAAGAAATTCTCGCCAAGAATCAAATAGACATGCCTATGACGCAAAAAGAGTTATGCGCTCATCTCAAGAATCTCACGGACAAGTTATCTCCTGGACAAACTCAACCCTAACGTCAGGCAAAAAAAGTAAAATCCAAGGAAGTATCCTCGGTCGATAATCCTGAAATCTCTCCAATCTATATCCCGGAAGATGACGAGGTCCGCAATGATGCAGACAACCCGGCAGCGAAAGAGCCATCTAGTTTCATTACTCGTAAAGATATGGAGCGCCTCTTGGAGAATCGTGGAAAAGATAAGACATCCTTTGTTCATCGTCACCAACCTCCCTACCCCGCTACTATGCAGAGGATTCCTCTTCCGAAGGGTTATACCTCTCCAACGTTCACTCTCTATGATGGAATAGGCAATGTTCGAGAACATGTTTCTCGATTTCTGGAATCATTGGGCGAACATGAGCACAACCATGTCGTCCGTATGAAGGAATTTTCAAACTCTCTGACAGGCGGGGCATACACCTGGTACAACAACATCACACCAGGAAACATTGCCAGTTGGGGAGAAATGATTAATTATTTCTACATGAAGTACTTCTTCATCTCAGACAAGTTACTTTCTCTGATCTAGGAAGGATGTTTTAGAAGAACAATGAGCATCTGAACGATTATGTGAAGAAATTCAGAGTCCAAGCTTTGGATTGTCACGACCCAAATGTCACTGAACAACAACTTGTAGACTTCTGCATTAATGGAATGATCCCGGTCTACAGAGCTTTACTGGAAAATCTTCGATTCCAGACTTTCTCAGAGCCTCATGAAGCATCCAAACGGTCAGCAACTACTGCACCAGCCTTACTGGAAAGGGAAAAGGCTACAAAATTCGAGGAACCACGAGAAACTCGAGGCAGCAACATGCTCCTGGTCAATAAGCAATACAACCTTACCTTCCACGAATATTGTTGCTGAAGGAAGCAAGAGAAAAGATGAAGCACAACGGCACAAGAACGCTTCTCCAACATCCCAGGCTCCTCCAAAAGCATTAAGGATGAATAATCAAACTCGAAATGCACATGCACCAACTCAGCGTCAGCAAAAAGACCAGGTAGACCCAGACTTTTTTTTCCCCATTGAAGAGGTAATCGAGTTATTAGAAGTCTGGATCCAAGATGGTGCAATCAAATTGCCTCACATCAGGAAAGAACCGACTGAGGATGAAACGAAGAATTCTCAGTATTTCCATTCTCATAGATTTGTCAGTCATCCGATAAGCGATTGCACAATTTTGTAACGCGTTTTCCAAGAAAGGGTCAATTCAAGAAAGAACTCAATCTGGGGACTGAAGGAGTACACAAGAATCCTCTCCCAATCAGGACATTCACTCTCTCTGAACAACCTGTCAAGGAATCAGTTCAATCCTTGGTCGATCATGTATGTGAATTGCTTTATCTATCAAAGGCTCAAAGAAAATATATGTTCACGTCTTTGAATCATATAGTGTCAGGAAAACGCCTGTCCATTCCAGAAACGCTCCCTGAACCTCCAGCCACAAACAAGGAAATGTACGACTAGGGACTTCTCACCTCAGTTAATCTCAAGGGAAATGAATTCAAGAGAGCATTGGTTGATATTGACACTTCCGTCAATATTATCCCTTTGAGGACTCTAAGATCTGCGACAAGAGGCTACTCATGCTCCCATCTCAATCAGGGATCATGAAAAAATACTCATAGATGCATACATCTATATCATTCTCAAAAAGAAAACTGGTTCAACCTGGACGGACACCAAGTTTCACATAATTAAGGAAGATCTGGGATATGACATGATCCTCGGACGGACGTGGATCCATGCTGAAAAGATGACTACTGATGAAACGCCTTCGGTTGCACATTTTTCTGATGTGGAAAGCTCTGACTCAGAAGATATGATGGACACTCCATTGTCAGAACACATGGAGGAATTCAAAACCATGGGAAGATACATTGGCATTCATCAAGAGGTTCCACACTCAGGCAAGTCTCATTCTTCCTCATACATTCATATTATCTACTTTCAAACATGCTCTCCTGGTCCGGGGACTCAACTCTGCTAATAACTTAGCTGTTGCAAGACGCTATGAATGGATAATTTAACCACGACAATATTTTACTAAGGGGTTGAATATGGAACCTCTCGGAATCGAGCATCTCACTGAGATATTCATTGCTGAAATGATGTCCAAGCACAACAAAGAGTATCTTGGGTATTCTCCCATTAACTTGCATGAGTGTCCACATGTGCCACAAAATCGAAAAACTTCGATTACTGCATAAGAATGGAATCCCACCTTGAGGGGAACACCGAACCAGCAAAGGATATTCAGAGCCAGAGCGATCAAGCCTAACAAATTTAACGAAGGAGACCTAGTTCTCAAAGCGACTAAACGCAATCTTGATTCTGCAAGGAACTCCAATTGGGAAGGGCCTTTTATGATTGCTAAGTCTGTTGTTGGTGGATATTACAAGTTAGTTAACATGGATGGAAAGGCAAACGTGGCAGTAATACATGATAAGCACGTAAGTGTGATGCATTTTCCCCCATAACTACATTAGTTAGGACTCATTTTTTCGCTAACAAACTTGTTTTAAGTAGTTTGAAGGAAATAAAGTTCGATGGACTAGAATGTGGAATTACGCTCGTAAAATGGAGGAAATGAAGTGATTTATAATTTAATGGGCTAGGCCCAAAAAGAAGAATATGGAGAATTATTTCATTTGGTCCAATTATTTAGATATGGGAGTGTGGAAAGTGTGGAGCCCATTATGTCGACATCAGTTACAAGATACTTGGAGATATTTTATTTATAATGAAGAAAATAAAAGTGTTAAGTAAGAAATCTACATGGAGTAATTGATGGGAATTAAATATATGAAGAGTATGGAAAGAACATTATTCTTTATGGTTATTATAATATCATTTGATATCTTGTGTAATGTTTTATTCCCCTATCGAGGGCCTAGTTAGTAAGTTCGCGAATTATACTCGTATAATTCGCGAATTCGTCCGTATCGACCGAATCCGTACGTATCAGCCGTATAACTAGAACCCCGACTTAGATTCGCGAATTTCCAGCTTAAAACGAATTATACGCGTATTACGAATTACCGAATCATACAAACCGTATAATAATTTGCCACATCATCACTAAATTAGCATTCTTTATTGTATTTTTGACTTTTAAAATTTTACATACACCAATCTGATTCCAATACCACCAACGTATATATTATTTGCTGATTGTAATGTACAGGTCATATGTATAGTTCATGTTAATTATTAAATTATAGTATCTGAGGAGAGATCATATTAAAAATGATATTTTAACATGTTAGTATATGCCGAACGTTGTTTGACGAATTCATATTTCTAAAACGAATTATACACATACGTATGCCGTTCCGTATTACTGCCGAATCACGAACCGTTGACCGATTTTTGTCCGAATTTAACTTTTACGAATCCATATAATACTCGTACGTATCCCGTTCTGAACGTTTCTCATACCCCGAATTGTTAACTAGGATTGAGGGTTCAATAAAAACTGCACTGGACCTCTAAACACTACACTTTATTCGAACAAAATGATTCACTGGGCAGTGGCACAGCATCGACAACAATCTGTATGAGCCAAAATTAAAATAACGAAAGTATACAGAAACAGTTTTGGCCATCAAATCTACTTAAACCAAATTTTTATCCAAAAACAAAATTAAAAAAATAAACTCAGCATGATTAAGGACATTTCATTATTTTCCATGGAGAATTAAACACATTAAAAAAGAACGATAATTCTTCCATAGAACGCTTATAATCCTCAATGTCATTTTACCACTAATACTACGTACGTTTAACGACTTACAACTCAATTAAAGAGTAAATCTATTTAACGAAATAACTGACTTACGGCTCCAACTACAGAATGAAGCCGGTCTTTCATATAAACCTCATGGGTCTTCTTCTCTAAGGACAGATGATAGGGCACGTGGAATTCCCTCGTGCTGGGATGGAAACCTGCTTGGCTGCAGTTAGAAAGTGAAAGGATAAGCATGTCACTAACCTCAAACCAACCTAAAAAGAACGAACTTACGTTCTAACATTTGATGTCAAAACTCTAGACTCAAAACTGCATACACATGAAACCCTGATCACTGACGATAACAACAAATACGACCGAAACCTATTCAGACAAAACAATGAAAATGAGTTAACAAAACCTAAAAAAGAAATAGAGATTCGCAAAGTTGGAAACCCCCAATCGAATAGACAAAATTGCTTGAGTAGTTTTCTACTGTATTTTGTAACATATCCCGGATATTTTCCATTTAGCACAAAAGTGATTGGTAATGTAAAAAGTGAGAGAGCAATCGGTTTAATACTTGACGGACTAATTTAAGTTTCCATGTCTTGGAAATTTATGGTGCATTTAATTTTTCCTTACAGTCTGGTTATGCAGAATAGCCCGCCTTGGATTTGAAAAGATAGGATTTTGTTCCCTACATTCCGACATCCTTGTCTGATGCATTCCGACATCCTTGTCTGAAACACCCATATGTAAACGTAAATGTGTTTATCGAATACCACATTAGTCCCACCGAAACCAATTACTCGATATGCTTTTCAAATTCGATCCACACTTGATACCGGTTAGAGATGAACTTTTGGTTACACTACATTTGTTGCATATGTTCCCTTTTCATTTCCTGATAGCAAGAAGCTTAATCTTATTGCCATTGTGCATCTAAAAAGAGAGACTTACCCTTTTCAGAACTTCGAGACTCTGAGGAAGTCCTTAACTACTGAAACATGTTGTTTCAAAAACAGAATAACAAATTCAGTGGCCAATGGAAAAGGCTAATTAACAAAAATTAAATGTGCATAGAGATTTATAGCCAAAGAGATACCACTGAATTGTAACATCACCGAAAACGGAAATGCCAGAGGATTCAAATGCCATAGACCCCTCTAAACTCTAGAATCAAATTTATAAGATGTTAAAACGGTCCAACGGTTCTACAATTATTATCATATCCACTTAAAAGATAATCCATACCTGTTGGGTATCTGTATAGTGAATTCAAATGCGAGCCTTTGGAAAAAAAATTATATCAGTGACTTCAAATATGTCTACATCCTTTGAGCCAAATGCAACAATTGCCATGTCTGGTCATTTAATGATAAATAGCTCAACAATCTCCTTCCAATGAAAATTAACATTGATGTTTGACGGAAAAATATTGGTGAAATTATCTTCTAGTCACTTTTCGACCTAGACACATCATTGTTGCCTAAGGCTAAGTCCTATGGGCTAGATTGGAGTGCTGGATTGGCCAAAAAGTGTTGCAAATCATGAAAAAAGTGTGGGAAAAAAGTTAACACTAAATCTGGCTACTTCTCTCTCCTAGCATTTGCTCGCAGTCGCACTATCGGCGAGATTGAAACGCTAAATGGTGCGGCGCTCAAAAAGTTGTCTCAACGCCGAACCATTCGGCGCTCACAAAATCTAACGGCTGAGATTGAAACGCCGAACCGTTCGGCGTTCAAAAAGTAATCAAAACGCTGAATGGTGCGGCGCTCATAAAAACGCCGAATGGTTAGGCGCTCACAGATGACGTGGATGGCCAAACTAGCGGCTAGATATCTAGCCCATAGGACTTAGGAGGTTGCCCAGGCTGACGTGGATGGCCAATCTAGCGGCTAGATATCTAGCCCATAGGACTAAGCCTAAGGCCGCGCACTCAAACCCCCAGTCATGTTCTCAGCTATTGTTAGAGAAACATAAAGGATACCTGAGCACTCAGTAACTGCATCACATAAGAGCGACTTTCTCTTTCCAAACTTCTTCAAAGAGCGACTTTCTCTTTCCAAAACTAGAGCGACTTTCTCTTTCCAAAACCAGAGCGACGAAAACCAAAACCGATTGAAATCTCTCTTCTCAGATCGGCTCCTTCGGGGTCGATCTGAGAAGATCAAATGCCACCCCAACCTCTTTCCATCTGTTTTCTCTAGTTTGTACTCTTAAATCTCTTCTTCTATTTCCCGATTATAAGTTTTTTTTTTAGGGTTTGTTTCCTCTAGATTCTGCTCACTTCAGCAGCCTTAGATGTGCTCTTAATCCTCTTCTAGGATCTTATTGTTTTAGTTTTTTCTTAGATCTTGGTTTTTCTCGACTGACAGGACCAGTCTTATGTATTCTGTGATTGCTTTTTTATTTTCTTATTTGAGTCATGTAATCTTCCATGTAATTGGGTTTTTAAGATTGAGTGGTGCTTTGATTGTAATTTGCTTCAAGCTTGGTGGTGAATCTCTCCGGCCATTTCAGAGATTCCGACGTGTTTTCCGTCGAGTTCTTTGTGTTCTGTGGAGGAAAATATCCAGTCAATCATCTTACAGCAATCATGAGATCCTTCTCTTAGATCTAGCCATATGGGTTGTTGTTTGTGGTCTGTTACGGTGGGCAGGAAAGCTTAAAGGATTTTTCCGGCGAGCTTTTTACGGTGCAGGTATGGTTTGCGGTATATCACCATCTCCAGACCAAATCTTTGGGCAAAACAGAGTACCGGCAACAACTTTGGCAGTGGCTTCAATTACTCCAAATCGTTCAAGAACTACTATTATCTTTTTTGTTTGTGGGGTTGATAGGATTACATATCTCGTTTTAATTTTTATGTGTATGGTTAATATGTTAGTCTTTGCAGCTATAGTTTTAGATCTGCTTGTTTTAGGTTTAGTAATGAGAGCATATCCTATGGGTAGTCTCCATTTGGAGACTAACTCGCCCATATGAAGGAGAACTCGATCATATGAACGAGAGAAGCCACTATGGGCAAAAAAAAAAAAAAAAAAAAAAAAACACTACACGGGAGACAATCCCCCATGTAATAGAAAAATATGAAAACAGACCGAGGACAGTCCCCCTCCAAAAAAAAGCCGAAAGAAGTGGAATACTAGAGAACTACTAATACGTGTAACTGAACTCCACTGTGATGGAGGTTGTTTTAAACACGCGTCAACTTAAATTCGTGCCTAATAGGAAAGTACGCAGTTATTTAGGAAATGTGTATGTTGCAAATGCACACCAACTGGACTAGTTTAAGGCCTAGTTTAACCAAGACCGAATACCTTGTTGTACTAGGTGAAATAATTCATATTTCAAACGGGAGATTGTCTCCCGTTTATGTCTTAAATACTACCAGACGGGGGACGGTCCCCCGTCCAAACCAAATTTTTTTCCTATACGGGGAATTGTCTCCCGTGAAGCTTCATTTTTCCAGACGGGGGACTGTCCCCCGTCTAGTGTTACACTTCCAACCACTCGGGTTTGGGGGAAAAGTGGGGTAAAGACTACCCATAGCAGCCTCTAATCTGCTCAAATTGGTAGTGCACTCCTTCATTTGAAAGAGTGACACTACCCATAGGATTTGCTCTGAAAAGAAAGACAACAGCAACTCGATCAAGATCGTCGTTCAGTTAATCTATTACATCAACAGTTACAACATCTTCCAAGCCGAGTCATCCCGATTCGTTATTCCGATACAGACACTTAAAGTAATTTTGTTTTCAAAATCAGTGTCCCTACATGTTGTTTGGTCCTCTCCTTTGCGAGAGAGAGAGGAAGTGTAACAGACCGGAGAATTTTCTCTGTAACGGGTTGGATTGCAACCCGTCCAGCAAGGCCAAATCCCCCGGTATGTCATTCGAAAAATAAATAACAATACCATAATAAAGTAATAACGAATACACGGCCGTCGGCATGCAAAGAAATAAGTAGTGAAAAAAAAATCACTTGTCATAGTTCTGCCAAGATCGAATAATAAGTCCTTAATACTGTGTTCTTAAAAGATAAAATGAAGAAATAAATTTCATATACACATGGATACTAAAAGAATTTAAAAGGAGCACGTGCAAATCTCGTGTCCAGTAGCACCTCCCTTCTCAAAAATGTTTGAAATTGAAAGAAAACTATTTGTTCCATTGTTCCATATAAAGACATTTCTTCAAACATTATTCAATATTAGCTATTCTTAATTTAAGCCTTAAATCAAAGAGAATGTTTACGAAACTTAACTTAATGCACATCAAACCACTTGCATAATATGAAATTTAGACTTAAAAAAAAAACAAAGAAGTGTATCTACTGTTTTAGAACTAAATAAAATAAAAATATTCTTAAACTGAAGACACCTTGTTGTAATAGTCAAAAAAAAAAACGGCTCATGTATATCAATCGAAACTTAGATTACACAAATTCCATGGGTATTTCTTAAACAAGACTTTGCCAATCTCAACTGTGATGGAGCTTCCAATGACATGGGCATGGCTGGTATAGGAGGGGGTCCTAAGAGGTGATCAAGGAGGTTACTATGCGTGCTTTGCAAAACATATCTTCAAGAATAACAACAACGTGGCGGAGGTATGGGCTATTAGAGACGGTTTGATCCTGGCTAAAGATCTAGGAATGAAGAAATTAGAGGTTGAAAGTGATTCTACTTATGCCATTCAGCTATGTAAGAAGGAGATTCCTATCCCTTGGAGTCTGCGTGCTCTCGTGAGAGATATAGAATGTTTGAAGGAGTACTTTGATGTAATCTCTTTCCAACAGAGATATCGTGAAGCTAATTCTGTTGCAGATTGCTTAGCAAAAGGGGGTGCTGCAAATGTGTTAGAGGGTGTGTGGATTTCACAACCCCCTGATAACATTCGTCATTTGATAAGCGATGACCAAGCTGGCAGAGCTGCAGTGAGATAAGTTAGGCTGAGTGCTTAGTTGTTTGGCTTCAGGCCATTGTAGAAAAAAAAAAAAAAAAAAAAAAAAAAAAAAAAAAAAAAGATTACACAAATTCCTGATTAATACTTAAAGTTTGAAACCATAATAATACAAAAGGTGGAAGTCCAAGGGTTATTATTACATGAAGAAATCCATCCAAGACTCACATGCATACAGTAGACCCCAATATGATTCAGACTCTTAGATCTCGGCGTAACCAAGTTTTCCTTCACTTACATTCTTAAAGAAAGTCATAGCATACATATAATAACAACAAAATATGTACAAATTTATATAAAAAAAATTAGAAAATGGAATGACATATATGAGTACGTACGCAAAACATAGGTATCCGACAACAAGGGGGATTGCAAAGTACTGTTGCAAACACCCAAGACCAGACCCATCGTATACGATACTAGCAAGCTTTCAGTTAAAATCCATATAAAGATCATGAACAAGATCCCAACAGCAAAGTGTACAAAATGACATGGGATCAAGGCAAGCAAACTAAACTACCCAGGTACCCCGTGATTAACAAAATACTAACTTTCAAAGCTTCTAGGCTTTGATATACAATATCATAAGATTAACAAAATACTAACTTTCAAAGCTTCTAGGCTTGTTGTAAGCTCTTTCCGGCTTACTGCTGCAACTTCTCTTCATACTCTGTGGGGGGAAAACAAAACAAAACGGGGTGAGCGAATGCCCAGTAGAGGGTATAAAAACAAAAATGTGGTGCCAGTGCTAAACATGAATAAATAGACAAGAGCAGCAGCTAATTCAAAATGCAGAAATGTAAGTCTTGTGCAAATATAAATCATTAAAATATTCAGAGCCGCAAATAAAATTACTCTACTATTTCCATGGCCAGTGCCAACGTCAGGGTAGTCCGATACCAGCCACCATTATCAAACAAACGGTCTTCCGGGTTGCCATCCGTAGATGGGGTGCCAATTAAGGCCCGACGATCCTATAGTAGAGTCATCTAGCTTTCAATCATGCGCAAACGATCAAATAAATCATTCACAAGTACATTCCAGCATAGAAAGGTAGTTGTGAAACCAAAAGCTTAACTCTGAAATCAGATCTCATTTATGCAAGCTATAAGCAACAAACTTTCTGGAAATCAAAAATGAAATCGATGCGTCAAACTTATAGACATGAAACTCAAACTAACCATCGCAGGTCGAAAACTTGAGGGAAACATTTCTAAATCAAGTAGGAAGACCTCAGTATGATTAATAAATTGAAAATAAAGGCATCAAATGGGATTTTATCAATACCAGAGCCGCACTAGGTTGTTGATAAGCAGTTGGTAGAACCAAATGGTCAACCAAGTATAAAAATGAGAACTTTTCATTTGTAAAACAAAGTTTATTGGTTCTATCAAAATCAAATATAAAATTTTGGCAAAGAGATTATGAACAGCCCAAAAAGTACTTCACTGGGTTTAAAGGAAATTTGGTTAAGATGGGAAATAGGTGTATTGCATGTTTTAAAGACATGGATCATTAAGTCATTTTGTCAAACAGGTGTTGGGCATTTTAGAAACTCAATGAAACCAAGTAAAATTAGTGGATGTAAAATCAATCTTATTTTCATAAAATCGTTCAGAAACCCTTGAAATCAAATGCAGTTCAATACACAAAGAATTTAAAAACAAAACACAATAAAAATGTAAGCCTTTTAACCCAAGTCCTTTGCATGTGTAAAAAAAAAGATACACATTTGATGATTTAACAAGTCCCATGTATAGTTTGAAAGACATTCATAAATTAAACTGAGCAATTTCAAATTTAACAAGCATAAAAATACCCATTTGCTGATTTTCGTGAACCATTATAATCTTGGAACCTTGAATGGATGACGGTAAAAAGAATAACGGAAAAGAAATCCAATTCAAAGGATAATTGAGAATAAACAGGGAACATACAAGATAGATAATTCTTCATTTAAATTCATGAGCTTAGGTTCAAAAATGGAATTCGAAAAGACAATGCAATGACCATAGAAATATCAAGAATCAATCAAATCATAAAAATAATGCAACTGAAAACCCATAGTTAAAAAGGAAGAAAAACCCCTACCTTTGCGAGACAAATTCTTCAACCGAAAACAGATGGTGGGTTGAGTTCAAATTGTCCTTTACAAATCAAAACTTCTTCTCTGTGTGAAATGGTTGGGAAACAATGGTTTTGAAAGAAGAGTTTGTCGGAGATAACAAAGAAAAAGAGTTTTCACCCCTTTTAAAATTGTTTCACAGTATCAAAGACCCAGATAACTTTAGCTGCTCATGTCTGTAACGTGGCACACATGCTAATATATATAAAAAAATTTTCCTAGAGTTCTCCAAGGTATATACTAATCATGCACATCAATTGTTGCTAAGGGGTGACTACTTAGCTAAACAAACATCCACATAGGTTGGACTATGGCTCAAAGCCCAAAGGAAGTATTCGTGTCGTTACACCAGTACCCACTAAAAAAAGAATTCCGTCCCGAAATTAAAAACAAATTAAGAGTTAATAGAAAAGTAAGGAAAGAATTTTGCCTTTACGTAACTCAGCTTACTCTTAGCATTTTGGCACGAGAACGATAAATTTGAAAGTTATCGTCGGCCTCCCCTTTGGATAAAAACACCACCTAAACCATCCTTCGATGCATCACAGTAAATCTCGTATCCATGTCCAGATTTTGGAGTCATCAGTACTATTGATGTTGTAAATCTGCACTTCTACTCCTCGAATGCTTTCTCGCACTCTAATGCCCAGACAAAACTTTACTCATTTCTTTGTTAAACGAGTAAGTGGTACAACCACTCTTGAGAAGTTCCCTACAAAACTTTGGTAGTGCCTGGCGAGACCCAAAAAAACGTCGGACTTTAGCAACGGTTTTGCGCAGCCTCTACTATACCACAGCTAAAATCATTTTGGGATCTATAGTTATACCTTGACTTGAAATTACATGCCACAGATTGGTACCTCCGTCATCCAGAACTCGCACTTACACCTTGATGTTGTCATAAGGTCTGCAACATTATCTGTAAGTGTTCTTCATGTTCTTCTTTGGTCTTGGAGTAAATGAGAACGTCATCAATAACAACTATAAACTTATTCGGAAACGGCCCAAAGAATCTGTTCATAAGTCCATGAAATCATAAAAGAGACTCGACAAAACCAGAGAAGCATAACAATGGTACGTCACATAATTTAAACTAGAGATTCAAAGAAATTTTCAGTTTGCATACCCATCTTCCAAAATTTATTTAAAATTGATTGCACAACGAAATGAAGCAAATTTGGTCTCGTTGGAAACCTTAGAGGTCCCTATTTAATATAAAAATGATAGTGAAGAGTAACAAAGTTCATAGATGTGCAAAAACGCTTTGGAAAAATAGGACAACAATCACACTGTCAGAAAATTACAGTTTCGGTAGACTACAATAAAAAAATCCATCTAAAATTCATTAGTGCTCTTTGTAAAGCTGAAAGAGTCATCTTTAACAAAAAAAAAAAATGGGAAGAAATCAGGGTTTATAGCTGTGCATAAGAGTGTCCACAAAATGGGATAGAAACACAAGTTCAGAATTTTACAGTTTTGAAAGTCTCAAATAGAAAATTCGTAGAAAATTCATTGGCTAATGAAAGTTAACTAATTTGGTGTCTTTGGAAAGCTTAGGAAACCCTCTTTAAGATAAAAATGATAAGAAAGAGTAAAGAGTTTCATAGCCATACTGAAAAGTCTCTACCAAACAGGACAGAAAACACGTTTTCAGAAATTACAGTTTCGATAGTCTATAATCGAAAATTCATACGAAATTCGTTAGGCAACGAAATTCAACAAATTATGGCTTGTTGGAAAGCTGAGAAGTCACTCTATCATATAAAAGTTATAAGAAAATACAGTAAGGTCCACAACTATGTCGAAAAGACTCATCAAAACAGGACAGGAACAACTTGTCAAGAACTTTTAGTTTAGAAAGAAAAGAAAATATTAACATGCACATAACTAGCATGAAGATGCATAATATTGATGGAGGAAAGGACATAGAAAGATGAAATTTCACAATCATTTGAATTTAATCACGGATCAGTTCATGGACTTAAACAACATCGAATTCAGTAAACCATAGTTATGAAGGAATGAGGTGTATCAAGTATTTCAAAGAAATTTACCGTACTGTCAAGAACCCAAGCTTCGTTAGAAATCATCCAAATATAAGGAAAAATCAAGTTGTTTCGCTCTTGGCAACAATGACAAGATCAAACAGAGAAGTTTTAGGGTTTTCATAAGCAAATTCCAGCTTAAACACTAGTATAATTCATAAATACCCATTTAAGTAAAATTCATGAAATCATACAAATTAAGGAATAACGAAATCAATTAGTTCACCAAAATCAGGTAAAACAGGAACGTCAAGGAAACAAAACCCCTACCTTAACGCAAGCCTAACCCTCTTCTCCTTTAGTGCTTTCATAGCATTATATTCCTCAATGCCCATCACTAGTTCTCCGCTTAGATAGGATTATCTGTTTCACCGATCTTTCCATCGTTTCCCACAACCTTCGTGAGTCCCTTCAAGTCTACAGCAGTACTCGACTGCTTTAGGTCCTTAACTATGTTGGAAATAGTCATCCCGGACTCACCAGTTAACCTAGATCATTCTCAAAGGTGTTATATTAGCTTGCTGAGATCCTTTTTCTTAGGTATTGTGCGTGAGGCCACATATTTCGTACACGATGCTATCTTCAAAACAGGACATGAGTCAGTTTCACAATTTGTTAGTAATGTACATTACTAACACACCTAAAGAAATGTATATCACGGCATCTGGTTAGCTTTCCCCTATCCCCAAAATCAACATGACTCTTTCAAACAACAAAATTGTCAAATCAAAGCAAAATTTTTAGGAAAAGCTTTAACCATCATATTCCCAATTTCAGTGTTGCATAACAAAACACGATACGTTAACATGAAGGAAAGAAAATGTTCCTCGTAAACAGAAACAGATTCAAATACGACGCATCAACATAAAACTATAGTTTTTAAACAAAGTGTACGAAAATAAATAGCTACTTCAAATATCGACCAATTCAGCAGGTAAGAAAACCACACACAGTCCCGGTAAGTCGGAACCTTTGCTCTGATTACCAACTGTAACATACCGGAGAATTTTCTCTGTAACGGGTTGGATTGCAACCCGTCCAGCAAGGCCAAATCCCCCGGTATGTCATTCGAAAAATAAATAACAATACCATAATAAAGTAATAACGAATACACGTCCGTCGGCATGCAAAGAAATAAGTATTGAAAAAAAAAATCACTTGTCATAGTTCTGCCAAGATCGAATAATAAGTCCTTAATATTGTGTTCTTAAAAGATAAAATGAAGGAATAAATTTCATATACACATGGATACTAAAAGAATTTAAAAGGAGCACGTGCAAATCTCGTGTCCAGTAGCACCAGAAGCAATTCTCAAAAATGTTTGAAATTGAAAGAAAACTATTTGTTCCATTGTTCCATATAAAGACATTTCTTCAAACATTATTCAATATTAGCTATTCTCAATTTAAGCCTTAAATCAAAGAGAATGTCTATGAAACTTAACTTAATGCACATCAAACCACTTGCATAATATGAAATTTAGACTTAAAAAAAAACAAAGAAGTGTATCTACTGTTTTAGAACTAAATAAAATAAAAATATTCTTAAACTGAAGACACCTTGTTGTAATAGTCCAAAAAAAAACGGCTCATGTATATCAATCGAAACTTAGATTACACAAATTCCTGATTAATACTTAAAGTTTGAAACCATAATAATACAAAAGGTGGAAGTCCAAGGGTTATTATTACATGAAGAAATCCATCCAAGACTCACATGCATACAGTAGACCCCAATATGATTCAGACTCTTAGATCTCGGCGTAACCAAGTTTTCCTTCACTTACAGTCTTAAAGAAAGTCATAGCATACATATAATAACAGCAAAATATGTACAAATTTATATAAAAAAAAATTAGAAAATGGAATGACATATATGAGTGCGTACGCAAAACATAGGTATCTGACAACAAGGGGGATTGCAAAGTACTGTTGCAAACAACCAAGACTAGACCCATCGTATACGATACTAGCAAGCTTTCAGTTAAAATCCATATAAAGATCATGAACAAGATCCCAATAGCAAAGTGTACAAAATGACATGGGATCAACGCAAGCAAACTAAACTACCCAGGTACCCCGTGATATACAATATCATAAGATTAACAAAATACTAACTTTAAAAGCTTATAGGCTTGTTGTAAGCTCTTTCCGGCTTACTGCTGCAACTTCTCTTCGTACTCTGTGAGGAGAAAACAAAACAAAACGGGGTGAGCGAATGCCCAGTAGAGGGTATAACAACAAAAACGTGGTGCCAGTGCTAAACATGAATAAATAGACAAGAGCAGCTACTAATTCAAAATGCAGAAATGTAAGTCTTGCGCAAATATAAATCATTAAAATATTAAGAGCCGCAAATAAAATTACTCTACTATTTCCATGGACAGTGCCAACGTCAGGATAGTCCGATACCAGCCACCGTTATCAAACAAACGGTCTTCCGGGTTGCCATCCGTAGATGGGGTGCCAATTAAGGCCCGGCGATCCTATAGTAGAGTCATCTAGCTTTCAATCATGCGCAAACGATCAAATAAATCATTCACAAGTACATTCCAGCATAGAAAGGTAGCTGTGAAAACCAAAAGCTTAACTCTGAAATCAGATCTCATTTATGCAAGCTATAAGCAACAAACTTTCTGGAAATCAAAAATGAAATCGATGCATCAAACTTATAGACATGAAACTCAAACTAACCATCGCAGGTCGAAAACTTGAGGGAAACATTTCTAAATCAAGTAGGAAGACCTCAGTATGATTAATAAATTGAAAATAAAGGCATCAAATGGGATTTTATCAATACCAGAGCCGCACTAGGTTGTTGATAAGCAGTTGGTAGAACCAAATGGTCAACCAAGTATAAAAATGAGAACTTTTCATTTGTAAAACAAAGTTTATTGGTTCTATCAAAATCAAATATAAAATTTTGGCAAAGAGATTATGAACAACCCAAAAAGTACTTCACTGGGTTTAAAGGAAATTTGGTTAAGATGGGATATAGGTGTATTGCATGTTTTAAAGACATGGATCATTAAGTCATTTTGTCAAACAGGTGTTGGGCATTTTAGAAACTCAATGAAACCAAGTAAAATTAGTGGATTTTTGTAGAGGAAAACATAGAGGAAGTAAAGAGACAAAGAGATGTTTCCATTGATCAACATCATCAGGTTACATGGAACAATATCCTATATATACATGTAGGAAGTAAACCCTATATAGTATATTGGGCCGCACATCCATGGGCTACAAGCCCTACAACACTCCCCCTTGTGCGGTCCAGTAGAACTCTGTTTGTAGTGCTCCACGTATATTGCTTTGAATGTAGGTCTTCAAATGTCGTCCTCTTCTTGATGACTTGTGCCGATATCAATCGCCTCATTAAAACTTTGACAAGGAAAAACCCAGTGGGATAAAACCTTGGTAAAACTCTTCACATGTAGTACTTCACATGTTGTCTCGTACTTTACATGTAGTTCATCACATGCAATACGATCTTCAAAGACCGACAAGTCTAAGTTAATTGACTCGTTAAGACTTCTTCAGGAAAACCCAGAGGGACAAAACCTGAACTAAAGAAAACGAGTACAATGTTAAGAAATATGTTGCCTCATTAAAACCTTGACAAGGAAAACCCAGTGGGATAAAACCTTGACGAAGGGAAAAGAGTACAACGTGACAGATGCAAGTAAAGGTGATCTGTTGCAGATGATCACTTTGTTCCGTTGAAGTTGACTTTGTTCCGTTGAAGTTGACTAGTTGCTTCACAACTCCTAAGGCAGAAAATCCTTGTGGGAAAGACAATAGCCTTAGTTGGGAAATTACTTCCCGGTGTTTTTTTTGTTGTCTCATTAAAAACCTTGTCGAGCAACAAAACCCTATGGGAAAAAGTAACCTCGATGAAGGAAAATAGTTCAAAACACCATAGATGCTCCCCCTGATGTCAGACAATTTTCATTAGTCTAATGTAGTCAGAAGGAGTTTATCACACTTTACGTTGGTGACTTGAAAGCTTATAAGACCATGTTGTTGATTCTGGAAGTTACGTTGCTTAACAGACTAGCGTGTTTCATTTCTTTGATTCAGATATTTTCGGCAATATCAACGCGATCTTTATGTCTTCCACTTTCAACATACTTGACGTTTTAGTGTTGTCTCGCTAAAAACCTTGTCGAGTAACAAAACCCTTTGGGAAAAACTATTCTCGGTCGAAGGGAAAAAGAGTACAACACAACTTCAATTTCGAAGTAAAATATGTCGACATCATATCCTTGGATCCTCCCCCTGATGTCGGCATCTCCCCCCTGATTACATTCAGAGTTGTACCAGACAGTTCCTTTAGTCATGTACTTTTCGAAATTAAATATCGATAGTGACTTAGAAAATGGTCTACCATATCTCCCATGATTACTTTTGGTGGAGAAGATATTATTATTCGTTCATAATCAACAACCTTTGGATTGCAGTTCATTTAGCATTCCTTTTTATGTTTTGCAGGAATAAAACAAGTTTATGTCAATGGTTACTTTTAAGTACATGATTACATTCCTTATACCATTCCAATGACGTTGCGTTGGCGCTGAGCTATATCTAGCTAACAAGTTCACTAAGGATGAAATATTTGGTCGAGTACATTATGTTAAGTACAATAATGCGTCTATTATACTTAGATAAGGAAAGTTCATCTCCCGACCCAACTTCGTCATCTTCCTTTATACGAATTGGTCATTTATGTACATTTGAAACTCGACTAATCATGGGAGTGCTATCAGGATGCATGTCTTTGTTAAATTTCCTGACAACTTTAGACATATGAAAACTGGTGGAATAATATACCACAAGCTCAGTAATCGATCGAGCTTTCCCTAGATTTTCATCTCAAATTCGGATTTTAAATAGCTTTTAAGGTCTCTTATTACATCAAGAGTACCCATCATGTCTGTATCATCGACATAGATAGCTACAATTCCAAATCAGGAACTTTCTTCTAAATACGCAAGGAAAAATACCTTACTTGTCTATCCCCTCCAAATCAAATAGTCACTTAGAAGGGTATACCACATCCGCCTGATTGCTTCAATCTATAAGTGAGCGTTATATCTAACTGTAAACGCACTTTGTGGTTTAAAGTCACTTGATTTGGGAAACAAAAGTCAATCAAGTACTTTTGTAAATATCTGATATCTCTTTATTCTTTCAGAGATACGTAACAACCACATACATATGCTGCATTTCAAGTTCTTTTGAAATTACCAAGCTAACTAAGTAGTAGAACGCTATAACGTTCATTACAAGAGGACAATTCCAGGGCTTTGTGAGAAACCTCGCGCCACAAGGCAAGTCTTGATACTTTGAGACTTCATTCTTCCCACTGTGGTCTATGACGAATAATCATGTATGTCCCATAGGCTTTACACTTGGTTGGTTAGAACTACCACACCAAATACCTGTATATTTGTCAAAGAACTAAGTTCTACCTGGATTGTATATGCTAAATATGCTCTTCGTTGAAATTAAGCAACAAGGAGCTTGGTTCGATCTCATCTTGCTTTATTTCCTTAAGCAAGTGTATAAGAAATTAATCATTAATATGCTCGCATGATCTTCCATTGACTCGTGTGCATTCTCATAATCCACTTGGGATATCATTGTTCTCTGGAATCATTAAACTTCGGAGCGTCCTCCAGTATTGATTCACGGACATAGTCAGAGACAATCAAATGAGATGATTTCATTAATTCTACAAATTAGGTTGTGCCTTACTCATCTACTTCCTTTCTAGGTGAGTATTGATCGAACCTGGTGGTTTCTCCATCTTCCTTTATGGAGCCATGGCCTCAACCACACTTCCACTAAGTATAGTTGCAACACCTTAGTATATGGTGTATATCCCTTATTGAGGATTCGTAACCTTGCAGGTAGGTTTGCAGCTGGTATGTGTGATCTCATCACTTTAGCGACATCAATGTACATTCTGAAAATCGATTATTATTTGTCACTTCACATTTACATTTATGGAGTACAAGAATCAATATGATACACAATGGGAACACACCACGACAATTCATGTCGTTCCCTTAGAAAATATTTTTTCTTATCTCCCCCTAATGACGGGAAGACTGTCTCATTAAAGTGATAACCCGCATATCTAGCGGTAAGAGATCTCCTGCCAAAGGTTTTAAAATGCGGATAATTGTTGACAGTAAATATTCAACAAAATTACTTAATCATTTTCGTGACCCATCATAGTACGATGTGGACTCGTAATGGCACATATATAGTGCAACCAAAAATGCGTAAGAACGCAAATGTCAGGCTTAAATTCAGTTACCAACTGGTATGCAGAAAATGTTGACTAATATTGGGTTCTAAAATGAATTAAGTAATGATGCGCGTAATATTGCATATCCCCAAAGCAATAAAAGGTAGGTTGGTACGCATAACCTATTCTTTAGACACCATCTGTAACCTTTGATGGTAGTCTCTGCGAGACCATTGGGTATAAGATGCTTTACATTGATCTTATTAAACATGCAATATTCATCGAATTCTTTTGATGTAAACTCTCTAGCATTAACAAGGGTAGTGAGCCCTTACATGTAGAATATGTGCTAGTAATTTTCCAAACGCAAATTTCTTGGGAACTATAATTAGTCCAAAATGTCAAAACATTCACCAGAGCCATAAGTCACTTTAATGGTCCGCATTCTGCATGAATATTTTTCTAAATTTCACCTTGTTTTCTTTGTAATATAGGTTGTTTACCATTTGCATCTTAGGATGGTCTCGATCCTGTTTTACTGAAGACTTTGTAAAATGAGTGATATGCTCTCTTACTTAAAAGCATAATGGGAGGGAGGTGGGGGTTGTGCATCTGGTACTTTAGAAAACACTTATTGAGAGATATGTTGTTACTTCGCATTCTTTCAATCTTTTTCCCGTTGTCTCGTCCACTCAAACACAGCGATGTACGTATGAGTCCTTTCAAAACGAAACATCATGTCACATCCAAAGTGTGTTTATGGTTATGACAAAGTCTGTATGAGTCAATTTCCAACATTTCATCGTCGGAGTCAATATGGATTCAATAATCCAAATTAATACTATGGTGATTTACATTTCACTAAATTGACTCATTAGTGTCTCTAAAGTATGTTTCCTTCCAAATACATTAATGACTATAAAAGATGCAATCAATTACATTATCATCACAACAACGGGTTCCACATGATATCCATTTGCATGGGTTTCTTTGGAATTTAACAAGCCGTGATTATCTCTACATGCATGCAGAGATTTTGTGACGTCTTTGTTCTATCTTGAAAACAAATTTTGAGCATTGTTGCGCTCGATGATCCAATCCTCGTAATCACATTATAAGGAAATAGTTCAACAACTAGTTTAAATTCCTTAAGATGGTGGGTGGGAATCCACTATCTGTTCGACATTGAGTCTTGAAACATTAAATAAGTGATGTGGCCTTATTAGTAACAAAAAGGAGATTCAACTCAAGTACTTTAGATTGAATATATGTTACGTTTCAGGGGGGGTGCTATATTTTTCATCCAGACATGTCTCAAGTGCTTTAGAGAATTTATGTCTCGTGGGAATAATGTACTTTTCATTCCATAAGTACAGACATTGGATCTAGTTCTAATAAATAGTCAATTGGCTAGACAAAATTCTTGTTGCCATTAATTTGAGAATATTCATTATCTCAAAAGGCCAAGAGAATCTCACTACACATGTACTGGTTCGTTAGTATCATGGATGAAGTAGAGAAATGGAAATTTTCTGACTCATTTCACCTTTTGTGAGTTCTTCCACAAAAATTGAAATACATGTGATTTTATTTCCAACGTATCTTTTGAAAATACCGACTCTTTAATAGTCGAGAAAATTTATTACATCCCACATAACATTCAAATTTAGGGAAAAATAATGGTGCTCAAGTATTTCTAAATTTCAAATGAATACATTGGAATCGAGTTGGTACAACCAATTGAACAAAAAAACACCATTCAACTATAGCCAATATCATATTCAAGGGAACAAAATAACATTAAGACCAAAGTCCTTAATGATCGAGAAAAGCAATCACAATTTAAATTGATCGTTTATATGATGTGGACTTATCTTAAGACAAAAACAAAGAACACTAGGCAAGTACTCAATGTAAAAACCCACATTATAGTTACATACCTCAGACTTTGGTTCCCGTCGTATATAGACAGAACCGAAACAGACTTGGGCACGCACGGCCTAAAACCAAGCTGCGAACAGGACACCAGAGCCGGGCTGGAACAGAAACAGGGCTGAACGGGTCGGATCGGACCGGAACTGGGTTGACCGGATCGGACCGGAACAGGTTGACTGACTCGGAACAGGGTTGACCGGATCGGATTGGAACAGGGTTGACTGGAACAGGGTCAGACAGGAACGGGTCGGTTCTCCTTGGAACGTGAACAGACAGCTTGTCTTCCCTAAATTTTACATTTCCGTCGATGGGATCCGCAAGCAAATCCCAAGCTACCCTGGTTAGTGCATACACACAGTACGAACATGACCAAATAATTCCTAATCAGTGCATACACAGTACGAAAATCAAAAAGAGAAAAACAATAACAATAATAAAAATAATTCCTAATTAGGTTAATCAGAATAATCCATGATTGATTAATCCATGATTGATTACTATATACACAGTACGAAAATAATAATATAATCAAATCAATTTTCGCGTACAAGCGGATTAATTAAATCAAAACAATCCCTAATTCATAATCAAATCAATTTTCACCTTTTAATATCCCAACGTTTGTGCCAAAACCAAAAAAAAAATGGGAAAAGAAAAGAAAAAAAAAATTCACTTAGCTTATTTGATTCCGGCGTTGTTGATGGAAATCATCCATGTAGAGAAAAAAAAAATCACCCAAAGCTCTGCGGTATAGCTTCGTGCATGATAACTTTTTGTAGAGGAAAACATAGAGGAAGTAAAGAGACAAAGAGATGTTTCCATTGATCAACATCATCACGTTACATGGAACAATATCCTATATATACATGTAGGAAGTAAACCCTATATAGTATATTGGGCCGCACATCCATGGGCTACAAGCCCTACAACATGGATGTAAAATCAATCTTATTTTCATAAAATCGTTCAGAAACCCTTGAAATCAAATGCAGTTCAATACACAAAGAATTTAAAAACAAAAACACAAGAAAAATGTAAGCCTTTTAACCCAAGTCCTTTGCATGTGTAAAAAAAAAGATACACATTTGATGATTTAACAAGTCCCATGTATAGTTTGAAAGACATTGATAAATTAAACTGAGCAATTTCAAATTTAACAAGCATAAAAATACCCATTTGCTGATTTTCGTGAACCATTATAATCTTGGAACCTTGAATGGATGACGGTAAAACGAATAACGGAAAATAAATCCAATTCAAAGGATAATTGAGAATAAACATGGAACATACAAGATTGATAATTCTTCATTTAAATTCATGAGCTTAGGTTCAAAAATGGAATTCGAAAAGACAATGCAATGACCATAGAAATATCAAGAATCAATCAAATCATAAAAATAATGCAACTGAAAACCCATAGTTAAAAAGGAAGAAAAACCCCTACCTTTGCGAGACAAATTCTTCAACCGAAAACAGATGGTGGGTTGAGTTCAAATTGTCCTTTACAAATCAAAACTTCTTCTCTGTGTGAAATGGTTGGGAAACAATGGTTTTGAAAGAAGAGTTTGTCAGTAATAACAAAGAAAAAGAGTTTTTACCCTTTTAAAATTGTTTCACAGTATCAAAGACCCAGATAACTTTAGTTGCTCATGTATGTAACGTGGCACACATGCTAATATATATAAAAAAAAATTCCTAGAGTTCTCCAAGGTATCTACTAATCATGCACATCAATTGCTGCTAAGGGATGACTACTTAGCTAAACAAACATCCACATAGGTTGGACTAGGGCTCAAAGCCCAAAGGAAGTATTCGTGTCGTTACAAGAAGGTTTTCTGAAACGGTTTTTAGTTCTGAAGGGATACGTTTGATGGGCAAGAATTGGGGGAGATACTATAACTTGTATGACTGTTGTATGATCTTGAAAAATATCTGTAAGGTTTCCGATTTCCTAAATCAGCTCTATCAATTTATTTGAGGTTAGCCTCTTTTTCGAAGAAAAAAAAAAACTGCATCACATAAGTGGTGGAATAAGTACATACTTAAAAGTACATATGCATGCATGCATTCATAGTGTCACGAACATTGATCAGATCATTAAATTTACCGGTGAGTATTCACGGAAGTTAAGGACGGTGGTACTTGACACAGTAATTTTCTGTAATACAAATCGTGCTCTGGAAGATACTACCTTCATTCCTAAAAAAGGGGTACTATCACTTTTCCATTTTAGCCTAAAAAAGGGCAAATTGAAAAACCAATAGTAACTCTTTTTTAGGAACGAAAGGAGTACAATTCTAAACTTACCCTTGGTCCGTGGCTCCGGAGTCAAATTGAAAAAAAGGAAGACATGTTTATAACTTACTGGTAAAAGATAAGATGACAAAGTCTTTTGTTTATTATGTTAGGATTAAGACCTCCACAAGACACTAATAGTTCTTTGGATCAATGTAGAACTAAAGATAACAAAAACTAGATGCACTAAACGAAACAAGAAAGACACAAGATTTAACGTGGTTCGGCAATATGCCTACATCCACAAACGGCTATGATCAACTCTTATTATAGAACAAATTACAGATAATTAAACCACAACTATGATCAGCAGGTTGCTTTTCACAAACACCAAACTAATCCTCTAAGAACAAAACGTTCTAAACCCTAAAATCCTCTAGTTACGAGAACTCTTCTCTAACTTGTGCTGTGTGTATTTCCTTAAGACTTGTACACCTATTTATATAGGTTACAAACTTGAGTTCCAAGTATAAGAGTTATACTAGGAAACCACAAACTAGAGTTCCAAGTATATGAGTTATACTAGGAAACCTCAAACATAGCTAAATCAGGAAACTCCCAAACTTAGGAAAACAAGGAAACCTTTATAAGATTCTAGACTATTCTAAAATCTTCCTAAAACATCGACAACATAACAGTTCTCCACCTTGCCGATGTTTTCCACTAAACTGAGTTGATCTTCAAAACAAGTTAATTGTAGCCTCAAATGCCCCTAGGGCCTCAACAACGAGCAACATTGATCAAGCCGAGACACTTCTCAAACTTGACCTTCGGAACGACTTTCGTCAACATATCTGCTGGATTATCTTCAGTATCAACCTTCAATATTTGTACTTATCCGTTATCAACCACTTCTCGAACCTTATGATAACGAACATCAATATGCTTGGTGCGTGCATGAAAAACTTGGTTCTTATCTAAATGAATAGCACTTTGACTATCACAGTTCACAACAACACTTCGTTGTATAATCCCCAAGTCTTCAACTAAACCACGAAGCCACAATGCTTCCTTAACAACCTCTGTCACAGTAATATACTCTGCTTCCGTAGTAGATAAAGCTACAATTGATTGTAACATAGACATCTAACTGATAAGTCCTCCACTCAATGTAAAACAATACCCCTAAGTAGAACGACACTTATCTCTATCACCTGCATAATCTGAATCAAAAAATCCACAGACCTTCACACTTTGCTCCTTCTCAAACACTAAACCAATATCCAAGGTCACATTAAGATATCTCAAAATTCCCTTCACCGCGTACCAATGTGCTCTCCCAGGATTAGCCATATAACGACTAACTAAACCAACTGCTTGTGCAATATCCGGACGAGTACAAACCATAGCATACATCAAACAGCCTACCACATTAGCATAGGGAATATTTGGCATAAACTCCTTGTCCTCAGTTATAGTAGGACACAACTGTTTTGATAACTTCACTGTAGGCGGTATTGGAACACTAATAGCTTTGGAGTTATGCATTCCAAAGCGACGAAGAACCTTCTCAAGATAGGATTTCTGAGTAAGTCATAACTTTCCCTTAGATCTATCTCGAGTAATCTCCATACCCAAAATCTTCTTGGCCGGACCCAAATCCTTCATCTCTAACTCTAAACTCAATTGTTTCTTCAAAACATTAATTTCTGACTTGCTCTTGGCAGCTATGAGCATGTCATCTACATAGAGTAAAAGATAAACAAAACTTCCATCTGGAAACTTCTTAAAGTATACACACTGATCATATTCACTACGAGTATACTTTTGCTGCAACATAAATGTATCAAACCTCTTGTACCATTGTCTTGGTGATTGCTTCAAACCATACAATGATTTCTCAAGTCGACACACATAATCTTCCTTACCAGCAACTTCATAACCAATGGGATGTGACATATAAATGTCTTCCTCCAAATCTCCATGCAAGAAAGCAGTCTTGACATCTAATTGCTCGATCTCTAAGTCAAACTGTGCCACAAATGCTAAAAGGACTCAGATGGAAGTGTGTTTAACAACCGGAGAGAAAACTTCAATATAATCCACACCTTTCCTTTGTGCACATCCCTTATCCACTAACCTTGCTTTGTATCGTACACCACTAACGATACCCTTGGAATCTGGAATTCCATCCTTTACCGTATAGACCCACTTTCACCCAATATATCTTCTTTCGACCCTTAGGCAACTTAACAAGTTCCCAAGTGTGATTCTTGTGAAGAGACTTCATCTCCTCATACATGGCTATTTTTCACTCAACGGAATGAGTATTACTCATTGCCTCCTCAAAGGTAAACGGCTCATCCTCAAAAACAGATAATGCGTAAGACGTATACTAATCAAAACCATAACGGACAGGTGCACGTCTCTCACGTTGAGACGTCAAGGACGAAATACTCTCAACTTGTTGTTGTGTAGATTCCTCACTAGGAACCTAAAACTCAACTTCATCTTCTACAAGTGTTTCTTTTTCTTCTTCTACAGTATATGAACTAGGAACTCTTTGATCCACCTGCATCGAATCATCTTCAACACCGCTACTACTCTCACTTTCAATTTGAGAGTCCCAACCTGTGAAATTCTTTGAATCAAGCATCGCTTTCTCATTAAAGGTCACATCAAGATTAATTACGAACTTATTTAATTCTAGACACCATAGACAATATCCTTTCACACCTAATGGATAGCCTAAGAAAATTACCTTCTTAGCCCTAACACCCAACTTATCTTCTTTAACATGAAAATAGGTTGGACAACCAAACACCCTTAAATTAGAATAGTTCACCGGATTACCAGTTCATACATCCATAGGTGACTTATACTTAATAGCTGTTGATGGCGATCGATTCACTAAATAGCAAGCCGTATTAACTGCTTCAGCCCACCAAATATTGTCTAAACTTGCGTTTGACAACATGCACCGTGCTCTCTGAAGTAACGTTCGATTTATTCTCTCCGCTACTCTATTTTGCTGTGGTGTACCCTTGACTGTGAAGTGCCTAACGATACCTTGTTCCTCACAAAACTCTTTTAGTGGGTCTTCGATGTATTCACCGCCATTATCGGAACGTATCTTCTTAACCATATGACCAAGTTGTTTCTCTACCATGGTCTTCCACTTCTTAAACACCTCGGTGACTTCATTCTTATACTTATGGTGTAAATCCAAACTCTCCTCGAAAAGTCACCGATAAAGGTCACAAACCTCCTAGCACCTCCCTTAGAAACTGTACGAGAGGGACCCCAAACATCTGAATGGATATAATCTAACATACCATGTGTGTGGTGTACAGAGGTACCAAAACTGCTCCTACATTGCTTCCCGAAAATACAATGCTCACAGAAATCAAGCTTGCAAGTCTTTTCACCTCCAAGCAAGCCTTTACTACTCAACACTGACATACCTTTCTCACTCATATGCCCACGACGCATATGCCATAGACGTGTTGACTCCACCTGTTTCTCATCAATTGATTGAGAAACCATAGCTCCACTACAAACTATATCTTCTTGTAAGAAATATAAATTACCATGTCTTTCACCGGTAATCTTCAAACTACCATTGTAGAATACCTTCAAGAATCCATATTCAACAACATACTTGTATCCAAGAGATTCAAGTACTCCTAACGAAATCAAACTCTTCCTCAAATCTGGAACATGTCTAACCTCTGAAAGTGTTGTGATAACACCATGCGAATGAACCTGTACCGTACCAACTCCAACTTTTTTGCAGGCATTAGAATTGCCCATCATAACAGTAGCACCATTCACCTCTCTGTAAGTAACGAAACAATCCTTTGAAGGACACATATGATAAAGCACCGGAATCAAGCATCCAACCATTATTGAGATAACTCTTTGATGTAACGGTTAACACTTCCTCATCAAAACCACACATTGGGTCTTCTAAAACTTTACTGCTTTCAGCAACCGAAGCAACAACATTCTTCGAATTTGATTTCTCACGTTTCTCATCTCTTGCCTTAAGCTTGAGACAATCAGCCCTAATATGACCTGGTTTACGACAATAATAACACTCAATATCGAACGATTCTTCGAATTTGACTTCTTATTACCATTCTTTCCCCTATCAACAAACAAGCCCTCGACTTGTGCTTCATCGCTAAACTCTTGCTTCCTTAACGTCTTAGCTTGTACATCATCGACAACCAACTTATCTTCATCTTCGTCGTCTTCATCGGTTGTCCCACTCAGCAAATAGTCAACGAAAGCATCATACGACGGAGGCAAAGAACATAATAATATCATGGATTTATCTGTATCAGAGATAGTGACACTGATATTAGACAAATCAGAACAGATCTTATTAAACTCATTAATATGATCAATCATAGACTTACCTGAAGATATCCTAAATGCATGGAGTCTACGCTTCAAGTAAAGTTCCGAAGTCAAATCCTTTTGCAAGAAGAGCTTCTCTAACTTCTCCCACAACACCTTTGCAGAAGTTTCACTCGAAAAATTATGAGTGATCTCCCTTGACAAACATAAACGAATAGTTGAACAAGCCTCCAAATCAAGGTCAGCCCACTTCTCATCTGTCCAATCCTTTGGTAACGTTGCCGGATTTGCCTTAATTGCTTTGATTTGTTTCATACCAACAAGAATATCTTTTACATCAGTTTTCCATGATGTGAAATTATTCTTCCCATTGAACTTGATAATATCAAATCCATGCACCTTCAAAAATCTACTTGATGTAGAACTAGACATCTTCACTTCTAACTATAATCCTCTCCATGCTCACCGCACCACGTGTTAGGATTAACACCTCCACAAGACACTAATAGTTCTTTGGATCAATGTAGAACTAAAGATAACAAAAACTAGATGCACTAAGCGAAACAAGAAAGACACAAGATTTAACGTGGTTCGGCAATATGCCTACGTCCACAAACTGCTACGATCAACTCTTATTATAGAACAAATTACATAGAATTAAACCACAACTATGATAAGTAGGTTGCTGTTCACAAATACCAAACTAATTCTCTAAGAACAAAACGTTCTAAATCCTAAAATTTTCTAGTTTTGAGAACTCTTCTCTAACTTGTGTTGTGTGTATTTCCTTAAGACTTGTACACCTATTTATATAGGTTACAAACTTGAGTTCCAAGTATAAGAGTTATACTAGGAAACTACAAACTTGAGTTCCAAGTATATGAGTTATACTAGGAAATCCCAAACATAGCTAAATCAGGAAACTCCCAAACTTAGGCAAACAAGGAAACCTTTAGAAGATTATATACTATTCTAGACTCTTCCTAAAACATCGACAACATAACATATTACATCTTTGATAACATCTGAGCTCATTGAGAAACTTTAATCCATCCATCATACTTTATTTGCAGAGAGGTATACAGCTCCTATTTGAAAGACAAAAAGACACGGGAAAATCAGTAAAACTTGTAAGAAAAATCTTCTTAGTTTAATAAAAAGATCTGCAATACTTACCTTAACATAGTTTAGTTGATTAATAAATATATTACCGACTCATATAGTTCTTTATGGTTTCCTTTTCTAGGTTTCGCGGCTCACTGCAAACTGAAAGCAAATGAGCAAAGTCAAATTTCAGTTGACAAATAATCACACCTATTGAAACGTATCTAACTCAAATTATCCCCTATAATTGCACATGAAGTTGTATGGCTTAGAAGTTTCCTATAGTTGTACAAATTAACTATAATGCCAGGCTAGAGTAAAAAATGACAAAATCATACTTTATAAAATCTAGTTCGCAACTCAAAAAAATTAAGAGAAAATATAGAAACAGATCTTACCATTTCTTTGTAGCTATTACGCATGATTCTTCTTCACGACTTTGATAAAATCGGTGACATAGGAAAAACGCATCTTGAGAATTACTAATGATTGATAAAGACCAATTAGAGAACAAAAGGGACCGAAAGAGAAGATAGTCAAAAGAACCAAACTCAAAATTTAGAACAATGATAGTGCCTTAAGATGGAACAGAAAGAAAAGTTTATTATACTAACCTAGTTCCAATACCTTCCACGACCTCCATGATCCGCGTAGTATAAAAATATCCCATCATTAGGTTTGTTATTGATTACTCCCCCCCTCCCACACACACAACTCTCTAATGTGATTCTAAAAATAGGTGATGGAAGAGTTACTTTAACATGTTACAAACGATCTAATTTTTTATTTTTTAATATTCTAATTCATCCGCCAAATTCTGACTTGTATCATACCTGAAATCTCTTTTTTCAACCATTTTCTCAAGGGCATAATCATTTTTTCCATGTTGACAAAACTTCTTAATCAAACTATAAACAATTTGTAGGTTACAATGATAACCCCTTGATCAAATTACTAAGACTGTGTAGATTAGGATCAACACCATTCTTTAAAATCTAACCTTAAAAACACAACCCATAATCTAATTGACACAATTAGCAGAAATATTTATCAGACTCAAGTCTAGACAAATCTATCTTTGTAAAAGTAAACGATTGACCACTGTAAATTGTGAAGTAATCTTCTAGGGATTCTCTAAGCACAAAACCACTGTGAGTAACAAAATCGATATCTATACGTTTAAGTGCATCTGATCTAATGTATTCAGGTAATGAAAAAATATAATAATTTGAGAATCAAAGAATAAAACTTAAGAAAACGGTGGAAACCCTAAAAATCTTACATTAAGCAGTGGAAAAAAAGAAAAAGAAAGGTGTTTGCACTTTCCACATAATCTTACATTGTCAAATGATGTATTTTGATTGATCAGAGCTTTTGGTTTTCGTGGACGAAAAATGAGAGAAAATGGAGAAGTGATCCACTTTAGGATATCAAAGAAATGTTTCAGTTGAAAAACACAAAGCAAATGAAACATTTTCTTTCCTTTGATCGGTTCGTTTAATATTTCTTGGAGAAGTTAAAAAAGTTTGGAAAACGATGAGACTGGGCGGGGGAGGGAAGATCCAAGCCACCAGTTCAAATATCGGATGTATCTCAGCCATTGCGTGACACACCAAACACTCATGTTATGTAAGCATGGATCTTACACGATATAAATCTAAAAAAAAAAGACATCCGGCCATTTGAGAAGGGGTTTTTGAGCCTTGGACGGTCAGATAACACTTTGAGAGGCAAAAGTTGCATCCTACCATCCCAGTCTCATCCTAACTAAAGACATCCGACGATCCTAAGGTTTGTAACCTCTCTCATTATTTTATTTTTTTTATAACAAAGAAGATTTTATTTTGCTCTTAGTTAGTAATGAGTTGCATGTCTTTTGCTAGAAGATTACAAATCTCAGGTTTGAAAGACTCATAGGCTTCAATACTTAAAGTTGTCTCTCTTACTGATTTAGCTATAGAAACTGCTACTTGATTGTCTTTTCTACCAACAAAAGTAAAAACACAACTACTAAAACTTGAGATAAAGTGTTTGATCTCTTTTATTATGTTCTTATTCTCCCATTGAACTAGCAAGGTGCTTCCAGTAATAGATTCTATGACAATCTTTGCATCAGCTTCAATATGAATGTTGTACAAGTGCTTCTCTTTCGCCCAAGATAGAGCCTCCTGTACTGCCATACACTCTCCTGCCTCTGCACTTAATGCTCCATTTGCGTAACTCCCTTTGACTCCATTGCAGTTTTCTGCGTGATCTCGCAAAACAAGACCAGTACCAAGTTAGTTAGTATCAATATCAAAAGATGCATCAACATTTATTTTCATACATCCATGCATTAGTGCTTTCCAGTGGGAGATATTATCAGTGGACTGAGAGTTTAAATTATATGCAGTTTCATGCAAAAGTAGAGATAAATAATATTGTATCTTATACATTGAAGTTTTAGGGTTTAGAGATACTCCCTGAAATACAACATCTCATCTGTCTTTCCAAATCATCCAAGCCCCTATCATGAAAGTGTACAACAGCTCTCCAATGTGATTCTACAAATAGGTGATGGAAGAGTTACTTTGACATGTTACAAACGATCCAATTTTTTTATTTTTTAATATTCTAATTCATCCGCCAAATTTTGACTTGTATCATACCTGAAATCTCTTTTTTCAACCATTTTCTCAAGGGCATAATCATTTTTTCCATGTTGACAAAACTTCTTAATAAAACTATAAACAATTTGTAGGTTACAATGATAACCCCTTAATCAAATTACTAAGACTGTGTAGATTAGGATCAACACCCTTCTTTAAAATCTAACCTTAAAAACACAACCCATAGTCTAATTGACACAATTAGTAGAAATATTTATCAGACTCAAGTCTAGACAAATCTATCTTTGTAAAAGTAAACGATTGACCATTGTAAAGTGTGAAGTAATCTTCTAGGGCTTCTCTAAGCACAAAACCACTGTGAGTAACAAAATCGATATCTATACGTTTAAGTGCATGTGATCTAATGTATTCAGGTAATGAAAAAATATAATAATTTGAGAATCAAAGAATAAAACTTAAGAAAAAGGTGGTAACCCTAAAAATCGTACATTAAGCAGTGGAAAAAAAAGAAAAAGAAGGGTGTTTGCACTGTCCACATAATCTTACCTTATCAAATGATGTATTTTGATTGATCAAAGCTTTTGGTTTTCGTGGACGAAGAATGAGAGAAAATGGAGAAGTGATCCACTTTAGGATATCAAAGAAATGTTTCAGTTGAAAAACACAAAGCAAATGAAACGTTTTCTTTACTTTGATCGGTTCGTTTAATATTTCTTGGAGAAGTTAAAAAAGTTTGGAAAACGATGAGACTGGCGGGGGAGGGAAGATCCAAGCCACTAGTTAAAATATCAGATGTATCTCAGGCGTTGCGTGACACGCCAAACACTAATGTTATGTAAGCATAGATCTTACACGATATAAATCTAAAAAAAAAAAAAGACATCTAACCATTTGAGAAGGGGTTTTTGAGCCTTGGACGGTCAGATAACACTTTGAGAGACAAACGTTGCATCCGACCATCCCAGTCTCATCCTAACTAAAGACATCCGACGATCCTAAGGTTTGTAACCTCTCTCATTATTTTATTTTTTTTATAACAAAAAATATTTTATTTTGCTCTAAGCTAGTAATGAGTTGCATGTCTTTTGCTAGAAGATTACAAAGCTCGGGTTTGAAAGACTCATAGGCTTCAATACTTAAAGATGTCTCTCTTACTGATTTAGATATAGAATCTGCTACTTGATTGTCTTTTCTACCAACAAAAGTTAAAACACAACTACTAAACTTGAGATAAAGTGTTTGATCTCTTTTATTATGTTCTTATTCTCCCATTGAACTAGCAAGGTGCTTCCAGTAATAGATTCTATGACAAGCTTTACATCAGCTTCAATATGAATGTTGTACAACTTCTTCTCTTTCGCCCAAGATAGAGCCTCCCGTACTGCCATACACTCTCATGTCTCTGCACTTAATGCTCCATTTGCGTAACTCCCTTTGACTCCATTGCAGTTTCCTGCGTGATCTCGCAAAACAAGACCAGTACCAAGTTGGTTAGTATCAAGATCAAAAGATGCATCAAAATTTATTTTCATACATCCATGCATTAGTGCTTTCCAGTGGGAGCAGTGGACTGAGAGTTTAGATTATATGCAGTTTCATGCAGAAGTGGAGATAAATAATATTGTATCTTATACATTGAAGTTTTAGGGTTTAGAGATACTCCCTGAAAGACAACATTTCATCTGTCTTTCCAAATCATACAAGCCCCTATCATGAAAGTGTACAACAGTTGTTCCTCAATAGTTGTGTTGTTACTGAACCAACTTAAAACCCATTGACTATGATGTCTAACTGAATCAATATTAATATTAATTTCGTTCCAGACTTTCCTTGCATGACTACAGTCAAAGACAATGTGTTCCATGGTTTCATTATAATGACCACAGATGTCACAGTGAGTGTCCATTTCTACATTATATTTGGCTAGGTTGTGCTTGGTGGAATTGAGTTCCCTAATACACTTCCAAGCAAATAACTTGATCTTGTGTGCTGCTTTGCATCTCCATGGTTTCCTCCAAACTGCATTACTGATTGAAACTCCATTTACTTGAACTTCTCTATCAGTCATGGTAAGCATTTTGTAAGCACTTTTAACTGAAAACTTGCCATCTTTAGCAGGCATCCAGATCATAACATCATTTTTTTGTTTTATCTATGAAGAGAGATTTTATTCTTCTTGAAGTATCAGAATCAAATAACTGATCCAGAAGGGTTATGTTCCACTGACTTGTATCTGGAAACATGAGCTCAACAACTTCTCCATAAAATCTAAAAGATTCATGTTGAGGAATGGGAGGATGGTTCATACTTGGGATCCATTTGTCTAACCAGATTTTTGTATCTTTGCCATTGTTAATCTCTATGAAGTAATGTTGCTGCAGAATCTTCAATCCTTTAGTGATTCCATTCCAAGTGTATGAGCAGTTTTTTGCTTCTATGTTTTGATGAATGATGTCTTTAGTTTTGAAGTATTTACTGCCCAAAATTTGTACCATGAGAAGACTTGATTCATTGCATATCCTCCAAGCTAACTTAGTTAGAAGATCTAAGTTGAGCTTTTCTAAATCTCTGAATACAAGACCACCCATGTCTTTAGAAGTACAAACATTATGCCAAGCAATTGGGTTAGAACCTCTGTTGGATTTGTGACCCCAAAAAATTCCCTTTCTATAGTGGTGAGCTGACTTATGAGGTTATTGGGTAATTTAAAAGTACCCATTTGATAAACATGAATAGAATTAAGAACATGCTTGATCATAGTTCCTCTGCCTGCTTGAGAGAGATTGATAGAAGACCATGTAGAGAATCTTGATTCAAAACAATCTTTGATACTTTTGAAAGTCTCTTGTTTAGAGTGACCAATTATTAGGGGTGAACCTAAATATTTCTCCTTAAAATTCATTGTCTTAACACCAAGAAAATTAGTGAGAGCAGATGTAACCTCTCTCATTATGAATTTACATTTATTGGATTTCATCATAACTAAGATCATAAAGACAAATTAAATGTTAAGAAAATCATTAAAACCATTCTTTATGCTAAGAATGTAAATGGTGAAAAAAATAAAATGCTAATAAAGTCCTTATAATCTAATATAAGTACATGATTATTATTTTTTTAACATCGATAGTTACAAACATGATTTACCAGTTTTACAGTCACATACTACAACTACACGAGTACTTTTTTTTTATTTTTTTTTTATGGAAACTACATTTCAATTCATTTAAATAAAAATAATGATTACATGATTGCTTACAAGATTATCAAAAACACCAAAATACAAGATAATCAAAATCCAAATACAAATGACGACACCAATTATAAGTACACCGCGAAGAGAAAGAGCCATGAACCGTAAAGACATCCAATTTTTGTAGATGTAGTAGTGATGAATGATGGTGTGAACCGGAATTAACTCCGACCATTTGTAGATCCAAACGAATCCAGATGCCCTAAATCCCTCTTGTTGAAGATGAATCCAAAGCGACGCCGAGCAGAATCGTTGAGGTCCTTGATGAATCGAGAATAACAAGCCAAGAAAAACCATGGAGATTTGAAGGAATCGCTATTAGAGCGAAGAAAAAATCGTCCTAAAAACGAAGAAAATATCACCCAAATAGCGAAGAAATGTGTCCATAGACACCCGAAACAACAAAAATAAAACCCAAAAATCATAAACTAATTTATTTTTATTCATAAAAACTAAAGATCCTTGCTCAGATCTAGCAAGATGGAATTATGACAAAACTGCGAATATATATATCAAAGAGTCTTTCTTCTATCATAAAATTGAAACATTTGTAATCAATTAAGTCATTATATTGCAGATAACTTCAAGACATGCATCAAAGATATACTGGCACATGGTGGATAACTCTTACATCAGCAGCTCTGACGATGTAAACTTTCTCTTCTGCAGTAGATTTAAAACTCTCAAAATCATTAGTGAAATGTATTAAACTAGAGGTTTGTTCTGAAATTAAATTACAAGTAAATAAGCTCATGGATAGAGTGGAGGCCTCATTCATCAAACACTTTACCAAGTCCAATCGTAGTGAAGGCACGAACATCTTGAGATCGAAAAATAAGAAAGAAAGACATGTTACAACATTTTCCTCTGGTAAACGCGATTCACAACAACAATCTAACTAGTTGCTATCCAATGAGAATTCCTTGATTACATCTTCTTCTTCTTTTTTTGCCTAAAATTTTCTCTACTGCAGGGTGTTTTTCTGGATGCATAATACAATATCTCTTATAGTATGCCTTATTTTGGTCATAAATATTATACAAGTTGTTAATAAGCACGGCTTTAGTCAGTACATGGAGACCATGTTTATTTTATATAGGTAACTTACTGCGAACTGCCAAAGTAATCATATATAACTAGCTTAAAGGAATGTAGTTTTGATTTTAATAACTCATATATTGCTTGAATTTCCGTGCAGTTTATTCGGATTTCTAGTCCTACATATGCTCCTGTATGCAGCGAACATATACTTTTGGAAACGTCATTGAATCAACTATCCTTTTATATAGTAGAAACTCCATTAATTAATACTCGATTATTTAATAAACTCTCTTAAATCATATTTTTAGCCGGTCCCGAGCCGGGACGACGTGCCAAATTAATAATTCGCTAAAATTATAAATCAATACATTTTTTATTACCTATGTGGACCTCATAAGAAATATAAATTAATAATTCATATATATATATATATATATATATTCAATACATTAATGTTTTATGAAGATTTATTGGAAAATGATTTAATTTCCTTCTGTTTTTTTTGCTAAAATCAATATCACATTGAATTTCATCTCTAATGTTCTTATCATCATAAGAATTTCTAGTGTTGTTTCTCATAGCCCAACGAGAAATTATTTAATGTGATTTGCCGCGTTAACAACCTCGTTTCGTGAAGGGGATTTATTACAAAACTTTCAGCATCTTCTTTCTCATAACGCTCTTAATTATTTCTACATCAGTCAATAATTGCGTAACTTCATTTTATTTCAGATATTCAGGACATCTTAACATTCGCTGAATTGCGATAACCCAACTTTTAGATCAAATTTTGCAAGTCTTGAGTGATATCCCCGTCTAACGGTTCATCCAAACTGTGTAAATTTATGTTATATGTTGATCGAAGTTAATTTTTATTTGTTGATCGAAGTTAAATTTATTTATAAGTTAATAAGATATTAATTAATAATTATTAATTCAAAAAGGTGTGGGAGCTCAACTTGTTGTGAGACTCCCAACCAGTTTCTTGTAAAACTCTACTTTTCTAATAAAAGCCCCTAAGGCATCTTTTAATATATAAATTTATAATTATTAATTTATCGGTTAATTAATATCTCGTATAATTAATAATTTCTGGTGGTCCCAACAACATTAATTTATAGAGTTTCTATTGTATTTGGTTTCAAACAAGGGACGGAGTTAGGATACATAGAAGTCTTTTTATTGAGTGCATTTGTTGCAACAGTTGCACTTACATGTGTACTTGCTAATCTATAGAACGACCAAGAAGTACAAAGCGATAACGAAACTACTTCATCTTGGTCTAGTTTCTGTACAAGATTATATTACAACCCATTGCATTTATGTTAGGATACCGTTTTCTTAACTAGCTAGTATTAATTTCTTATCTTATGTGCAGGATATACTTCTCATAACAGTTTGTCCATTTAACATTGTATACAGATCTAGTCGAATTTTCCTACTGCGAACTGCACTTCGCGCTATTTACGCTTCACTTTACAAGGTAATTATATAAATATTTTTCTTTGAGTAAAACTTAAACACAATAATATATATTTTTTGGACCCTTCTTTTTCTGAGCCTAGGGAGGTTGACCACCCCACCTTACCTAAAATATGACCCTATATATAAGAGAAAAAAAAAATTAAGGCCTTCCACAAGTTTGCATAGAAAGTGGACAAGCAAACAGAGACGACCGACACCTGTTTGACAAAAAACCACAATAACTTATCTTTTTTTGGACTCTAACATCCCAACAAGAACCAGTAATTTGATGGATAAAACTTCAACCAGTTCTGGTTCTCCAGAATAATCTATTGCTCACCCCATCCTTGAGAACTCATCATTTCCTAATGATCGATTATCGACTTGCCTGTTATAGCATAATTCGGTCAAACTCACAAGTGTTGGTATGTCAATCATGTTTTCAGTGTTAGTTACACAAAACTATATCTTGATTTATAGTCCATTAAATTCAGTCTCAAACTAGGATTAGAGGACGATAGTTAAATATCAAAATTCACCAATCGACCCTTGAAGATTGAAGGTTGAAGAACAACAAAAGTATCTACGAGGACTTCATCAACAAAGATTGACTATGTTATTTAGTCATCATTTCTACCATTCTACTAAGACTATATATGTCGTATGACTTTAGTATTATAATAATTCGATGGCAAAACTTCAGCCGTTTAGGATTTTCCAAAGTAATCTATTGTTCACCCCATCCTTGAGAATTCATCATTACCTAATGATCGATCCGATTAATTCGTTCCCATATGAAATCTTGGCTTAACCACTTGACCAGGTTGTTTCTCACAGATGACTTGACCAATTAGTTTTTCACAAATGACTTAATCAACTCAACAGTAGCAATACTTAGATTTACACATCCAATATGTCACATAAGGGATATTTATTAGGGTTTTGGTCTGGCGGCTCTACAACATGTGCGGTGTGCAAGACACTCACGATGAGAAAGTAACTAAGTCATGTAATCTACTGAAGAGGTGAGGGAAGTAGTAAGCGTGTAACTTTCGGTATTCTCTGACATTGTGGACGTGACTTCACCACGTTCTCCATAGTCTCTAGTCTTCCAGTACTCCATAACTTCCACTTCTTACGAGATCAATGTGGACAACTACAACCATAAATTGATTACTCACCCTATTCACAAATCATCTCAGACTTACGAATACAAGTCTAATCTTTATTTTACAAAAGCTTTCTCTCGGTCACACAGAGAACCATTCACACACAGTGGTTCAACAACATCACACTTGAAAGTAGATTACACTTTGATATCAGTACTTTCTCTGCCTCCCTCCCTAAAATCAACCCTTCACCCCCTTTGTGTCCGAAGCAATACTCGAGTGACCATTTCTTAGTTTAGGCTAGTCTTATATGATTTTGGTCTCTCATATTCATTAATTACTTCCATTATCCCTAACTTTTCATTGTATATTGTTTTTAACCTTAAACACCTCCACCTATGGTGTCTCATTCTTTGTGTTTTATTTTTAATTTCATATATCTCTTAGCTCGATTGCCTTCATTTTCTTCCATGTTGTACTATTTCTAATCATTTTTGTTGTAAATTGAACTTATCAATTTCATTTATCATGGAAGTTCGGTTCGACAAATTGAAAGAAACCAACCGAAAATAGTAAAACATACGGTGGTTATCTAAAACCATGACCGACAACAACAGCTGGATGGCTCATATTTAGGTTTTTCCCATCGGTTTTGGCGGTATGGTCGGTGGATTCCGGTAAGGTATGTTCATCCGGCAGTCCACCAAAATGAAAGTTAGTAAAACCAAGAGATGACGTCAAGGAGTAGGGTAGTCCTGTAAGAGCCGCACATGGGTCGGGCGGGTCGGGTTTTAGCTAATACCAACTACCAACCCAACTATAACGGGTTTTTATTTTCATAACCAACCCTGCACCCACAAACATCAGGCGGGTTTTTGACCCGCCCGCTACGGGTCGGTCGGGTTCGGGTTTAAACCCCCTTCAGATTGTAGTTCAATATTTTCTACAAGTTTTTCACCTGTAGTGTTTATATATGTACCTGCTTTATATTCAATAATCATTCACACACACATGTTTTAAAGTTTAAACATACTTCTTACTTAAGTTCTTAATTACTTAAAAAATCAAACCATAAACATAAGTCTTCATTGTTAAGGACGAAAACTGGAATTGGGGGATAAAAAAAGGAATTGGGGGATATAGGAAAAGGAAGAAAACTGGATCCAGATATCAATTCGGGGTCACCCCTTATCTAAGTATTTTTTTAAAATCCTAATCTACCCCTCACTAATCAGGTTTAGTGATTAATAATAATTAGTAAAAACATAAGATTTTTTATAAATGATTAGTGTGTGTTTTATTTGTTTTGGGTGAGTGAGGTGAGAGTAGAAGGAGAGAAAAAGTATTTGAGAGGGAACTTTTTTGGGGGAAAATGGAGGATGATTGTGAAGAGAGAATTGCTTCTGCTGAATCTTTAGCTCAACTACAACAAGGAGTATATCTCGAATCTTCAGCTAACGACAACAACTCTCAATTGCAACTCTTTCTTGAGCCAACACCCTTGAATGATGATTTTGACGAGTATGGAGAGTTTCTTGAAGAACCAACACAAGAAAGTAAACTTGCACTACATACTAGCATCCCCAACACACAGGTAAAGCTGCTAAGATGTCGAAAAATCGATTTTTTTCTTTAAACCCGCCATTTTGTCAACTGAAAAACCTCGATGCAGGCATGGTAGTTGTATGAATACCATGCCGGTACCGTGACTACCGGCATTGTATTCATACTACGACCATGCCGGTAAACTGATATCCCCCATTTTGAATAATAAACCGGCATAGAATTCTACCAAACAACTATGCCGGTACTAAGTTAACCTTTTTACCTAACAAGGAATATACTACGGAATATTCAACCGGCATGGTTTTATTGATCGGTTACTATGCTGGTACTGAATGAAAAACATACAGGAAACAATTCCATCTCAAACCAAAAACCGGCATTGAAACTTAAAAAACGTCAACGCCGGAACTTGTTACCGGCGTGGTACCATCAATATCGATAATGCCGGCAACAAAACCGGCGTTGTTCAGTTACCACTTTACAATGCCGGCACTTACAAAAAAACATGCAGGAATAAATGTTTTCCAAAGCTAAATTCCGGCATTCAATATCAATTATTTTCAATGCCGGAATTGGGTACCGGCGTGGAACAATAGGTTACGATAATGCCGGCATCCTTGCTTCCGGCGTTGTTTTCTTATGAAACACATATGCCGGAATAGGTTTCAAATTTGGTCTTCCGTTTTGGTTAACTTAGACAATGCCGGAACAATGGTCGAGAATGCCGGTACGGGTTTCCGGCATAGTGTTGTAATTGTGTTTGGAACTAATTTTCATTCGATCTTTAGGTGGTGCCATATATTAATCCAACAAATGCAGAGCCGCTTTATCGGGATACGTCAGAATACTATAAAATCCCTCCGGTATGTGACCAAAGAATACTTTTCACCTAGTATCTTGAACTTTACTAATGGATTGCTAGTAATGAACCTTCTAATGAATGCGAAATTGTTCTTATGTAGGGAATAACAGATCGAAAGGAAGCAATCGCTTGGGCTAAAGAGACGGCTCTTAAGAACATGTGTGTGTTGGTGAGGAATACCGAACGTTCGAAGAGGAGTTTTGAGATGGCTTGCGAGAGAAGTGGGAAATACAAGGAGAAGAATAGCCACAAGAGAAAGGATTATGTGTATCCAAAGAAGACTAATAGGGTATACAAGACTCGTACGAGGAAGAATAATTGCCCGTTTAAGCTTGTATTCCGTTTAAATGACATGAACAATTGGGATTGTGAGGTTTTGTGTGGCTGTCATAACCACCGGGATCCGAAAGATTTTGTTGGTCACTCCTTAGTTTCGAAGCTAAAACCTGACGAGTTCGAGGATGTAAAGAGATTGACCAAAGCACTTATCAAACCGAGACAAATTCTCAGAGGCTTCAAGGAAAAGGACGAGACCAACGTGTCTTCTCTACGTACAATTTATGCCGCACAAGCAACTATTAGAAGGGTGGAATGGGAAGGGAGGAGCGTTATGCAAGAATTTGAGAAGATAGTTTGGGATCACAACTACACGCGTATCATTAAAAGAGGACCGGACGAGAAGCCCCTTCAAATATTCATTTCGCATCCTTTGCTTTCACAGTTGGCAAATACATGTTGTGGTGTTCTTTTGATGGATTGCACCTACAAGACAAACAAATACAATATGCCGTTGTTCAACATCGTGGGGCAAACCTCGGACAAGGTAACATTCACATTGGCTTGGTGTTTAATGGAAAACGAGAGGGACTGTCCTTTTATTTATTCAAAGTGTAGAAGCTGTGATGGGACACGCCGGTTTTGGATTGCAAAAACGGATGATGCTGAAAATGGAAGAATGTTTCTAAGGTGTTTGAATCACCCAAAGTGCGATGAGTTTCAATGGTTTGACAAAGTTGTTCAACTTGCAGAGTCAAGAGAAAACCACAAGGGCCAATGCAAGCCAATCGATGGGTGTGATGGGTGTTATATGAAGGGAAAGGAATATGTTGAAAGAGAAGAAAAACCAATGAAGCTGATCCTTGACACCCCCCTCCCGGACGATGTCTTCGAAGAGGTTCGAGAGAGGCTCAAAGGTTCCGCAATTGTTGAAAAGGGATGGAAATAGATTATCTTTAACCAAATGTAATCCATGCCATGTTTTTTAGCATGTTTTAATTAAAAGTTTCAAATCCAATGTAATAGATTAATTAGGAATAAAATAAAAGAGCATTCGAAATGGATTTTTATTCAAAACTAGCAGACTACCGGCATAGAAGTATTCAATTTTACAGTGCCGGTTTTCTGACAACTATGAAAATTTGAAAATATCATAAAACCGGCATAGATGTTAGAAAATAATACTGTGCCGGTACCTTCGAATATCTATACAGGAAAATGGAATTTTTAATCTTCTTGTTCCGGTATGGTTTTATACACAATTTCATTGCCGGTTACCAGAACCGGCATTGATCTATAAATATTAGACAGTGCCGGTACATAAACCGATTCATTTTAACCTGAACTTATCTATGCCGGTAAAAGTCGCATATCTTGCAAGGATAAACATGTTCAACATAAACGAATCACTAGAAATCAAAACATGTTCAAAATAAACCAAACAACTGGATGCTGCTATCAAATGTTCTTAATCCAGGTATCCTAAACCAAAAGCAAACCAAACAACTAAAGAGTTAACCGCGAGGTACAAACGAAAACAAGTTCGGAATTGTTCAAGACGTGACAACCACCATCAAAAAAAAGAAACACAACTAAAGAGTTAATCACTGGGTCTTTTGCTTCTTTTGGGCCGGTTTGTTCTTAGTTTCCCCGAACAAAGCTTTTGCACTAGGGTCGGTTTCTTCATTTCTATCAAGCTTTTCCTCGAATTCCTTCATTTCTTCAAGGGATAGCACCTCTCCTTCCTGGTACTTTCAACCCAACATCTTCTTTAACTTGCCAAGCCGACGCCGCTAGTTTAATATACCAAACACATAATTAGTATACATATAAGATTATGTGTATATTAAACGACGAAGCAATTAACAATACTTACAAGAAATCCAACGGTCTTATTAAGTTGGGTCATCGTAGGTGGTGCCTGTGCGGGAGTTGGAACGGGAGGGTTTTTCTGGGGAGGAACTTGGACGTCATCCGGGCGGACGACATAAGGATGTGACCATTGTAGGTAATCTTCCATGTAGTCGGCATCAACTTCATCACCGTTTTCAGCAATCTCCAACTTCTCCTACTGACTAATATCTACTAAACGACGTGGTTCCCTATCCCTCCAATCAGTTGGGTCCGGTTTTGGAACATACTCTACATGCAACCGATTTGGAGTTGAATAGCACCGCGAAAGGTCGAGATCAAAACATTGAAAAGAGGCCGTCTGAAAGAGTGCTAATTGCTTATATCCAAGTTGACGCATCACACGTGTAGGATTAGCCATAACGTATCCTTTTGGGTGGAACAACGGCCCATGGTAAAATGCAACGTTACCAAACCTCAAAACTTGGCGGTTTCCTCTAGCCTCCTTGTAAGGGTCGAACACAACATCTTTGGTACTCATTGCGTCCAAAGCCAATCTCATATCGATCAGTCGACCTATGTTACCGGGCTTTGGAGTATTGTTGAACTCGTATCTCTTAGCTATAGGCGTATCGGGTTCTGGAAGGTCTATGATCTTCAAGGACGGGTAGACCTTGAACAAGGTTGGGAAGTGTTCATAAGCCCACACCTATTCCAATGTGAAGCAATAAGTTTTGTTTTTAAGTTCACGATAACAGTACATATGAACAATATACATAATAACATAAGTTTAAGAACAAATTTACCTGCAGTAGAGTGAAATTCCCGACAAATTGGTTGGTTTTAGCCTTAGAGGCCCTTCTCATCTCCATCATCAAATGTGCCATTACCGCGGTGCCCCAAGAATATCCATACACATCTTCCAACGGATCCAAGTACTGAAGGTAGTTCGCACTAACCCTGTTGCCATTGGTGTCAGGGAATACCCTAGTGCCCAAGATGTATAACAGGTAAGCAGCGGCAGTATAACGAATTTGTTTAGGGTCCCATCCATCCTCCAAACTTCTTTTCTTTGTGTTTTCAAAATTCTTCTTAAGCAGCGTCAACTTGATTGTCTTTGTCTTACCAGACGTGGATTCATAAAATCTCTCCACGGAAGTTTTGTAATCCCAACCAAACAGCTTGTTGGTCAGACCGTGCAACGTCGACCATTCTAGGTCCAAAGACTCACCTCCTTCTGCAATTGATTTGCCGATAACATTCAAGCCTAGAATGTTCTGAGCATCTTCAGGGATGAAGGTCATCTCCCCAAAAGGGAAGTGCATGGTATCGGTTTCACCATGATACCTTTCGACGAAGCAATTGTGATAACATAATCAGGCTTCACATAATTTTCAACCAAAGCATATAGACCAGAATCCTTTACTATTGTTTGGACCTCTTCACATTCCTCGGACAAATCCCAACCATCTGCGGCTTGGTTTTGGCAAACACGCACAGCCTTCTTATGATCCTACAATTAGGAGAGACAATGCAATTAAGAGATTTTACATAAATACACAACCATACATATGTACAAGATAGAAAATGCTTACATAGGTTTGATAGATAGTACGAGCCCACGAGTGCTTGTATCCGAATAGTGTTTTTGGTTCCGGAGCTTCGCCCCAAATTTTAGCAAGTTCAAGATCAGGTATCATGTCATTAATATGAGGAAGGTGGGAACCTTTAACTTTCACTTTGACGTTGCCCTTCTTGCCATTGCCTTGTGTTGGTTTTTGACTTGGGCCACCAACTTCGCTTTGGCTTGCTAATTGACTTTCCTCTTCATGTTGTTCATCTTGATCATCATGCTCACGGTTCGCAAATCCACTACGGTCACTACCACTCTCCCAAATTATCCCTCTTGTACCAGCCCCCAAACGTATCTTACGGCCTTCATCTTTCCACCGTGGAGGCAGAGACTGAGGAGTATCAAGACCGTCCTTCCTTCTTCTCCTAGTGACAACATCTTTATTTTTATTTTTGTTGGCTTCCTTTGCTTTTGACCTATATCGTAAGCACACGGCAAGCAATGAATATAAGACAAATCACCTTCAATTTTAGTACCGGCATTGGATACCTTAAAATAAACCACGCCGGTACAATGTTCCGGCAGTAAACATTGACTATCGACAGTGTCGGTACCAAGTACCGGCATACAAATGCAACCTAACATCTATGCCGGTATTATTGACAGTTTTCCTGTATGTTTTAAGTCCACTACCGGCATTGTCGAATTATTACAAAAGAATGCCGGTACTTAAAACCGGCATGTAATGAAACAAATGATCTATGCCGGTACTGGTGACAAATTCATAAACTCTCATGTATGTTTTTAGTCCACTACCGGCATACACGAATTATTATCAAACACTGCCGGTACTAAAACTAAGCACTTGTATTCATCCTAGATTGAATTCCGGTAGGGAAAATTCAGTTTCGGTTAACTGGGATGGAAACCGGTATTGTATTCATCCTAGATTGAATCTTTGGAACACCAAAACCGTGATTGTATTCATACAAATTTCAAGTCTTGGTACTCTCTGAAACTCAACTGTTTGAGTTAGGGTTCGCGATTCTAACCTAAACCCATTGCTATAGATCGATTGAAACACCTACAAAGTCGTTTAAAATCACTTACCTACTCACAGAAGCCATATTTCTGAGTAGGTGATTGTCCGAGAACGTTTCTTCGTCGTCCTCTTGCTCTTGAGCAATCTTAGAAATTCTTTTCGCTTTTGTTTTGTTGAGCAATCGATGATGTTGAGTTCGATTGGGCATTTGGTTTCTTTCGTGGAGCCATTGTTTATGATGCGGTTTGGTTAATCGACGAATAAATTTTTGAATCGACGAAGAACGATGAAAAAAAAAATTCAGAACCTAATTGCTCGACAGTGCCGGAACCGTGTGTGAAGAATGGGGGATAAATGTTTTGGTTTTTGATTTTAAGTTTTAGTATAAAGGGTATTATAGTCTTTTCATAATGTTTTTTAATTAACCAAAGGGTATTTTAGTATTTTCATACCCAAAAATCACCCCTTAACACACACCATGGGTTGGGAGAAGTAATCTATATCCCCCAATTCCTTTTTTTATCCCCCAATTTCGCGTTCATTGTTAAGCTTAAACAAGTACTAGTGTACTAACTACCAACCCAACTATAGCGGGTTTTTTCGCGCGGGTTTTAGCTAATACTAACTACCAATCCAACTATAGCGGGTTTTTATATTTTTGGGGAAATTAGGCTAAGGCCAAACCCATGGATAACCCATAATATGAGGCCCTTAATTAAAAGAGTTTTAAAACCAGGCCCTGAATTATTAAAAGACCTTGATACCCTTATGCATATTGTCAAGCCCATAATTAAATAAAATTTAAATTTAGGCCCAACATTATTAAAATATAGTGTGATGATGTTCCAACCACCTCCGACCACCACAGCCACCGCCGCCAACCACCTACGACCACCACCGCCAGCCACCTCCGACCACCACCGCCAACAACCACTTCCGACCACCACCGCCACCAACCACCACCGTCAAACCACCACCACTATCCACCTCCGACCACCGCCGCCACAAACCACCTCCGACCACCACCGTCAAAACACCACCGCCATCCACCTCCGACCACCGCCGCCGCCACCACCCTCCACCGCCAACCACCTCCCTCCACCACCGCCGACCACCACAAACATATGGATGTGTACACAGAAGTTACACATGCATATGACATGTGTATCCAGAAGTTACACATTCATACAAAATGTGTAATGCAAAGTTACAATTATACATAGATGTGTACTATGTAGTTACACATGTGTACGCAGAAGTTACACATGTGTACGCAGAAGTTACACATGCTTATGGCATGTGTATCTACAAGTTACACATGTTATATGCATGTGTAACTTTTTATTACACATGCTATATGTACGGGTTTCTACAAGTTACTCATCAAAAAATACATGTATTACTTTAATTTTCATTTACAATAATTTGTCCGTTCATCAATTACTACAATTACTGTAATTGGTTGTTTGAACACAATAAACAAATTAAAACACGAAATATGGAAATCAAAATCCTAGAAATCCATTATATCCTATAGTAGAAATTTTTCCTTCCTTTTTTGTCTTTCTCGATTCCAATATACTTGCACATCTGTAAACAAAAAAATAAACATCCAAGGGATTAGGTTGGATGGACAAAAAAATAAAGAAACAAAAAAAATAATCAAAGCGAAATGCACTTTTCATCGAACTCTACAAACACTGAAAAATCAGATTCATACAGAAACTTCAGATATAGTTACACACCAGCTGACTTATGTAACTGAGAGTTACACGTGCATATAACATGTGTAACTAGGAGATACACATGCATCTGACTTGTGTAACTTTCAGTTACACATGCATATGACTAGTGTAACTAGGAGTTACACCTGCATATGGCATATGTCATTTATCATGAACTTGTAAGCCTAAGTTACCTAAAACACAGTGTTACAGTTTTTGGAGGACTGACCACAACCTCTGTACAAAAATCTTGTTTTTATACTCATTTAACATTACAAATATTTATATGTCCATCTAAAAAGCTATCTACAAAATCAAATAATCAAAACAAAAGCTTGTTGAAAACTATCACGTAAATGTTTATGAACAGGTTACAATTCCTAGATTGGTCAAGCTACATTAATATACTACCCAATCAAAGAAACAAAAATATTATTGAAGAATGGCAAAAGGGCATACCAGCAGTATTGCTCCAAAGACCCTTATACAAGCCAAAGCAACCACTTATTTATCCACTATAAAAAACAATTCAAAAACAAATAAAGCAATCAAAATTATTGTCAGCACCACTCAATATTTTCCATCATACATTGACCATAATGAACCAAGAATCATATAAAGACTCATAGTGTAAGCTTACACCAACTGACTTGTGTAACTGAGAGTTACACATGCATATAACATGTGTAATTAGGAGATACATATGCATCTAACTTGTGTAACTGGAAGTTACACATGCATATAACATGTGTAATTAGGATATACACATGCATCTAACTTGTGTAACTTCCAGTTACACATGCATAGGGATAGTAGTGATGGATGGATGGATAAATTCAATCAAATACGAGATGATGATCAGATTTGCAAAGTAATTAATCAAATGCACACAGGCTGAACACATGCATACCTAACTTCATCAGTGAATGCACCTTCTTTCTTCACCCAGCAAGCAGCCACTTGAATCTCAGGATACAATGAACTTTTAGCCGAGGTAAGGAACACAAAATGGAGGACTGGCCACAACCTCTGTACAAAAAACATTCCCAACTACATTTAAATACTTCTAATCCATAGAAATATAAAATGTAATAGCATATTCACAATATCAATACATCCACTCACCAACAACATCTATGGATGTAATTTCAGCACCATTAATGTGTCAACAATCTTCTTTACTTGGTCCTCAGTTCCATTCTGAATTCCACAATTACCCAATTATGAATTCTACCTCCTACTCCTCATTTCAACATTTCAGCGCCAACTCCAATTCCAGGGAGACCATCCTACAAAAATACCACATAAATAAGCAGTTCACTTTATTGAGTTATTGGCAACCTGAAGAGTAACAAAAAACGATAAGATTTTATGAGATTAAAAAGAACGATACACACAACAATGTATAACCAGTTTTACATGCACTTGACTAGTGTAAATAGGAGTTACACATGTATATGATTAGTGTAACTGGGAGTTACAGATGCATCTGAATAGTGTGGACGCAAGTTACACACGCAATTTGGATGTGTAGACACAAGTTACACATGTTGTTCATAATCATCAAAATGAGAAACACAATCACATTGAAATATTAATAAAAAAACACCACCGCTGACTTCAAATCCTCCTCTAAACCTGCTGCAACACCGCCATCTCTATTCAAAAAGGGATTAGCTAAGAATTTTATTTGTTAAAGAGTGTCAATTCAAGTTAAAGAAATTCAAAACAAAAGTGTATAACTAGTACTATCAGATTGAGCAGCTTTTTTCAAAGTATTAGGTACAACCTCGGGTGATAGATTCAAAATAAGTACTCAAAACTCGATTTTCGCTGATTCCTCTTCTTGATACTAGTCAAACATATACACGAATCATAAATTAAATGATAAAAGTATCAAGAACGACGACAAATTGAATTATCCAAAACAGAGAATCAAGCAAATCGAAACTAAACAACACAAATGATACATACAGTCTATAAACACTATTGATGAACATCAGTACCCTCTACAATTACTGATAACAACAAGTAATCATCAACAACAACAAAAACAACAATAATCTAAACGCATACCTAGATTTAAAACCTGTTGATTCAAGTAAAAACGAGAGAAATCTTACTGATTTGCAGATCTTTGCTCATACGACGATTTCATTTCTGCTGCTGTTGAAGATCTTCTTGATTCCATTGTTGAATCTGCACAAAAAGTAAGTAATTAAGGTTAAAATGACTTTGAAGATCTTCGATTGATTCAAAAACAATCAGGTTCTTTTTCTTCTCAGATCTGAACAGAATCAATCAAAATAAAAATTAAAAACCTAATCGAACTAATCGAACTAAGAATGATGAACCTGATCAAAAACCTAATCGGAAATGATTTCTGCTACTTCGAATCAACTGAAACTTAGATTCAATTCAAAATCTTCAAAAAAAGCAGTCGAACCAATGAAAACCTAACCTGATGCAGCTTAGAAACAACTAAAACCTAGATTCAAATGAAATCGATTGAATGATTTATTCATATTTGTAGATCAACCTAACCTAGATTCAACTAAAACCTAATCGGATCGATTCGTCGATCTGAATTCGATGCAACCGACAGAGAAAGAAAATGGAGAAGAGAGAAACAAAATTGAGAAATGAAAAATATCTTCTGTATTCCTCTTGTATATATACTAAAGGGTAATTTTGCCATTATTAAAATTCGAAATAATTAATTATGGGCCAGATCTGAAGAAAAATTTATATTTTGGGCCTAGAAGTAGCATTTTCTGAAAGTATGGAGTTGATAGTGGAGGATCTATTTTGTGGGGCTTTTATATATTGAATCCATATAGAAGCCCAATTAAATGGATCATTCATTGTCAACTCCATACTTTAGGAAATGATATTGCTAGGCCAAAATAATCAAATTTTCTTCATATTTGGCCCATAATTAATTATTACGAATTTTAATAATACCAAGAATACCCTTTAGTATTTATACAAGAGGAATATCAGAAGATACTTTCATTTTCAGATTTTGTCTCTCTCTCTTCTCCAGACGATTTTTTCTTCTGCAGATATGGTTTCTCGTCAAATTATTCATTTCCAGATCTGAAACAAGATTTATCTCCCAAAATCAAGTTCTCACACATAACAATGTCGTCAACAAATCTTGTTCTTGCGATTTCAGTGCATATTGGTGAAGAAAAGTGAATGAAAATCGTCAACAACAACTAGAAATGAAGATTTAATCATCAAATCATGATGACAAAGATAAGTTCGATATATCTTCATCTTTTCATTCGATATAAACTTCTAATTTGTTGATTTCCAAATCGAAATCAGAAGAATATTTTTTTTTTTGTTTACTGTTGAAAACCTAATCGATCTGATTTCATCTAGAAATCTTTATTCAAAACATGATCATAACATAGATCTATATTTATTTCATCTTGATCTCACTTTTGAAATTGAAATTTTCAAAAAAAATTGTCTACAAATTTTCTAGGGTTTCGAATTGAAAGTCGATTTAACTTTTAATCGATATTTCCGATAGAAAATCTAAGTTTATTTATGAACTCAGAGCATCTTAATCTCCTTTACCCGTCAAATGAGATCGGAGATGGAAACACACAATTTTTCTTGAATCAATCAATTCATGTAATTTGAATCTAGGCACGTTTTTGTTTTTTGTTGTTGTTGTTTTAGGTTCGATTTGTTGGTTTTTACATTTCAATTTGATTTTACATGGTTGATTAACGGTGGTGGTGATAATTTTGATGGGGAGGTTGAGTAATAAGTGGATAAAATTGAAGGAGAATATGAGAAGAAAGAGGATGAACCATGTTTAGTTTGTGTCGCTGATATTGGTGATCAATTACAAAGAATTTGATTAATATTTGATTGAGTTTCTCATTTTGATGAGCTCTTTTTGGGTACTCTTATACTTGTTGTTCTTATGTCCATTCAGTCAGGTGATTATGTATTCATTCAAGTTTGGGAATGTGATTTAAGTTATTTCGTTAGTGAAGTATGTATATTTTGTATGTTGTATATGGTTCTGGTCATGTGTAACTTGCGTCTACACATCCAAATCGCATGTGTAACTTGCTTCTACACATCTAATTAGGTTGTGTAACTTTCCTCTACACATCCATTATATATTTTGTTAGTTAGTTTCGTTTTTGTTTGATTTGTTTGGTTCTCTGATTTTGATCATCAATTTTTGTTGTTCAATTTGTTTGAACAGGTCTGAAGCTGAAACAATTCCAAGTCCAGATCATTAATGATTGCAGTTAATAGGTAAAGAGGAGAAAGCAATGTTGCAGGTAAAGAGGAGAAAGCTTTCAGGTATTGATCTGTCTTAGAATTTGTCTTCATCATCGTGTTTGTTTGATGAGTTTCAAAGTGATTGTTCCTTGAATTTTTTGTTTTGATTCTTAATTTTCACTGAAAAGTAGAAAAATACTTTAATTTGATTCATGGAGGTTGACACCAGTGATGTTGCTCTAATGGATCATACATTTAGGAAACTACCCGATCATCCAATGGATAATTGCTTAGTGTATATATTGAAATATCCTTATGTAATGTTCCTTAGAGGCACTAGCTATGTTCAATGTATGATTGGTCGATCAACTGTCTACGGCATAAGTTTTGTAGTGCTACTATTTCTTACGAGTTAGTTGTAAGACATTACATTCTTAGACATTCCGCACATTAGTTTAAATTTATCAAAACATATAAACTTTGAATTATAAACACTAAGGTCTTTGAACCATGTTAGTTTGATGCTCCGATGGATTTTTTTGCTAGAGATACACAATTAGACTTAGAAATTGCTGAGTACACAGGTCATATGTATGTGTAACTCCTAGTTACACATTCTATATGCATGTGTAACTTCTCCTTACACTAGACAGATGCATGTGTAACTTCTAGTTACACAAGTTAGATGCTTGTGTAACTCCTTGTTACACATGATAGGTATCTACCTCATATGCATGCGTAACTGTCAATTAAAATAGACAGATACATTACACTAAACAGATGCATGTGTAACTCCTAATCACACATGCTGAGATCAGTTATCATGTGCCTTTTATGTGTTCTTCTTTGTTCTATAATTTTGCCTTGCAATTGTTCTATAATTTTATTTTTTTTATTTTTTGTCCATCCAACCTAATCCCATGGATGTGTATTTTTATTACAGATGTTCAAGTATATTGGAATCGAGAAAGACAAAAAAGGAAGGAAACATTTAAATTATATGATATAATGGATTATTTCTAGGATTTCGCTTTGCATATCTCGTGTTTTAATTGCGTTCAATAACAACCAATTACTGTAATTGATAAACAAACGAATTATTATAAATGAAAATTAAAGTAATACATGTATTTTCCGTATGTGTAGTTTTGATGTATAACTGATGAGTAACTTGTAGATACACATACATATATCATGTGTAATAAAAAGTTACACATGCATATGGATGTGTAACTTGTAGATACACTTGACATACACATGTGTAACTTCTGCGTACACATGTGTAACCTTTTCTTGCCATACGCATGTGTGAGTCCACACATATATATACAAGTGTAACTTTGCATTACACATGTCATAAGGATGTGTAACTTCTGGATACACATGCCATATGCATGTGTAACTTCTGTTTACACATTCACACTATACTTTTATAATTTTGGGTCTAGATTTAAAAATTTTGGGCCTAGATTTAAATTTTATTTGATTATGGGCTTGACAATATGCATAAGAGTATCAAGGTCTTTTAATAATTTGGGGCCTAGATTTAAACTTCTTTTAATTAAAGGCCTCATATTAGGTTACCCATGGGCGGGGCCTTAGCCTAATTTCCCCTTTTCACTTTTTATATTCATAACCAACTACCAACCCGCTGCGGGCGGGTTCGGATTAAAAACCCACGAATTTAGCGGGTACGGGCGGGTTCGGGTAAGTTGTGCGGGTCTTGTGCAGCTCTTCCTGTAATTTATAAAACCCCGAAGTCCCTCGCTCTTCGACTTCGAATCTATGAAGCTCTACTAAAACCCTGAACAATTTATTCTCCCGAAGGTCTCCAACCATGGCGGCCTTAGAACTCATTTTCTCTCATGCTCGTCGTCACTGCACTCGATATCCACCGTCTCATCTCGCTCTCCTTTTCTCCCGCTCATCTTCATCTTCACACCAGCAGTCTCTCACTGGAGATTTAGGGTTTTGTAAATCGCCATCTTCATTTCTAGGGTTTCATAGGTTTTCATCATCTTCTACAAATGAAGAACCAGATACAACTCCCTCAACTCCAACTAAGTCTGTACCAATTAAACCAGTTTCTTATGCTGTAAAACCTAAGGATCCATCTAAAAATCATGAGAATATTTCTAAGGCTCCAGAAATCAGAAGGGAGAGGGTGATCACAAGGACAGCTCCTGTGGATGGACCAATCAAACCAGTTTCTTATGATGTAAAACCATCTGCAGAGAGTGAAGCGATAGAGGGAACAAATGTAGAATCAAGGGATTGGACAAGAGAAGATATTCGATATGTTAAGGATGTTCAATCAGTGACACCTACTTCTTATCCAATAAAAGTAGCACCACTTCCAGAAGATAGGGCTTCTACTACAGGTGATGAGGAGAATCAGCAGTTGGATCAAGAGAGGAGAAAGATTGAAAATCTGTATCGTATACGTAGATCTCTAAATGTTCAAAAAGAGGAGATTCAAGTACCTTTTCCAACACTTATTAGAGCTGAGAAAAATATGCCCAAGGTTGTTCTTGATCTTCAAGAAGCTATTAGAGAAGTCAAGGTCAGTGTAAAGCTTCTCCTCTTCTGCAAATGTATATACTTTAGGTTTCCTTGTAAAATTAGTTGCTTAAACTTTGATATCTCACGTTTCTGGGTAATTGGTTATAGTGTAGTGGTTATTTGTTCAAGTTTGTGATGGCAACGTAGATAATGTATTTGGTCTAATGCTGTAAATAGTCGAATTAGGTTGTCATTTTTGTAGGAGTTCAATTAGATGGATGAAATGGTTTTGATTATGTTTGTAAATGTTTATTACAACTAACTATTTGAGATGGGATAGAATTTGAAAAATGTAACTTATTCGGTTGTCAAGTATGCATTCAGAAGTTAAATGGCAGTCGTGGGGAACTATCGCATAAACTTCATTGTGTATCTCTCCAGGTTATGTTTCTTTTGTATATCATACCAAAAGAATGAGAATACGGGCAATGAATTGCATAACTTGAGCCTTGTGTTAGGATCAGTTTGTATTAGTTCCTTAACTGTGCTTTCTTGTGAAATATGTTTTGTTTAGATACACCAGATCATGAAGTATTTATAAGATTTGTTTTCCTTGGAATGCAAAATCACCAAATTATCTTTATTCTTTATCCCCTTTTATATCTTGGAGCTTAACTCGTCGCTATGAGTTTCAGTAACCTGTTTAAGAATCTAGTTATAGTCCTTGATTATTTTTCTCCAGTTTTTGATTGATCATAATAAGTTCAGTGTTTGTTAAATATATTTTCATTTCTAGTCGTTGTTCAGGCTAGTGCAAAGCGGAATTTTGTCGAAACTGTTGAAGCACATGTAAATTTGGGTGTTGATCCACGCCGCGGAGACCAGGTTAGTTTTCACTTTTCACCAACTATTCACTATATGCCATCTGTATAAACCATACCTTCAAAAAAATGAAAAAAAATCTGTGTAAACCATAAGTATATTTCGTAGTTCTAGCCTCACCTACCAATAATAACAATAGTTTCACTCAGTTGTTCCACTTGGTATGATATATATATATACAAATTACGCGGAAAACTACTCTTAGATATTCTCTAGTGTGATGGTACAAGTGCAGTCATATATATTTCCAGAGGCACATGAGTTGGGTAAGAGGTGGGAGTTGTTGCAATATCAAGAGGCTGCAGTCTTCCACACTTTCTCTCCCTTAACTTATTTACTGTCAGCTGCAATTGGGTTATGTAATTCCACCTAGATGTGTGTTGGTAACCTGTGAACGCGACCCCATGTAATTTGTTAAAAGCAATTAATGCCCACCAATTTTGCATTGGAAATGATAAAATGCAAAAAGAAAAAAAGAAATAAACGGTAAAACACATTTCAATTTTTATCAATTTTGTTGTATTTTGTCATTTCCAATGTAAAATTGGTGGTTACTAGTTGCTCGCCATGATTCATGACTTTATATGCTAACAAAGCCCTCTACCTAGGCAGTCATAAGCTAATCACGTTCAAATGGAACTTAGGACATGTTTACTGTGAAACAGTTCTGCATACAATTGTTTTTGTATTTAGATCATATTTTGACAAAGTGCTGCTATTGATTTACGGAGTCCTATGTTTGCTATTATTAGATGATCCATTAGCATCTAATAATAAGCCCCAGTCATCCTAAGTGCTCCCTCAATTAGCTGTTCTAAAATCCCTATACAGTCTAGACTATTAATTGTCAAATTATTATCTTTTTGAACATTAAGCTAACTTAAGCATCATTAGATAAAAGTTTAGAGGATGATGGGGGATTTGGGATGATGTCATTAGTGGATCTGTTGATATATTTAGCATTTCAATTGTTTGCTTCTTCTAAGCATTCATTTACAGTTTAATGTTATCTGATTCAATTCACAGATGGTTCGTGGTGCTGTAACTCTTCCTCACGGAACTGGAAAGGTAGTATTTCTCTCACATTGGTACACACATGTGGTGCTCAGATAGAATTTAACAACTGATGCCACTCATAGTTATTAAATAAAACATTGTTGTATCTCAGACTGTCCGGGTAGCTGTTTTTGCGGAAGGGTCTGCTGCAGATGAAGCAAAGGAAGCAGGAGCAGATGTTGTTGGAGGAGATGAACTTATTGAGGAAATTCGAAAAGGTATAAGACACTGCAACGCATTTTGATAGCTTATGTGTTTTACATGGCTTATACTATCCTCACAAATAACCCACGATCTTTTATCGTAATTTTAGAGACCAATAAATAAGCATATCATGACTTGGTATGGAAATGGGATTCTCAAATGGCTAGAGATAATAGTCATGATCTCATGATTACTACCTATTACTAAATAAATGTTAATCTTTCAGCTCATCACATTACTACATTAGGCCTCAGATGCTGGGTAAACGTGTTTTACTGTAAACTCTAAGTTCTGAATATCGTGTTTTTGTCTCTCGACTTCTTGGGGTTTTCCTTTCTGAAGTTGTGTCTTCAAGCAAAGTATGATTTATGGACTATGTGTTTGCTTTGCTTAGAAGGTTAATTCATTCATAGACAGAAGATATAGTATGCCTCATTCTCTTCCTGTTTAACAGCACTTATTATCCCTTTCAAATGTTCTGGAAATCTGGTCTTATGTGACTGAAAGTTAACCTGTGATTTTGCTTTGGGATCATGATCCTGAAATGCTGCAGGAGGTGGTAAGCTCAACTTTGACAAGTGTATAGCAACTCCCATTTTTATGCCTCATCTCGGAAAGGTTTCGCACTTGAACTCCACATAACACCCATGTTTGCTAAATAATTATGCTTTCGTGTTAAAATTTATGGTTATTTAAATCAGATAGCAAGAATTCTGGGGCCGCGTGGTCTGATGCCAAACCCCAAGGTATATCTGTACTGTTTCTCTTATTAACTATCGTCAGTCATATGGGTAGCTCATATTACCCTATATTTAACAGTTTCAGTTGTGCTGTCTGATTTACTTGCTGTACTCAATATTTATAGCTAGGTTCTGTGACAAGTGATGTCTCCGCAGCAGTGAAAGATGCTAAACGTGGCCGAGTTGATTTTAAACTTGACAAAACTGCTATTGTTCATGCAGGTCTTGGAAAGGTTAGATATTCTGTTTTCAGCAAATTGATTGAAGTTGAGTTCCGCAATTTTTAAACACTTCTGATATCAAAATCATTTACAGGTGACACTGTCTGAGGAGTCTCTCCGCGAAAATATTGGTGCTTTCGTGAATGCCCTTTTGGTGGCAAAGCCTGTGGGTCTGAAAAAGAGTGAGTTGCCGCCATACTTGTATTCAGTATTTTGTTTCAAGTAGCAATCAAAATCTATTCTAACTACCTCAAGGTCAGGTTATAAGTCACTGTATGCTCAAATGAATAGTTTTGCTACCTTATTAACTTTACATGCCTAATTTTGTGCAGCATCCAAGTATGTTGGGTATGTGAAGGGCTTCACACTGTGCAGCACGGTAAGCTTGCAACCCTTATAATAGCTAGCTAAGGATTCTGGTTGTTATGATATATTTTATATGCTAAGCTGCCTATACTATGCCCCCCATCAAATCCTCCAGCTTTAACTATCCGAATAGTGTGAGGGTATCAATGTAATGATGTGGAGGTGTTGAAGTTAACATTTATCTTGTTATCCTCTTGAGCTCCAGCTCCTGTTTCTTGCCATACCTGCTAATTAAATATTTCGTAGACGCCTAAAGAAACTTGTGTAGTTATTCATATGTTTAAGTACCTTCTTGACATCGTAAATTGCTGAGAAGTTTTAGGTTGTATGCCTCGGTGTAGAACAGTTACTACACGAACTAAAGCTACCTAGTGTAGATAGATCTTGGAAAGGATATGATTTTTCATAATAATTAATAACTCAATAGTCTCTGCCTCTCAAGAGTTGCCCGAAGCTTGAAAATTGAGTTCACCTTCTATTGAAGCGATTATCCACACAGTACAATGTCCTGACCTATTAACATTTCTTCAGAAACCTTCAGTTACTAGATCCCACCCATCCACCTCCCATTCGCAGAATGCTTTCTGATTTGTGCTGCTGTAATCATTCCATATAGCTTGATATTATCTTCCTTGCATAATCCGAACCGTTGCCATTGTACTGTTGCTTTAGGGCATATCTTAGAATGCCAGATAGGTCTTAGAGACTTGACAAAGAACTCATGTAGGAGGATTTGAAAAAAAAATGGCTGCACTAGTTATACAAAATTGTTTATTAGAATACTGTCCTTTATCCTGTTCCAACTTTTTTAGTTATGTACTCCTGTGTGAGTTGCTCACTATGTTGGCAATTTATTTTTGGTGTTTGAAATGCAGATGGGTCCTGGATTTCCAGTTTCCATACAATCACTATCATTGGCAGCAGATAATTATAACAAGTTAAAACTTAAGTGAAAATGGCTTCATTGGCTTAGCTCAAAGTTGTTCTTATCTGTATGAAGATTTCTCATGATGCAGAATCAAGGATTGATAAAGCTACTCTTGTAAAATTTCACAAAAAAAAGTTTTGGTTCCAAAATGGAAGAATAAAAGTTGTACGATTCTCTTTTGTGTTCTTTTAGTACATTTTTATTTTACTTGTTTTTTTTCTTTGTATTCTTATAGTGTAAGTCTAGCTTTTGCATATCTTAGCCGGTATTTTTGTAGTGGTTTGATAGCTCTTTCTTCTTGTTTTCCTTCATTAAGGAAAATGGTTAATTATATAATTGTTCACCAAGGGATAATCTTTGGTGTTGATTTCACTGTATCGTTTAGCCAAGTTTTGTTGGTTGCTTACTTCATTTTGGTGGTGTTAAGGTGGGCTTCATTTTTCCTTTACCCACATGATGTTTCAAACTATGGCAATCAATCATTCATTTTGTTTGTTTTTCATTACAGCGGAGAGGCTATAAATCATTCATTTTGCTTATAGCAGTTCATGTAAAGAATTTGAGGTCATGTAACAAGAAAAGAAAATTCTTTTCAGCTAAGCACGTATTTCAGAAGAGAGGATGTAATCTTTACCAACAGAAAATGGTCATTTCAGGCTCTGACGAATTTTATAAGACTTCAACCCTTCTGACGAATTTTATAAAGACTTCAACCCTTCGTTACCTGACCCTTCACACTTTTTGGTGTGAACTGTTTACTATTATCATAAAAGGCAAGTTGTTAGTATAATTTTGTTGACCTTGTGAACTGTTTACTTTAGTCACAGTTTCATAATCCGGTTCACAAAGCCATCACACTGTTACAATCATTTTTCAAAATGATCACTGCACCGTTAGTTTCAAAGTTATTGACATCCTGTCCCACAAATCAGAGTTAAGTGAGTGGAGGAATTACCTGTTTATCCCTTCTGTTGTTCATGTAACTCCATTAATGGATGTTGAATGTGGTGGTGATGGTGGTGGTTGCTGATGCTGCTGCTATTGTTGCTGTTGTGGCGCTGCTGCTGTTTCGATGAACTGTTGCTGTTGTTGTTAGTTTCCGACGAACGCATTCAGGATCGTTACATTGCACCAGAACTTTAGTCCGCATTCAGGATCGTTATATCACATTCCCTATAAGGGTTCATTGCTTCCTCTCTTGGGTATAGCCACCACCACCACCACCACTTCATCACCATCACCTCAACAATGGAGTAAGGGTATTTAGGACCAAAACATGACTGTTTTTTCAAAACAGTTAACTCGGATGGAAACGGATGGAAAAAGACTTTTTTGTCAACACTAATTAAAGGTGTGATGATTTTGTGAAACAAATTAGGGGACAATGACCATTCTGAAAAACACCCTTTCAGAAAAGATGGACTTTCTGGCTCTCCTCGGGTTCCCATTACATCAAAAGACCATCATAAAGAGATTTGCAGGGTGGGTATAAGGTGGGGGCCACTTTTTTTTCCTCTCACGCGGTGGTGGCCGCGGGATTCCTTCCCGGTACACCAAAGCATTATTGGAGCAAGGTTTTAAAAACGTCCGTTTTTACCGAAAAAACGACCGCTAAAACGGTCACACCCATATATCGTGGCCGTGAGGGTCTCCGAATCCCGTGCCTTTATTAGGCCGATAAATAGGAAAAAACGACAGTTTTATAGTACCGTTTTTCAGTTTTCATACACGTTGTAACCGTTTTTCAAAAATTAGTTTGAATATTTTTTTCTTCTAAAGAACATTTTAACGTGCGTTTTTTAGAACTGTTTTCTCGTTATCACGCACGTTATAACCGTGTAAATAACTTTCTTACCATTTTTTTTTTCTGGATTGAAAGCTGAAAACTTCGAATTAATATTTTTAAATGATACAAGGAAACTAACTACAGGATTAAAACTACAAATTTAAAAAACATAGGATTGTTAGACTAGTATTCATCATTTAAAAAGCTACGCGAACCAACTACGACCACCACCTTTTTTCAAGTATTCTTTATTTTCTCGATCGGTTCCTTTCCACATCATAGTCATCGTTGTCGGTCTCGACTATCTTCGTTTGCATAAGTATCATCATCATAATAACCATCATTATCGTTATCATAACCTCCTTCAGTATCATCATTATTGTTACCTACTTCATTATTATTATCAATATTAGAATTATATCCTTCGTTCATATGTTGAACACCATGGTCAGAGCGATCGGAAATGTAACGAGAATCATATGTTGGATTCACATTCTCATAACATTGTGTATTGTCCCAAAATGAAAGATTACCAAAGTCATAAACAAAGTCACTCACCGGTAACCTTTCGTATGAGATTTGAACTTCTGGATCATGCCAGTTGTATGGTAGAGGGACATGCACTGAATTATTAACGGCGTCCTCTTCCAGCGTATTTAACCACTGTTCTTCTTGAGGTAAAACCGGTGTTTCATCTTCCCCCGCTATCCAGTCAAGCATATTATCATCCCTCAGTAGACTATGAACGTCGTGAACATCAATGTTATGTCTCCTTGCTTTACCTTTAATTCTTTGTTGCTTCAACTTCAAATTGTACTGAACATACACCAGATCATTTAATCTCGATGAAAGTAAATGATTGCATAGTTTGGTGTGGATTCTTTCAAACACACTTCAATTCCTCTCTGATCCAGACGATGTATTTGTTTGAATTAATATCTTTACTGCAATCTTTTGGAGGGATGGATACTCAGCACCATAAGATAACCACCAACTTACCGGATCACCATGTTGAGCTGCAATACGTGCTGATGGTGATCCAAATTGACCTTGCATCATTCGCATTCTTCCTGCCTACAAAGAAAAGTACAATTGTTACTAGAAATTAAAATTACTTAATTATACATATTTGGAGATAATATTAGTAATTTTGTACCTCTAGCATGCATTGTGCTTGTTCTTGCGGGCCACTAACCATTTTTGATATAACTTGGTAAGACAAATTTGCGGCTCGTAAATATCATTATTGATCGATTAGTTCTTTGGGTTAAAGATGTAATAAGGATTGAGAAAATACGATGCAGCATGAAGAGGAGAACTCAATTGACTTTTCCATCGTTTCTTTATTACACCCACGATAGAAGCATTTTGATTTGATCCCAAACCCATTTGTATAGTTTCCACACATGTAGCAAGTGCATGGAACAAATAGCCCATGGTGGGTTTGTCTGAGTCCAAGAAACGAATCATTTTCAATAAAGGACCAACCATTATGCATGCATTTTGACACGTCGTCCAGAACATCTCATTTGAAATAATATTCTTCACTTGTCTAGCTTGTTTAGTTCTTGCCTCATTCGATTTTCGAAATTCCTTGTCCAGAAAAAGAGGCTCTCGATAGCATTACGTTGATCAATGATGCTTTTGATTGCAATAAAATTCGTTGAAAACCTTGTTAAGCCAGGGCGCAATAGATTGCGTCCTGCAGAATGTTGTCGAAATCTAGCAAGAACCCAACCATGATTGTAAATAAATTTGCAAATTTATCTTGCTTCTCCGATCACATCTTTAACAAAGGGGAATTTTTCCATATCTTCCAACATCAAGTCCAATACGTGAGCAGCACAAGGAACCCAGAAAAATGTGCCATATTCCGATGCCAATCTCTTACCTATTCAAACAAAAATAGAAAGAAGTTAATGATTAATATATTCCCAATATATATAAAATAAAATGAAGTTATTCTTAGTTACCTGCAGCTTTGAATTGGGATCCTTGATCAGTTACTAATTGAACAATATTTCTCGGACCGACATCATCTATAACGGGCTTGAACAAAGTAATTAAATACTCTGTTGTCAACCGATTATGTTCTATGTCGACACTTTTCAAAAATGTAATTCCACTACCACTGTAAACTAGAAAGTTTACAATCGTACGGTTGTTTTTGCTTTTCCAACCATCCACATGAGTGTACAACCATATTCTCTCCAGTAATGTCGTTGAACAGACACCACATCTTTTTCAATCCTTTGTTTTTCTGAAGTTCATATGGGATTCGACAACTTATAAGCTGATGGAACGATATAGGATTGGCCGAAATTTGCAACTGCATCGAATGCCTCGTGGTACTGAGATAAGTTAGCCACATTGAAGGGAATATCATTGGCATAGAAAAAATGTCCAACAGAAGAATCGACTTTTTCCCGACATGTTTTGCTTTTGCCAAATTTTGCCATCGAAGGTTGAGAATCCCTAGAAGGGTTATATTGTCCTCCCATATCCACAGACATCCTAGGTGGTTGTGATGGCCGCATAGTAGACCTAGGTATTTCTGCAGAGGCCCGGGGACCGTGCGATGTACCCTCTCCGGCATGAATATTCTTATTTTTCGTCCAAAAAGGTTCTTTAAAAATTTAAAAATTAATAGGTCATCTATTTAGGGACGTGGGGAGTATTAAAAAATTAAAATACCTTGTAACAACTTTTTTTAGACTCGTTAAAACGTTTTCACGCACGTTATAACCGTTACATAGGAAATTTAGATCAATAAATTTTTTTATTTCCTATGTAACCGTTACAACGCCCGTTATTTTAAAAAAACGTCAAAAAACGCGTTTTTGACTATATAAACGTTTTTGTCTCCACAACGCGTCTTTTTCACACAAACTTGTCATTAACTACTTTCCTCCACAAAGAAAACGCATTATAACGGTCACACCTAGTGTCCGTGACCTGAGTCGTGACCCGTTTTTCAAACCTTGGGTCAGAGACTGGGAAGCACATATGTAAGTAAAATAGTGGGACCATGATGTAAAAACAGTTCCTATTTGCAGTCTGCCTAGAGAATCTCCCTAATCCTAATCCAAAAAACCGACACTATTTCCTACATCATATCCATTTTTATTAGACCCTGGAGAACTCCACTCTTTTGTCTTTTCATCTCATCTCTCTTTTAAAACCTCCATTCGTCTGTGTCCAGTCAATTTATACGGGAACGTGTAGACCAACTCCCTATACACTATTTTAGTATTTATTTCCATAAAGTACAGTGTGAGAGAGCTTGTATGTTTGTTCAGTCCAGTGAGTGCTCACTCTTCAAAAATGTTGAGAATATTTGACACTGCGTAGTAACAGTAGTTTGAAGTTCAAACAGCAGAAATCTAGGGTTAGGTTTTTTTTCTGGGTCTCTTCATCATCAACCAAGAAATGGAAGAAGGAGATGAGAGAAGAAAAGAAGCTATTGTTTTAGTGGTTATAGTTGTATTAGCTTGTTTAGCTTTAGTTTCATTACTTGTTGCTTTTAGTTATTATTGCTACATTACTAATAAACTCTCTAAGCGTTTAAAGAACTCTAAAAGTAAGTTACTTTTTTGAACTTTCTTTGAATCCATTTTCTTTAAATTTTTTATACTTTTTTTTGTTGATGGAATGTTGTGTGATCAGGGAGTGATAACAGTGGAAATTCAAAGATACAAGTGACAACTGAAAGAGGAATTCATGTGTTCAGTTTCAAACAACTTCATTCAGCTACTGGTGGGTTTGGTAAATCTTATGTAGTTGGTCACGGTGGATTTGGGTCTGTCTATAGAGGGGTTTTACCTGATGGTAGGAAAATTGCTGTCAAATTGATGGATAGAGCTGGAAAACAAGGAGAAGATGAGTTCCAAATGGAGGTTAATTTTTTCATTTGGAACCCTCTTTTGATTCAATTTCATTATATTATTATAATTTCAGTGGGGGACTGAGTAGATTTGGTTTTGTATGGTATAGGTGGAATTGCTTTCTCGGCTTCGTTCTCCATATTTGCTTGCTTTGTTGGGTTACTGTTCTGATCATGATCGCAAATTATTAGTTTATGAGTTTATGGCAAATGGTGGTCTACAAGAACATCTTTATCCACCCAGAGGTTAGTCTTATTCGATTATTATATTTTGCTTTTCATGTTTTCTTTCATAATTATTTGTCTTTCTTCTTTTTGAATGTCTTTGTAGTTCTTTACATTATTGATCACAAAATTTGTATTGATTACTACTACACTCATCAGAAACTGTACGAATAATCAACTTTTTAAGAATAAAACCTGGATCAGTTCAAGAAATTGTACTGTTGTTTGTGAAATTCGTAACCGGTTATATACTTAAAAGCATGAAATTAGCTGCCGTTAAGACATACACATGCCGGATATGCTGCTAGTGCTGTGCTCCTGCTAGCATGTATATTTTAAATGTTATAGTTCATAATTATTCAGGCCATCCAATTTTTATTTGCAAGATGCACATGTTTCATGTTTGGCATGATTCCTTAATAGAAATTACGCTAGTGTGTTGCACAGCATCTAAGTCATTTGTATTCCACTCTCTAGAAGTATAATAAGCTGCCAAAATTCTATATTGTGAGTTTACTGGTCTTTATTTGAGCTGCAGGTTCTAAGGGTGATGCTTCTAAGTTGGACTGGGAGACCCGATTGAGAATTGCCCTGGAAGCTGCAAAAGGTCTGGAATATCTACATGAACATGTCAGCCCCCCCTGTCATTCACAGAGATTTTAAAAGCAGTAACATTCTTTTAGATCGGAACTTCCATGCTAAGGTTTCTGATTTTGGCTTAGCAAAGATTGGATCAGACCAGGCTGGAGGTCATGTTTCCACGAGAGTGTTAGGCACACAGGGATACGTCGCCCCCGAGTAAGAAAAAACAGCCTATTATATGATTTTATATCTAACAGCATTGCCTCTCTTCATTAGTGTTTGAATTTTATATCCTTAGCTGCTCAGTTGAACAAAGATGGAAAGAAAAGTATTCTCTGTGAACAAATTTTCGCCACTTAATAGAACGAAGTCTTGCATCTGTGCAGGTATGCGTTGACAGGTCATCTGACAACCAAATCAGATGTTTACAGTTATGGTGTTGTTCTTTTGGAGTTGCTTACAGGGAGGACTCCAGTTGACTCGCAAAGACCTTCTGGGGAAGGTGTGCTTGTATCTTGGGTATGTTCTTTTTATATCTTCCCTTGGGATAATTGAACTGCATTTTTGAATAAAGATGTCAAACCTGTCCTTAAATTTGTAACAAAATCAAATTTCTTCCTTTATGGAGTCCCTATGTTCTCTCCAAACGGTTGTTTCAATTACTAATGCTCTTTCTCTTTGAATGTGCCAAAAGGCTTTGCCGAGACTAACAGATAGAGAAAAAGTTGCCGAGATCATGGATCCATCACTGGAAGGTCAATACTCGTTGAAGGAGGTTGTTCAAGTAGCTGCAATTGCTGCAATGTGCGTGCAATCAGAGTCAGATTACAGACCGTTAATGGCTGATGTTGTGCAGTCACTGGTTCCTCTGCTGAAGCGTCACAGACCCTCTTCAACAGGAGGCTCAAGCGTTCACTCCACAAAATCTCCATTATCTCCCATATCTCTCGACAACGATAAATCTCCCCGTGGCTTACCATAGTCTAACTGTTGGAACTTCCCCTTTTTAGTTTTCTAGAGACGTTGTACACCAAATTGTTCTTTCTGAGATTTAGTTTAGAAAACTGTGCTAGACATAACAGTTCATCAGGTAAACTACTTTTGCCCCTAGAAGAGAGGTGCATGCATGGTCTCTTCATGTTGAAAATGATCCATATGAGAATTGAGAACCCTGAAAAGTTATAACATCTGAGAATCTAGTTCTTGTTTTTGTAAATGTAACTTTTTTTGAAATTTGATATCACTTGCAAATTTTACTTTCTGAATCTGAGAAATGATCAAATCTTTCTTAGATTTAGAAAACTATGGGGATATGCATTAACCAAAAGATATCAATATAGGAATAATCTATCTGGTGACAATAAATGAGTGGAATTGTGTATCATGGCTCCTTTTTACCAAAAATTTGGTCTTGTTTTCTTTCAAACCTTGTGTGGTCCATTCCCTCCTGTCAGTCAGTCTGGCTCAAGCTGAATAAGGAAACACTATGGGTGGGGAGTCAAGTCAAACTTCCTCATCAAGATAGAAATAAATCCTTAGTGGTTGGTAGTGGAGTCAGTCTTGTTCAGCTGGAAATATATATATACCCTTATCATGGATCGACTGATGTTACTTGTTACTCTTGCGTAGTATTCAATTTTTTGGCTTAGACTCGTCATCCGTTCTGAGCTAACCCAGCAGGTTGAGTGGCTGTGTGACTGAAATCCGAGTCCGGAGAGTCCAAGCTTGGATTCCGTACCTTGTATCCGAAACAAAGGAAACCACAACGAAAATCTAGGGTACCCCACAAGGGATACAAACAGTTAGAAGTCACTACCAAACTTGAACACCCAAAAATACCCCCGTAAAAACAAATAAATCACGAACAATACCACTTAAACTAGAAAAATACATAAGAGAATGAACTGTCGTCAACCATGTGATTCAAAGCTGCTATTTTGTCGTGTAGCTGGACCATGAAAGGTTAATTCTGTCATTAAAATCAACACCCACTTCAAATCCGAAGGTTATGTTCGTAATAAGAATGAAAATGAAGGAGAATTGATGTAATTATGTGGGCATTAAATTATTAATAATCGACACACTCTTTGTCGAGAGAAGAGAAAAAGTAGAGTAGTAGTAGTAATAGAAAGAAGAATAGAGAGCTGTATTCACATGGCTTTGTTGCAGTTGGGTCCTCCTTCTACTTCTACAAATAATAATTTTAATCTAAAACCAGATAATACTAATAATAATCATGAACAACAACAACTTGTGAAAATTATTCCAACTACAGAAATGGGAGATCATGATAAGGTATATTTGTTCTTCAGTTCATACATTTCTTAGATTTTCTTTTACTGCTTTTTTCTTCTTCTGTTAGTTACTTAGTTTGTGTGATTCTTTTTCATTTTGTTTTATAATGCATTTTTGTTTTAATCTATTTGTAGAGTGATATTAGTGGATCTATGAATTTATTCTCATTTTCCATTTTTGGTTTTGTTTTTGAATGTGCTGCATTTGGGTTGTTTCTTTTTCTAGGTTGAAGATCTAAGCTAGATTGGTTAGTTTTAGCTATGATTTTCTTGTGTAGTGGTTTGGTATTGACTATGCTCATTTTATGATCTCATTGTTAGATTCTTATTTATTGTGTGATTTTTTAAGGAATTTGTTTGATGTTAGGGTTTGTTTGACTGTCTGCTTTGTTTCAACTGTTTTCATACTTTTCTTAGGTTTTGTTAGTGAATGAATCTTGAATCCTTCTTCAGATTTTATGAACAATTTTATTTTATTTTTGGCTATTTTAGACATTTTTAGTTTCGAATTCTATGAGGTTGCTTGTTAGAGAAATTTCTTGTTTGATCTACGTCTTTTAAAATATATTTTCTTTCCTGAAGAGTTACATCTTGTAAGAGTAGAGAATCTCCAATTTACTAGGTATAATTTTTAGCCACATCTTTTCACTCTTTGTGGTAGGGAGTTATTCTCTTGTAGTGCTTGTAGGTTTTATACCTGTTGTTATGGTTTGCCTTCAAGATTGAGGATTAGAAAAATTGATCTAATTTATTTTTTGGTGTTTGGTGTAGGAAATTTCTGCTGCTGTAATTGAGGGAAATGATCCAGTCACTGGTCATATTATTTCAACCACAATTGGAGGCAAGAATGGTGAACCAAAGCAGGTAAAAGCTAGATCTTAAAAGTTCAACCTTGCTGTTCTGTTAGGCGATATCATCGCAGTTGGGTACCTTAGGAGTATGCTCATCTACGAGGCATGGGGAATCTAATATGGAAAAGGGTGTTGTAATCTTTGGTTTTAAAGAAAAAAATATGTATAGGTATTATCAGGCAACACAATAAATGCTTTCCATTGCTTTAGAGTTTTAGGTAAAATCTCAGTACAAACTATGTAAGACGTAGAAAACTCTTAGTGTAGAAGTGAGCCTAAGTAGAATTGTTATTCGGCGAGAGCAGTATGTGTGTAGCTGTGTAACATTCATGTTTTCTTACTTCTTTGTATCATGGAAACTATCTACTAATCTATCTTGAATGGCCAATTATAGGCACTACTTGAGTGATGGCGCCGATTAGGTTCTGAGTAGTGGCTATCGCTATTTGGTATAGCTAGTGATTTTCTAAGAGGGAATTTTGAGAACTTGGCCACTGGTATAGTTAATTTGAAAATAGTTTTCCAGTACTCGACTGCTATGACCCACTTGGAAAGATGAAAAACGAACATGACATGGGATTTATGGGGATGCAAACTAACGGGGTAATAATTAGAGCCTTAAGGAGATGATAATTTATTGGTGGATGAGAACAGGAGATTAGTTACTGTTATGGAATCAGTTGAGATCACTACCTTCTCTAATTGTATTCAGATGTCTGAAATAGAAAGGGAATTCAGTAATAGTTAGTAATTGCTTAATTGGGTATGTTACTATTGACGTGGCATGGAAATGGAGAGGGTGACCATCATTGTTTCTGAATACAAGGCTTTGTTTTTTTCTTTAGGTTTCTTGATGGAAAAAAAATTATGCAGTGTAGCTGTTTTTCTTGGTCCATTATGCTGCCAGATCATCGATTTTTATTCCTGTAGACAAGACTTTATTTTGCTCAAGGTTTTTAAAGTAAACAATAAACAGTTGATGTATTTTTCTTATTGTTCACCATCTTGCAGACCATCAGTTACATGGCTGAACGTGTTGTGGGGACTGGATCGTTCGGGATTGTTTTTCAGGTATATATATAGTAACTTATGCTTAACAATGCATGTGTAAATTTTAATGAGACACATGGCGAATCTCTGAATTGTCCTTAACCTTATTTTATGGAAACCTCAGGCGAAATGCTTGGAAACTGGAGAGCCTGTGGCTATTAAGAAGGTCTTGCAGGACAGGAGGTATAAAAATCGTGAGCTGCAGTTGATGCGCTCGATGGATCACCCAAATGTGGTTTCTTTGAAGCACTGTTTCTTTTCCACCACTAGTAGAAATGAGCTTTTCCTCAACTTGGTCATGGAATATGTCCCTGAAACTGTTTATCGAGTACTAAAGCACTACAGCAATGTGAACCAGAGGATGCCACTCATCTACGTGAAACTTTATATGTACCAGGTATATTGATTATCATTTTCTCCTGGATTTCCTTGATCCTCGATTTTCTCATAGTTTTTTAGCTAAGTACCTTTTTTTCTCTCCAGATTTTTATGGGGTTATCTTATATTCACACTGTTCCTGGAGTTTGTCATAGGGATGTGAAGCCTCAAAACATTTTGGTACGGGTTCTTTCTCTGAGTTTCATATTCGATCAGGATTAAAAGACAGTAATGATATCCTGTTGACACAAAGTGAGCAAATTTTTGTAGGTTGATCCGCTTACCCATCAGGTGAAGCTTTGCGACTTCGGAAGTGCGAAAATTCTGGTACGGCATCCGTCTTGATAGTGCTTTTATGGCCAGATCTGGTGTGCATTATTACCTTTACCTTTGATGCCGAGAGCCTTTGACATGTCTTTTTCCTCTCTTTTTACAATTTACCTCTACTGAACATAACTTTATGGTCGGATCTTTGCGTGTAAATGGCAAAATTTATGAACTTATTAAAGCTTTCCTTGAGTTGGTTTTAGTTTAGGAGTAGGATAAATCAAAACTATATTACGGGTGTCTAATACAAGAAGTCTGGTCATGACTATGGAAGACCAGTGTAGCTGTAAATCTAAAGTAAAATCATTTCCAAGCTCAGAAACATGTTTGTTACAATGATATGAACATATTGTTGCTCTGGTTTGCTAAGAAAAGTGTACTGGCAGCTCATTTCTGGTTGGAGGTGAAGAGACTTAACGGTAACAGTAACTGGTACAGGCTGGGACAGTAATTAGGTTTCTGGAGAGAAATTGCTCCGTAATTGGTCGTAAACCAAGTCCCTAAATCTTTTTTCTAGGGTCCCTTTCACTCTCTTTAACTGGGCAATTGGAGTTACGTTCATTTTTTGAAGTTTAAACCTCTTTGCTGTATCTAGCTGCTGGACAGTGGGCACTTATGTCATAGCTACACATTCAGCATGGTTACTTTTAATTCAGGTTCTCATAATTTTCAAGCACTATATGCACTATAGTCTATCTTGCTTCAAACATTTTCTTAGTAATCTGCATATCATTGAGAGCTGTCTTATTGTTTTAGTCTGACTGTTTCTAACCAAAACAAATTATCATCAGGTCAAGGGTGAAGCAAACATATCGTACATATGCTCTCGCTACTACAGGGCCCCAGAACTCATATTTGGGGCTACAGAATACACAACATCGATAGATATCTGGTCAGGTGGTTGTGTACTTGCAGAACTTCTGCTGGGACAGGTTAGCTACTTAATTACATTCTGGATATACACATTCCAATAATATATTTTTCTCCGTTATGATTAGACTCTTGACTGGTTTAACTTTGTAATGTTGTAGCCATTATTTCCAGGAGAAAGTGCGGTTGACCAACTTGTTGAGATTATCAAGGTTTGCTTCTTAATATGTTAACTTACGGTTTTTAGAACTTATGTTACTTTGAAAGTCGTAAGATCACTGATTGGGCACCTTCTTACAGATTCTTGGAACTCCAACACGCGAGGAAATTCGGTGTATGAATCCGAACTATACAGATTTTAGGTTTCCTCAGATAAAAGCTCACCCTTGGCATAAGGTATGTATTGACAAATTAGTTTTGAGTTCATAAGACTCGAGTGTTCCAAGCCTGTTTATACATGATAACATTTGCCTTTTTCGAAAGTAATTAATGATCCTTGTGGATACTGATCAACGTTTTAAAAATGTTTTTAAGATATATGATGCAAAGGCTTATTGAGTATATGCTTAGCTTTCATTGGCTTTTGTGTTAGTAATTGGTCGTAGGGTTCTGAACTCTGATCAATGGTTTTAAAATGGTTTGTACAATTAATCTGTGTTGGTATATGCTGTCAGCTTTCTTATTTTTCTCTTGAAAAAACTTTATAACAGATAACAAACCAAAACATTTCTTTTAATTTTAACTTTAAACACTGTTTTCATACATTGGTCTGATGTGAACTGGTAATTAGGGATAGTTATGCTATTTCCTTGTATAAATTCAATCATCTTAGACGCTGAAGTTTGTTTTCTTTGCTTCAGGTTTTCCACAAACGAATGCCCCCAGAAGCAATTGATCTCGTGTCACGACTGCTTCAGTATTCTCCAAGTCTTCGCTGCACTGCGGTTAGTATGCTGTCCCTGTTATGTCAGAAATCATTTTTCCTATTTATTTCTTGGTTATGGCTTCTCTGAAATGAGGTCATTTCTCAAGTTCCTGGTTACAGTGATGCAGTTTCAAAGTCCAAATGATTTTTTTTTCTTTCAAAATGCGATGTTACTATGTTAGTTACTGGTTTATTAATGAGCTTGCTTTACTTACTGGATTTGCAGTTAGAAGCATGTTCCCATCCTTTCTTTGATGAGCTTCGGCAACCCAACGCTCGCCTGCCAAATGGACGTCCTTTACCCCCTCTCTCCAACTTAAAACAGGAAGTACGGACCTAGAGAGGGGCTACTGCAGGTTGTAGCCATGGATGGACCAATGTGAAGGCTATGCCGGGTTGTAACCCAGGGTAGATATCAGGTCCAATTTTATTTGTAGTGTTAAATGTCTAAATGTATGGGCTTGTATTTTGTTCTCAGCCCTGGTATCAAGGTAGAATTCTTTTTTCCAGCAAAGCCATACTGCATAACATAATTTCTCAACCCTTTTGTATTTATAAAATTTTAAGGTATATCTATGATTGAAACTGCACCAATCAGTATCTAAATCCCGACTAATGAAACAAATGGATGCTCTCTTCGTCCCTTTTGACGACTATCTCCCTTCATCCTAAAACGATTCTCTCCTGACTTCTTAGGGGTTTTTCTGGGCGAACTCAATTCCGTTTTTATTCATTTTCATTTGCTTAGGTATCTCCTTTACTTTGTCGTATTTTTTCAAATTCATCCCCTCCCCATAGCAGAATCTTCCATTTCTTCAATTCCCAGTATTATGAGGATTTTGTTTTTGAAGCAAACATCGAATTTGTGAACTTCACCAAGTATAGCCGGAGCCACGAACCAAACATAAAGTTGTTTTTCCTGGCTAAATTGGGACCTATGATGATTAATTGGGGCTTATGAATTACTTCAACTAACCTAAAGAGTAGGATATGGGGGTGTCTAAATGATTGTAAAAATACTAAATTAACCTTGAAAGAAACTTTAATTATTCTAATACAAATACAAAATCATAATCATTTAATTAACAAATAAAAAAATCATTAATCAAAACTCAATTTTTTTTCAATTTCCATCAAAATCAAAATCAAAACTAAAACCTAATCAATCACAAACAACAATTGAAATCTAATTTCTTTTTGGGTTTTGAAAAAACAATTCAAGTGATTGAGTTAAATCTCTTTAATCCATTCCTTCTAAGAGGTACTCTACAATGATTTACCTCTAAATCTTTGAAATTCACTCATCAAATTTTCTGAAAATCCACCCAGAATCGGTTTATGTGTGCACCATATTAGTCCGATTATGGTTGATGTTACAAGCAATCGATTTTTATTGTGCACCTACATAACCCGATTATGGGTGAACATCAACCACAATCGGTTTACGTTAATGCACACATCAACCGATTCGGGGTTCAAGTTCGGATTTGTAGAGAAATCAAGAATCGGATTATTAGTGCATCTATATAATCCGATTGTGACTGTTAACGACTATTTTTTGAAATTGAAATTATAGCCGTTGGTACTTTGTGTATATAAAGAGGATAGCCTATACACTACTTAGAAGATGTCAAGTCCATCATCATCAACTACCAATTCAATCGAACACATACTTAGAAGATGCAAGCGAACAACCAAATCAATTGCGGCAATGGAAGAAGAGATACGCAAAAGAAGCGAACAAACAACTACAAACGCAACTTCGTCTTCATCACCTAACAAATATATTAATGTAATGGATGAAGTGTTAAGTAAACAAATAACTACAAAAGAAACCATATCATCATCATCGGCTGCGACAAAATATGAAGAGAAACTCAAGGCAAAGAAACGAGGTCAAGAACAATTCCAACTAAGGGAAAGAATGAAAGATGTTGAGGAAGAGACCGAATGGGTTAAAAATTATTACGTAGTCAAGGATCTTCCCAAAGAACATCAAGATGAGAGTATATTTTGGCTTCAAGTTGGTTGGGGTCCTTTCGTTAAACGGACGAGCAAGAAACCACGCTATAATTATGAACCAGCCCACATTTGTTCAAGGAAGCATCATGTTAGGAAATTTTGCCTCAAGTACAACCAGATTCTCGCTAGACACAGAGGAGACAGGTTCGAGGCACAGGATGAATATACCGCTTGGAGAGGAGAGCGGTTTTATCATTTCGAAGCGGCATTGATAGTTGAAGCTCACACTAAGAAATAGAACCGTGCTAGTTTCAATTTTAAGAGTTTATGAAAAGTGGAAATGGTCCACAATCGGATCATGTTAGACCATATGTAATCCGATTATTGAGTTAAAAATTGTATGTTCTTCTGTAACTTTTTCTTCCCAAAATCGGATTACATTGTCGTCCACAAAGACCGATTATGAAAGAATCTCGGAGCATGTTAGACCATATGTAATCCGATTATTGAGTTAAAAATTGTGTGTTCTTCTGTAACTTTTTCTTCCCAAAATCGGATTACATTATCGTCCTCAAAGACCGATTCTGAAAGAACCCCACACAAGTTTTGTTCTGAATCGGTTTATAATAGTTCCTGCGTAAACCGATTCTTGTTTGAATTCAGAATCGGTTTATAACAGTTGTAGTTTAAACCGATTCTGAAAAAGCTGCAGCAAACTACTGATGAGTGCCAAATATTGCATATTTCTACACCTTTTTATTGGCATTTAACTCATCTTTTGCGCTTTAAAATCATATATTATCCCAGATTCCGTATTTTCATTGTTTTCAAGAATAAATACTTGTACTAATTAATTTTGTGTTTTTAGGTACTAAATAAAGCTTGGAGGAAAAGCCAAAAGAAGCAGAGAAGTGGTAACAACGGAAGAGAGACAACAAAGCTCCCGCTAAAAGGCAGTGAAGAATATCGTTTGCACCTCATCTGCAAGTGAAGAATGTCGTTTGCACGACCCAAAACTAGAAGCGGGCTTGAGATTTTTAGCTTTGAAGAATACATGGGCCTAGAAGTGATGAAATCCAAGATCCAAACCTGTCTCCATTATGAGCCGTCAGATTTGATATAGATTATGAGCATCCAATGACATCCAGACGCGTTGCATCAACATCTCATGCATTCTCCCAACACTATAACACCCTCTATCCTTTTCTCTTTCGACCAGATTCATCCCAATTTTATTTATCTTCTCTTTCATCTGTAGAACCAGTACTACTCTCAGTTCGCCTCCCACCATCAATCAACCCTATACCCGACCATTTCTGATTACATCCACCTTCTCAGCCTCCATCAATCAACCTTCTAATCTTTATTTATCTCCATCTTAGCTTCTTCTCCAAAACAGTAACCCTAGAAGCTAGGATTGAGACAGATAAGGCTAGGGTTATCTTCACAGCTGTAGAACATCAAATCAAGGAGCTGGAAAGTTGAATTGCAGAAGGGGTTTGTCGGGAAAACGCGTTTTGAGTGAGTGGTTGTCTTCTAATTATCAAATTCTAGTGTTTGAGAGGAGAATTGGGTATAAATAGGGTTCTCTGTGAATATTGTATCCATCTGAATTTAATTGGATCAATTGCTAGTTTTCATAATATAATTTGTGTTTTAATCATCTTCAGTATATTCTGCTTTTTATCTGCTAGGGTTTATATGAAGCCCTAGCCTGCTACTGTGTTATTCATACTGTATGTGTTGTTCTTGAATGCTTGAACTGTTTAGGATATAATTAATCATAGTATATCAGCATTTTACTCTCACAGTGTATGCCATGTATCCATTGTAGTTAGAATACTACTATGTTGATTATACTGCAACTCATGCTTAAACAGATTGATATTGATCCTTAGATTAGTTGTGCTTTAATTAGACAGTTAATTCTTTGGAAAGATACCTTAGTTGCGATTAAATTATCCATCGGAGAAACACCTTAGATACATGGTAAAAACTGGAATTTATTAGAAGGACAAGAATAGTGATATCAGTTGAATACATAGTGTAGGTTAGTGGTGGATTTGACAATCCTAGTGCCTCCATTCTCAGTGTTAACATCTTTGTTATTGCATCTTTATTTTGCTGTTATAATCTTTACCAACATCTTCGTCGTATCGACACAACAAAACTCCTTTTGTGTTACTTATCATTGAATCAGTTTAGTAAAGCTTTGGAATTACTTCTACACCCACCTTGTCTCTGTGGGATCGACATGTATTTGCTCTGTCTACAATAGACGCTGTGCACTTGCAGTTTGACATAGTCGTAGGCTTGTTTACAGACCTACCAACTACCTCCAGAATCAGACTTTAAAAACGTATTAGAAGACCGATTATGTTACAAATTTCATGAGTCCAACGTACCCAAAAAAGACAAATCACTTTCATTCATTAAGCTTGGTTCAGTTTGCAACATACAATATATGAAAGTGACAAAATAAAAAAAATCTGATAGTTCAAGTTCCTAACAAAAGGAAAATACTCATTCCAACACTTGGAGACCCTTCATTTGATCCGGCTCGACTAACTCTTCCCAACGCTTCATGTTGGGATCTTATTTTTCAAGCCATTTATTGGTGAGCTCTGAGTCATAATGAAACCTACACAGCGGTGGTAATGGACAATCTTCATATAGCATGAGACCGATATAATGTATGTTGTTAGGGTTGAATAAAACAATTCTCCGATCCTTAAGCGATTCATCCTAAATGGTGTACTTGGGGGCGTATGTAAAATATGTTCCCTGACCAAATAAATGAACAACACAACTCCACGTTTCCGCCAGAAGATGACCACATAGAGGCATGCTCATCCAATACTCTGGGGTAATTGGTCCATTCCCCTTTGGCCCTTGTACACTAGCAACCATTTCATCAAATCTCACTTCTTTATCCTTTCTTGATCCTTCCTTCATCATTGAAATGTAAAAATCCTTGTCTTCTTGTAGGCGCAAGGCCATCGTATTTCTAAAATATTAGCATTGGGTTAGGTTCTCATCGTCCTCCAAACTTATATGACTTATTTTTTCCGACGCAACGTGATAACCACAATTCCCATCCGCATCCACATCATCGGTAGATAATACATAGGGCTTAATGAATTCAGGAAGTTTCGAATAATACTCCTCAAATATGGTGTAACACGTTCGATGGGGTCTACCTCTTTCATCCCTAGGCGTGCTTCCATCACCAAGAGCGGCCCTTAGAGTCACCATAGAACCCATTTGTCTTGCTTGTCCCTTCCATGCACATATCCTTGATACTTGTGTTGTACTCGCTTGACTCTCTTGAAAAGGAACAATTAGATCGTTTAGCTCATCGTTTATTGTTGGCGCTTGACTTTCTTGAGAAGGATCGATTGGATCCTCATATTGCGGACGAGCGATTGGATCATTTGAAAGGACCATATGTGCGCTACTTGTCCCGCTTTCTCCCTTGTTTGGTCAACCCCTTTCCTCTTAGACGGTGCCTCTTCATGCTCAATTTGTGAAGGAACGTTTGGAACATTTGTCTTGGCTTGTGCGCTACTTGTCCCGCTTTCCCCCTTCTTTGGTCGACCCTTTTTCTTTAGAACCTGCGCCTCTTCATATTTAGTGTCTTCATACTCATGTTGAGAAAAGTTTCTTTTATGATTGAATAACGGGTTTTTTCCGGTACTAATTGCAACCTTAAACTCTTTCCTTTCTTCCTTCCTATCCATGTTGGTAGGTGGTCTACCCGTCGGCGGTAGCACCGTTGGTTCTCCGACTGGTACCATATGGGGGTTAGCGGCTAGTTTTAAGTCGTACATCAAAACTTGTCATGCCAAGCCATCATTTTTTGCGAATTTCTCGATGATTTCTCTTCCAATATCCGTGTCCACAAAGGATTCGAGTGGTTCTTCGGTTGGGGGTGGTCTGAAAGTTAGTTGCTTCCAAAACGGATCAATGACTTCAAAAGGAATTCCTTGTTGGTACCTCGCAATCATGTGACTACACGGAAATCCCAAGGCCGTCATCGTCATATATGAACATATAATTCTCCTTCTCCCCATCTCGTTTTCCATATAATATTTGTAATCCTTCATCATAGAATTGATTGTCCAGTGAGACACCCTATAGTTTAAACGTCTAATCAACCAATGGTAATCCTTGTAGCTTGTGATGATTTTCATCCTACTCTCTTCCATTTGCATGGTTATCTTGACGATATCAGACTTGGTGTATTCATGGATGGCTTGTTGTACCGTAACAACGTTGTTTTGGCTCCCTCGGAGCAAGCTCTTCAAACGTCCATGAGATCCTTCCGCGATACTTGTCTCCTCATTCTTGTAATGCACGTGTTGGTAGGTGTAAGCATAGACAAATTTTTCCTTACGGATCCAACAATTCCTTCAAGCAATAAACCACACATTTCTCGTAATCCTTCTTCCATAGCCCAATAAAACTCTCCAAATAAAATTCGAACTCGGCCACGGACATTGAGTGTACCATTAAATCCCAACGATGTTGAAAAGCCTTCCATAGTAACCCATTCGCTTCATACTCTGATTTTCTTTTCTTCTTGTCTTCCTCTCGTTGTTCCGGAGTTAGTTTTTGAAGACGCTCATCTTCCCCCTTTTCACAAGCGGTACCTTTTTGTGGCTTTGGCCTTTGGATATGACCCCTACAATTACTTCTAATATTGCATTGTATGTGCCGTGTACAAAGAAAATGATTAGCGTCCGGAAAAACCACTCATATGGCATTCATTAGTGCTTGGTCCTTATCCGTTACTATGATCCTCGGAGTTTGATAACTACGGTATATCTTCTTCAAGGTATCTAGCATCCAAGTAAAACTCACATCATTCTCCCGATCCATAAACCCCCGTGCTACCGTAAAAGTTTGCTTGTCGGAAGTATGGCAAGCTATGTTTAACAACGACATGTTGTACTTGTTGGTCTTGTACGTACAATCTATTAACAAAATTTGATAGAAGAATTGGGCCAACTTGATCATCTCCGGATGCGCCAAGAAAATACGAGTCAATTTGCCTTCCAATACCTGCTTCCTCATTGTGTATCCGTGTTGATCGGCTAACCACTGAGATTGTTCCATAACCGCTCTACCATCCCATTCCCTCTTCCTAAAGGATGCTCTTGCCGTGTAAATTTGCCTCAAAGTGGACAAGTTATCCTTATCATCCTCCTTAATCTTCCTAAGGATGTTACTTGATATACACACATTCATCGACCTTACCGTTTCCAATTGATGTGGCTTCAACCCACAAACGGCCGTGTGTCCAATAAGAGATTCCGGATCATCATGATTATGACAACCATTCATCACTTTATAGAGCTTGTATACCTTACCATTGGGTCCACTGGGCTATTAACTATAATCTTAAGCGGGCAATCATACTTCTTGGATTTAGTAATGTATTCCCTTGTCGTCTTCTTCACGTATGGTTTGTTCTTTGCCCAGTGACTTTCTTGCGTTCCACCTCTCTCACAAACAAGTTCAAACGATCTTGACTTGAACGAAGACCTAAAACTAATGCGCATTTTATCTCTATGCCCTTGTCTATAAACCATTGCTTTCCACCGTTTCTTTCTTTCCATTCCAAATCGGTGAAATAGTGGGCAGAGGTATCAAGACCCAGCAGAGATACGGGTTTGGGCTGATCTTCGTCGAACGCCGCAACAATCTACAACATATATCGACAAGTTGAGGATTTAGAATCGATTTATGTGTCACAATCGAGACAACTGATTGTCAGGAATCGGATTATACGAGCGATTATAAAGTCCGATTAAGTACTCGATGATTTCAGAGAAAAATTTCCATTTTTCACAATCGGTTCACATTGCATAACATGTAATCCGATTTTGGTCATCTTTCTTTATGTATCATTTCGTCTCCACAATCGGATTAAATATATACGTAGATGAACCGATTATGAACTTCGTGTATTTTACTTGAACATCCCAGTGAAGGAATCGACATATGCACATCACCAATAAAAACCGATTTTGGTCACGTACCCATCGCGCCAAAATTTTACTACAATCGGATTATATGATGATGAACAACAACCGATAGATACCCAATTTTGGGATTTTAACCAGAATCGGTTTATGTGGTGATATCGAATAAACCGATTCTGGGAATTTATTTTGAATTTTTTTCCCTTTGTGGGCGATCTAGACATGCAAATACATGTTTGTGGATCATTACAACTCATACATGTCTATTTGAAGCATTATCACCTTCTTCTTCCCGGAGATATTGTTCTTGTGCTTGAATAATATCCTCAAGCATTCTTTGGTTGTCATGCTCTTCTTCATTCAACAAATTATCCAATTCGGTAGGATCAAAATCATGATTATCTGATGCACCCACTTCTTCATCACTACTAGAGTCTTCATCGTCACTATAAAGTTTCATTTTTGATAAGAAAAGCACAAACCCTAGTTTTTTCTTTTTTCCCCCTACTTCTTCTTTCCCTCCAAACCTTAAAAGAGGAAATGAATTTCTAATCTAATCCTAACACTATAATCAAACTCAAACACAAATTAATTTAACTAATACCAACTTAATTAATCATTACTAATGAATAAGGGCGTATTAGCCATTAAAATAAATAGGAGGATAAGGGATTTCTAGAGATTACTTTTAATGACCCTTTTTTGTTTTTTAGTCATAGGCCCCAATTAATCTCTATAGGCCCCAATTTAGCAAGGTTGTTTTTCTATCCAACTTGCCAAGTGTCACATGCCCATTTAATCGCTTAAAATTTTCATGGGACATGACTGGCAATACTATGTGGATCAGTGAATCAACTTCACCCACAAGTACTCAGCCTTGCACATTTGCATCAAAGTATGCATCTGCCTTCACTCTTAAGGCTTTATGCAACGGAAGTCTTCATCTTATTTCTCTCTAACTCTTTATGCCCCCATAAGCATAAGAGGTTTGTCATGCATCAATTCCAATTGACAAATTACAAAACTTGGCCATCACATGGACCAAAACAGGTCATTCACCCTCTTGGTGAATGCCTAACACACTCTACAATCAATGGTTCTTCTCTCAAACGAACAACCCTCAACTTATTAATATCTAGGCTATTTATAATGCTAAAGATCAGGCCAAAACTTTTGTGCAACCGCTTGCACATCCTACAGACAGCCACATGTCCACATGTAGTTTTCCTAACCGCCAATCTGCTTTTCAACTGCCACCTTTTGTGATGTCTTGCATATTGAAGCCACACTTGTCTTGAACGGTTAAGGACACTCTAATAAGGTTATAAACTTACTTTATAACCGTTCCAACTTGTCTCGCGTCATTGGCATGCTCGCAAAGCCAATAAACAACACTTGAGCCATAATGCGCCACTTTTGTGCCTCACCGCATTAGGCCTTGATCTGAACTTTCTAGGACACTTTAGCTAAGCCAACTTCATGCCAACATGATTTATAACTTATGCCAATATGTGTCATATTCTCATATGCGTCATTCTTGCTTCACTTAGGCAATTTGCTTGACAATAGTAATGCGCACTCTCGCATTACAAGCTTGTTTGGACTGTCCAAGCATTGGCCAGCCTTGGACTAATGCATAGACCAACTCTTGGCCTATTCTACACTCTTGCATCATCTTTGAGTTTGGGCCAAATCAATTCCATGGATATGCATAAACGCCAACATCGCATGTTGCATTTGTCAACTTGGCCATGTCTTGCCAATCCCTCAATGAAGCTTCATTATGCCGGACAATAAGCTTCATTACTTAGCCAATGTCCTTTATAGTGTAGCGCCACCTTTGTGCGTCACTGGACCTGCAGGGTCTTGCTAACTTGGCACTTGACAGTCTACGCATTGTCGCGCCATCCTGGCTGCACACTGACTTGGCCTGCAACACTGTAAAGTGCAATCATTGTGCGTCACTTGCCTGACCTGTAATACCAAGTCATGGACACCTTCACCACATAACCAGGAAGAGATATAAAGTAACAATATGGGACTAAGCTAGTAAAATATTTAAGTAATATCTTATTGAGGAGGGATCCCCTCACACTTTTATTATCACACTATCTCACACGTTGGACATCATTTTTGTGAATAAACACCAAATCGTAACGGATTTGAAGCTAATAATTTGGGTATATGTTACTATTACATAGCTCTATGATCCTACCGAAAATGAGTGTATTCCGAGACGTATAACACCACCATCCATTACTTTGAAAATGAGCCGTTGAAAATATATGGATTTTCGGCCGTTGAAAATATGATCGGTAGATTGTGAGGTTTTATATTTCGGAATATGCTCATTTTTGGTAGTCATGTAGAACTTGGTAACAAGAACATATCCTCAAAATATTAGCTTCATATCCTTTACGGTTTACTTTTTATTCACAAAAATGACGTCCAACGTGTGAGATATTGTGATAATAAAAGTGTGAAGGGATCCTCCCTCTATCTTATAATCTTGCATCTGTTGTTAAAGTTTCTTCGAATTCTCCATTGTGAAAGCTATTAATTAGATTTTTAACATTATTTTGTATCACCAGGTAAATAAACTTCATTTTGCTTTCTTCCGTAAAAAAATATATAAGCGTTGAATTTGCCGTTGCATAGAGACATTTCCCGAATCATTTCTAATTAGAAATCTTTAACCATCCTTCAAAGAATTCATATCTCATCATGCCTCATTAATATGGAGGTACAAACAAAGGGGGAGAGGACTAATGGGAAGGGATGACGGTAAGACTAGAGGTAAGTATCTCTCTAGGACAAAAACAATTAGGCAAGAAAATATATGTCATGGCCACAGCTCTTCTGAGTACAGTTTCTGGTAATTCTTGCTTTTGAGAAAATAGGACACAATTCTACTAGACCAATGTAGATGGTGATTTTGTGAGGAGGGGTAAAAATATTATTTCATGTTAACCTCGGATCAAGTCAAATGCACTCTCTCATGGGCATGTTTGAGGCTGACTTCATGAGGTGAGCAAGACATAGGCCTCAGTATCAGTGACGAAGGCCAAGACTCAAGACTGGTCTCCATGACCAAGACCCAAGTTTTGGTCTCCAAGATAAAGACTCAAAACTTAAGTCTTGGTTTCCATGACCGAGACTCAAGTTTTGGGTTCCATGACAAAGAATCAAAATCAAGCTGACCAAGACTCAAGTTTAGGTTTTACTCAAATAAATATTACGATTAGCTACTAGTCTCGTCCTCTGGTAGGCTCACTAGTCACATCAGTGCAAGACTCCAACGCATTAACATATTCACACCTCGTACAAACACAAGACTCCAGCGCATTAATAAGCCCTAGACACGAGTCTCGGTCTCATTTACATGTTCATGGGAAACATCATGAAATTTAGTTTTATTATTCACAAAAACATGTAACAAAACTATATAGAGGTCCTTCCGAGCTTCCCACGGTCATCAAAGCGACCCACAGGAGGAATTGAGCCTCCACAAGCCACACATGGGGCGTTACACAAGGTTGATGCTCAACTCAGCTCATCTCGTGTCTCACACACGATCCACATGTTATGTCATGCTATTGTGCTCTCCACATGGCTCACCCTAGTCATGACGCACAAATAAGATAACTCTATCTCAATCACTACAAAGAATACTGGCACTGCACATCATTATGAAGGCTGTCTCAGTCACACAAATGGGGGAATATCAAATAGTATTTTAGACTGGCGATCTCCGACACATGTGGAAAATATCCAGTTGTATTTTCACTGCTAAAGAGAATAGTCAGTCAAGGAGATCACGAGAATTAAAATATAGAGTTAACTCATCCGTTTATCCGTAACCAATCATGCGATCACGGATGAGATGTATATCACATCCTTAACTCACCGAATTGAGATCTGGGTTTTGCATCTATAAATAGACCAACAGTCGGTCATTCTAAACAACCACATAGATAACTTAGCTACAAACTTCGAGTATTTCATAAATTCTTCAACAAGAATTACTTTGAACTCTTATTTCTTTCAGCTTTTCTTCATGAGAAAAACCTTGATTCATTCATCCGTGTGACTGAAGCTATATTCGAGCGATCATTGTCTTGGTTTAGGCGAAGATTCTTCGTGCTCAACCATTCGCAATTCAACTCAAAACCCTAAAAACTCACTCCTACTTCTTCATTCATTTTTAGGTACCTTCATTTTTGCGACCATAGTGGGAGGTTGGTCAACCAGTCACAATTTAAAACCATGGCCACCAACATAAGGAAGCTGATTCCACCAATCTCAACAAAAAAAATTACAGGACCCCATTCATGAAAATCCACCATTAACCTGACTCACCTGAAGACACTTGCAAAACAATCAATGGTGTGAAATCCAACACGTCCTAATCAAATACGCACTTACGAAAGAAGCGGTACTGAAACTTCTAAGAATAGATGGAAGCCGCTCTAAAATAAACCTTTCCGGTGAAGATGATGCTCACGACGTACGTGAACAAAAAACAACCAACCAACTTCAACATTCTCAGTGACCGGACAACACTGGAAACTCAATTTTTTGACGACTCTAGAAATTTTACTCGCTCTTCATTATTTCACTCATAACTTATTTATTACTCATATGATTGACCTCGTTTATTTTCCATTTGACTTTTTTCTTTTCATCATCCAAATGAAAGAGATAGACAAATTCTTGGTGAGGCGCCTACAAGCTCGTGACCGGAAAAAAATATGATATAGATCCGTTATACCAAATACAGATCACCTTATCCAATCAAAATATAGCCCATCAATTTTCACAAAGGAATGAAATACCTTGATTGTCACGATTGTAGAATGACAAGGTCATGCTTGGATAAGATATGCATCAATGGCATGCTTATTGTCTTCATACATTTTTACAGTTGCACGAGGCTGCAAAACAACTTGTTTCTCCAGCACTCGCTTTGTTTTATAGAGCCAAACCCTTCGAAGGGAAAAAATCCACCGTGGTGATATTCGTGAGGACGAGATATCTGGTAAACGTTTCGCTACCTAACAATCATTTGTTGTTAATGAAGTAAGCGAGAACGTAGCTTTAAACCCCTTAGGATAAAAGAAAATATCAAGTAAAACTCAATGATTAAGATATCTTACACTCTTGAAAAGGTTGTAGAGATGCCTAATAGATTCCACCTCACAAGATTAATCTAAAATAAGTTTGGATATCAATCTTGTGGAACTACAAAGTATGAGGCAAAGATATTTTTGTAATTTATATCAATCTCATTCCCTAATCAATAGTTCTTGAGTGGTCGTATAACAAAAGAGACGAACATTTATAATAGACATTAAGTATTATGACCAAGATAAGACTCTGGATATCAAAAATTTATCAGGTAGTCGGATTAGTGCTTCACGAATCCCTTAGTGAATACTTTAAAATTCGTAACCTAATTATGTTTCAGCAGAAACCTAGGTCTTTAGAGGACAATTATTGTTGCAATTAGGACACAACATGCCATGATTGATATTCTAGGTTACATAAGTACTCTATTTACAATGATGAACTAGGATAAATTACTTAAAGTTTAAACAACTATTTCTTGAGGACAAAGCAAGTTCATGAACTAGTTTCCATATTTACGAATTACTTTGATACTAAGAAAACTTAACTTCTGAATAAAGATTGATTCTAAAAAATGAAAACCATGTAAGCATGTGAGAAGTTTGCCTTGAGAGTCATAAAAGAATATTCACCCACGCATTTGTCGATTAAAGACCCATGCGTAAAAGTTAGCTCACAATGGACCAAATAAGGTCATGTAACACTCAACAATAGCTCAGTAACACCCAAAAACATGTCAGTTTGCAAACTGAAATTTTTTGTGTACATGAGATGCTTGAAGTGTACATGAACTACCTTAAATGTTTACAATTCGCAAACTGCATAAATCAGTTTGTGTACATGGACAAATTCAGAGAGTTCAGGAACGTATCTAAAAGTGTACAGTTTGCGAACTAAAAAAAATAGTTTACGAACAATAAGCAAATTCGGAGTTCAGGAACATACCCAAAAGTGCACAGTTTTTGAACTAATAAAATAAATTCGTGAACAATGAGAAAATTCGGAGCTCATGTTCACCAAGTTTATGCACAGTATGTGAACTAAAAAATCATTTTTCGAACATATTTTGCAAAGTGAAAAATCAGTTTGTGAACATTAGTACTACTTGATGTTTTTAGGAGATTCTTTCGCATTCATAGTTTTTCGAACAAAAATTCATGCATTTCCCACAAAGGTATAATAATAAAGCACAAGTTCAAATTGAACTCTCCCCCATTTGATGTCATTCTCAAAGAGAACAACAAAAACGACCTTTTCAAGAAAAATAACTTTTCTTAGACATTAACAACTTTACAAATAAATTTGTATCTAACATTGTTCAGGTTTCTCATTCTTCTAGTTAAAAACATACAAGTTTAAAGCATAATTTTTTCATCTTAGCCGGTTAGGAACAAAAGAATAAAAATTATAACTTATGAGAAATAATACTTCAAAAGTTTGCTCCTCTTATAGCCAATAAAGAGCGTAACCTTTAAGAAATTATGAGATCTTGTTATAATCACGAAAATATGATAAACAAAGAACTATCTCACGAAAAATTAAGCAATGCATAAAGAATATTCAATAAATATATCAATCATTGCAATCATCATCAAATAAAAAATTATCTAAATAAACTTTGATAACTGATAAATGATAAATATGAAGCAGTAATACAAAATAAAAACAAATAGACTACTTCAAATACTAGTTTTTCCTCCTTAAACCAACACAAATAAATCCACACAAGGAGTAAACTAATAACAAAGATTTTTGAAAAATTCATCATCATCTTCAAATTTATTAGCAGTCAATGACATCGGAATGAAGGGTTTATATATTTGGCTCTGAGGTCTTTAATTGAATTTTTTTGTTGCTTGACAAGTGCTTTGTGGATACCATATTCCATGTCTTCTTAAGCCCAAAAGGGCTAGTATTATGTAAAAGCGTCCAACCAAAGTTTAAGTCCAGGAATACTCTAGTATGTATATAACTTAGCTAACGTACCCCTTGAGGAATATTGGATCAATGAGGAGGTGCCCCCTCAAGCCTATAAATATGTAGTCTTCGCCACAAAGCCAAGGATCTCATCTTGCCTTTACCAAGATCCCTCCATCTCATCATTGGATCTCCCAAGGATCCCAACTTGAAGATTCTACCAATGAAGTGAAGGTTTTCTCTCTAAATATATCTTTACTTATGTTCTTAGCACAATATGAGTTTCGTCCCTCTTTGGTGTGTTTATTAGATTTGCACCAACCATATTTTGGTTCCAACTAAGGATTCGGACGACAAATTCCACTAAGCAAAAAGTCAAAGAGAGATTGTGATCGGTTGTCAATCCGTCAAAAATAATTTCACTTTCTTACTCACTAAATTTAAATGAAGTATAAAGTAAGGAAGAGTTCGTATCCACAGAGAGGCAATTGTTGTTATGCGATTTTCAGTTTCTAAGGTAACCAAGGGGGGATGTTTGTTTTATCTAAGAAATAAAAGTAATTGAAAGCAAAGTAAGTAATTGGAATAATCAATAAGGAGAGGATATTGGTCACGGGATAGTATCATTCACAAACATGTATTTTCATCAATGATTAGAATTGGTATTTTAATCTCTCATCTACTAATAGTCCTAGGATACCTTGATCGCAAGTATATCCCGCTAATTCCCTATTTTCATCACAACCACATTAAAAGATGCATATGTGAATTCTTCCTAGAAAGCAACCTAAAGTGTAAAAGCACAATTAGATTTAACTCCCTAAAAGCAATAAGTTCTATGGAATAAGACTAATCAATGCAAACGAATGTGTAAAAGCACTAAACGTTTTAACAAAAGTTATGATTCACTTGTGACTAGTAGGATATATCACTACAAGCACTACCCACAATTATGCTACTTAGAATCAGGGATAAACAACTTTTTCGTATTGAAAACCCTAATATAGCTCTAGAGATGAATGTAAATCGGATTGATTAGGACTCAACCAAACAAACTATCAAATCATATAACACTATTAATTGTGAATCACAAATAATAAAATATTGAGACAAAACTAATTCATTGAATCATATAACATATTGAGAAATCAACTTTTATCCCATAACCAATAATATGTTTAGCTACTCATAGCTATGGAGTTCATCATAATAATATTAATTGAAAAGAAGAAGATGAACAAAAGCAAACCCTAGAAGCGTAAACAAAACCGGCCCTCCAAAAATTCCAAGAAAAATATATATCCTCTTTAAGTTGTAGAAAACTTTCCCTTTTATAGCTTTTCTCCAACTTCTAAAATTAGGTCTTCATAGCCCAAAGCTCATGTGGTCCACCAAGCCCATTGTGTATGCAAAACCCATGTGAAAACTCTGCCCAAAAACGGTCGCCGGAAAACTGGTATTGTGGCCGGAATCCGGCACCGTAAAATATCTCAGGTGACCGGCAAAGTCCGCCCGGTCACCGGTCAACGAGTCAACTCGGTCAACGATCCAACTCGGTTCAACTCGGTCAGACCGAGTCAAACCGAGTCAATGGTGAGCCAGGGTGACTTGTCAGACGAGTCAGGTTCTAACTAGCCTGACTGGGCTTGATATGTGCCATTGCACAGGCCAGAACTTATGCAACACAATCATTGTGCATCACCACTCCTTGGCCAGCCATCTTGGCTGTGCATCCATCTCCCATCAACAACAGCAGCTTCTTTCTGCAAATCATGTTCCAACAGACCATCTAAAGTGCAGCTGCAACTCCAATTCACTGCCAGTCCATAACAACTCTGCCTCATTGCACCTAAATCTCTACCATTTCAGTCAACAATAGCTCCAAGTCTTCAGCTCTGAGACTGCAATTGCCATGACCTGCAATGCATTCATTCCATAACCTGCAGGTCAAAATCACTCTTCCCTGCCATTGGAACCACACAGCTCCATTCATATACAACAATCAATCCATTGAGCCATTTCACAAGCACCACCTCAGTTTCTCAAGCAATGCACTCATTCATACGCGGTAACAGCCAACACCCATATTCAACTTCAATCACCACTATCCATTCCCTTGTCAGCTCAAGGTCACCTGCAACTTCTCATTGCCTCAAACCATTCTCACACAGAATCAAACCACCAGGAGTCTCTCAAATCCTTTCAACAGAGATCACCATCAGCACCACCTTCCATCAACATCACAACGTCTTCTCAGTTGCAACCACCACCTTATACCCTTTATTTCAACACCGGCCATGCTGCAATCATCTCCATTAAGTTCAATCCTGCAACTCCCATTGACTAGTTCAAACACCAGCTCATATTGAGCTCAACAGCAACACAACTTCCATTTTTTTGTCTCAGCTGCATTATCAACAACTCCATTGCCTGTAATCACCAGGTCCATAGCAATAAGCATAACCAGCTTCATTCACCATCTCAGTCCAACACAAGCTTCCACCTGCAATACCCCCTCACTGCCAGAACATCATCACCAGTTCCTTCTGCTTGCAACTCAACTTCAAACCTGTCATGACCAGCACCAACTCTGCCATCAACTCATTGCCACATCTTCCCATGTAGTTTGAACTCACAGCACAGACTCAATTCCATGGCAAACCCAGTTCACTCAGATCTTCTCAATTCATCCCATATTTGAACTCAACATCACATGAGCTTAACCAGTAAATCAGATCTCCCTTCTCCATTCCTGAATCCATCAAAACCCTTATTCTATTCCTCCACCAGCAGAAGCTCTCAATTGGCAGCATCATCTTCTCGACCTACCTGATTTCTCTCAACTGAAATCTCCCATCTGTTCTTTCTCTCGAAATTCCACAGCTGAGCAACAACAACAACACCCATTTCTTTCATAAACAGCATCATCGTCTCTGGGTTCTTATTGCACCGGTCTTGGTCTGTGAACCAGAGTTGTTCTGAATCTCAACTCGACCTGGATGAAGTCTAACACCCAGAAACTCAATTTCTTCTTCTCGACAAAACCCACATCTCAGATTCTTTGCTTAAACTCATTTCCAACCTCTAAATTTCATCGATTTCTTCCACCAGCTTCAATCGACATCAGCAGAGAACATTAAACACACACCCATCTCTGTATTATTCTCTGAAACCCTAACTTCACTGCTTCTCCCTGCTTCAATTTCTTCGTCCATCACACCCATCTAACAGAGACCACCATCTCTTCCTCATATGTAACCAGTTCCTGAATTCATCGATCTCACTTTCACTGAAATCTCACAGCAGCCGTTATTCTCTCATCTTTAATTCAGGTGGAAATGAAATGAGAAAATAATTGAGAAAGAAAACTTTCTTCTCGATTTAGGGTTGGATTGGGACAGGATATTGGTACTCGGCACTTCTGATAAGGGTTAACCAAGTTTCTAACCCCTTATCCTCAGCTGGTCTGTCTTTAGCACTCTTCCAAAAGAGAGCTGCCCCTTAACCTTGGCTCAGCTCCCAATAGCATGTGAAATGACAATTACGCCTTTTTGACTCAATTTGAATGATTTCCGCTTCTTTTCCTCCGTGCTACTCCAGAGTACCTAATAACTCAAAAACACGCGTAAAGTACATAATTCACAAGAAAAATAGCAAAGAAAGCGTAACTACTAACTAGTAAATTAGGTGTTTTAGACACCTATCAGATTCCCCCACACTTAGACTTTGCTAGTCCTCGAGCAAATCAAACAAAGCAAAACTTATTCTAACGAATACATACAACTCCGTGTCGTCTTGGCTACGGTCACTTTTAACATAAATAACAAGACTTTAAACCCCTAGGTGTCCCTAGTGGACGAGTTATAGTCTCGTGAGGGTTTACTAGAGATTTACCCACAAAACCTATTTTTCCAACTTACTAGTTCTCCGTAATGATAGCATCCAACGCGCTAAGAAGACATAGAAATTCTGCACACTGGTCATAAGAAGTTAGACACATAAATGAACACAATCTCATTCTTAAAAGTTGAGAAAGAAATAACCATCCCTTCTCGACAAAAATTCGGGTTCGGAGTGATCAAAAGTCTCGACTCCGCCTCACAAGAAAGGGTTTTATGAAGTTGCTCTCAATAATAAATAGTTTTTTATGGGTCACACATGTGTCCAGGTAGGAATGAAGAGAGAATCCTGCGACACGTTGAATGGTAGGAAGGCATAACCCTCCGAATTGTTTTGAAAACCCACATCTTTTATCATTTTTGAAAACCCATTTTTCTGACGATCTCTACGAAAGGAAATCAACCACTTAACGAAGGTGGGAATATGCTTACTTACCTCGTTATCCGTTCGGTGCGCAGCTAGCACCACTCTCACAGCATCCATAGAAACGTCTTCGGTCTTCTATCGGTGTCTTCATCTTCGTCTTCGGTCTTCAACTTTTGATGATAACTCTTGAACTTCGTAGAATCTCGACAATATGATTCTTTCCTCTAATTTCTTGTTGCTTGAAACTTCATTGTAGATATTCCTTCTTCCATTGGCTTTATTGAAATAATACAAAACTAAAAACGAACTATACAAACCCAAAATATAATTTTTTTTCTTTTTTCTTTTTTTTTTCTTTTTTTTTGAATAAAAATAAAACAAATACAAAATAAAACAATAACACTAATGATGAACCTAAAGAAATTTTCTCTTGTCTCTCTTTTTTTTTTTTTTTTTTTTTTTTTTGAGACAAGAGAAAGTAAAATACAAATAAAATAAAAATGTAAGTACAAAGGCCATGGTGTAAGTACTTTACCGCTTGATTCTTCACAACTTATATGTCTTGATATCATAAACTTCTCGAACTCTCATCTTTGATAATTTTCACTCTTGTACAATAGTCTTCAACTTATAAAAATTATGCTCCTTGTTTTGTTGCTTTACTTGAATCTGAAATCTGCTCATTTCTGTACTGTTGCTTGTAAACCTTGAACGTTTTCAACTTTCCTTCAAATTTGTGATGCTCCTCTTGTTGATGATGATAGTGTTTCTATGGACCTGTTGGTGTAGAGAGAGATAAAGTGGATGGTGCTAACTGCGAACAAGATTACAAGTGGTATGTAAGTTAGCAATTCGATGTCACCATCATGGTGGATAAAAATAGCACTCAAGAGATCAAAATAGTGCTTCTATGGTGGGAGGTTGGGTAGCTCACCATTCTACCCGGAGTTTACGTACGGTGACACACACTCTAAAAGCACATATTTAGACAGGTACAAAGAATTGAAGGTTGGTGCCTCACATTATGTAACTTGGGTAGTCTCCACTATAGGGGATCACTACTCTAATACCGAATTCAGTCTGCACCTTATTTGCCACACCGGCATGGTTAAATCCAACTTTAACTCTCATACAATTAAGAAACCCGATCATGTTCTCTGTCATCTCTAAGTTCAGTCACTCTTATGAGAATCTCGATGTAATCTTAGCGACATGTATATTATGTGACTCTAAACTAACCATAAGTTGGAGTTTTCTTATTCAATAGTTTTCACAAAAGTTGAAAATTTTCAAAAATTTACAACGCAAATGCTTAACCACTCCCCACACTTAAACTTTACATTGTCCTCAATGTAATTGAATCGTCCAAAGCAAGTCAAGGTGGGAAATTCGAACAAGAATCGAGAAAAAAAAAAAAAAAAAAAAAAAAACAAGACACGAAAAAAACTAAAAACAAGACAAGAAATAAATACAAGACAAGAAATACTCATCCTTTGGGTTGCCTCCCAATTAGCGCTTGGTTTAAAGTCGTCAGCCTGACTATCTCCTTGCTTTCTATGACTCCTCCAGAGGGAGTACATCCACAAAGTTAACTCCTTACACCAATTCGGAAGTGAAATTCTCATAATATGGTTTCAACCGGTGCCCATTAACTTTAAGTTCTTTCCCTGTAGCTATGCTACGAATTTCCACTGCACCATGAGAAAACACATTAGTAACAATAAAAGGTCCGATCCATCGTGACCTTAATTTACCCGGAAATAAATGCAAGCGAGAATTAAACAAAAGCAACAAAATTGTTTCTAGAAATCATGTTATCATGGAATGCTTCGTCTTTTCCTTATAAATGCGCGAGCTTTCAAATGCATCATTGCGAAGCTCCTCTAGCTCTTGGAGTTGTAACTTCCTTTGCTTTCCAGCCCCATCCATCTCCATGTTGCATTGTTTAATATCCCAAAACGCCTTATGCTCAATTTCCACGGGTAAATGACAAGGTTTACCATACACAAGCCTAAAGGGAGACATCCCAATAGGTGTTTTATATGCGGTTCTATACGCCCACAAAGCATCATTAAGTCACATGCTCCAATCTTTCCTTGTTGGATTCACCGTCTTTTCTAGAATGGATTTCACCTCCCGGTTAGACACCTCGGCTTGTCCATTTGTTTGGGGATGATAAGGTGTTGCAATCTTGTGCGACATATTGTACTTCGTCAACAAGCTTTGTAGAATCCTGTTTTTGAAGTGAGAACCCCATCGCTAATTATGGCTCTTGGAATTCCAAACCTTGCAAAAATATTAGCTTGCACAAAATCAAACCACTTTAGAATCATTAGTTGGGGTGGCTTTAGCTTCCACCCATTTCGAGACATAATCAACCGCAAGTAAGATATAAAAATTCCCATGGGAGTTGACAAAAGGCCCCATAAAATCAATACCCCATACATCAAAAACTTCAATAAATTGAATAAAAGTTTGTGGCATTTGATTTCGGGCACCTAGATTGCCGGTTCTTTGGCACCTATCACAAGTTATACAAAATATATGTTGGCTTTAGCGAGGTTCAACAAAGCTTTCAAAGTTGCCATTTCAATCGGAATATTAGAGTATTGTCTCCTTACAGGTTCAACGGACTCTTCAAAATCGGACTTTAAGTGAGGTAATCGAGACGCTTAAAAGGTTTTCTTTAACAAATGGAGCATTGGCTCAACCAAAGCAACCTGAGATTTACAGCAAACAAAAAGCAATCAGATTGTTTAGCTTCCTTTGAAAGGGAATTCGTTACAATTTAAGCAAATCACAGTAAGTTGAATAAAGGCGGAAGCTCGGTGGAGCTTTGATACCCGAGCCCACAAAGCATCATTAAGTCACATGCTCCAATCTTTCCTTGTTGGATTCACCGTCTTTTCTAAAATGGATTTCACCTCCCTGGTTAGACACCTCGGCTTGTCCATTTGTTTGGGGATGATAAGGTGTTGCAATCTTGTGCGACATATTGTACTTCGCAATCTAAAACCTCAACAAGCTTTGTAGAATCCTGTTTTGAAGTGAGAATCCCCATCGCTAATTATGGCTCTTGGAATTCCAAACCTTGCAAAACCATTAGCTTGCACAAAATCTGAAACCACTTTAGAATCATTAGTTGGGGTGGCTTTAGCTTCCACCCATTTCGAGACATAATCAACCGCAAGTAAGATATAAAAATTCCCATGGGAGTTGACAAAAGGCCCCATAAAATCAATACCCCATACATCAAAAACTTCAATAAATTGAATAAAAGTTTGTGGCATTTGATTTGGCACCTAGATTGCCGGTTCTTTGCATCAAAATATATCACAAGTTATACAAAATATATGTGTATCCTTAAACAAAGTTGGCCAATAAAAACCACTTTCAAGTACCTTGTGAGCGGTTCTCTTACTCCCAAAATGTCCTCCGCAAGCATAAGAGTGACAAAAAGACAAGATAGAATTAAATTCAGATTCGGGAACACACCTTCGTATTACTTGGTCACTACCATGTTTCCATAAGTATGGATCATCCCATATGTATTGGTTTCCCAACTTCTTAAGTTTTTCCCTCTCAGCACGAGACAAGTTCTTTGGGATTTGTTTAGAAACTAAGTAATTGACAATATCGGCATACCATGGTTCTCCAAAGGCAATTGAGAATAGTTGCTCATCCGGGAAACTTTCACGCAATGGGATAGTCTCCTTGTCCACAGCAAGTCGGCTCAAGTGATCCGCAACGGTGTTCTCAATTCCTTTCTTGTCTTTGATTTCAATATCAAACTCTTGCAAGAGTAAAATCCACCTTATGAGCCTCGGTTTCGCCTCTTTCTTTGTAAGCAAGTACTTAAGCGCTGCATGATCAGAAAAAACAACAACTTTTGTACCAATTAGATAAGAGCGAAACTTTTCTAAAGCAAAAACAATGGCAAATAACTCTTTTTCAGTGGTTGTGTAGTTTTGTTGAGCCTCATTTAACGTTCTAGAAGCATAATAAATAGCATGAGGAAGCTTCCCCACACGTTGCCCAAGCACCGCACCAACCGCATAGTCACTTGCATCACACATGAGCTCAAAAGGTTTGCTCCAATCCGGTGGTTTAATGATAGGGGCTGAAATCAAAAGTTCTTTCAAACGATTGAATGCCACCATACATTTTTCATCAAAGTTAAAAACCACATCTTTTTGCAATAAGTTACAAAGTGGTGATGCTATCTTGGAAAAGTCCTTGATGAATCTACGATAGAAACCTGCATGACCAAGAAAAGAACGTATCTCCCTCACCGTAGTGGGAGGGGTTAGAGCACGAATAAGGTCTATCTTAGATTTATCGACTTCCAAGCCTTTAGAAGATATTATATGGCCTAAAACTATGCCATGAGTTACCATGAAATGGCGCTTATCCCAATTTAGCACAAGATTTGTTTCAACACATCGTTCAAGGATTAGAGACAAATTGTTCAAGCAAAGGTCAAATGAATCACCAAAGACACTAAAGTCATCCATGAACACTTCGATTATGTTTTCAACATATTCCGAAAAGATACTTACCATACACCTTTGAAAAGTAGCTGGAGTATTGCACAAGCCAAAAGGCATCCTTCTATAAGCAAAAGTACCGAAAGGACAAGTGAAAGTGGTTTTCTCTTGGTCCTCCGGCGCTATCACAATCTGATTATAACCTGAATAGCCATCAAGAAAGCAATAATAAGAGTGTCCAGCTAAACGTTCAAGCATTTGATCAATAAAAGGTAAAGGAAAATGATCTTTTCTAGTAGTGGCATTCAATTTCCTATAATCAATACAAACCCTCCAACCGGTTTGCACACGAGTTGGGACAAGCTCATTCTTATCATTCTCCACCACTGTCACACCTGATTTCTTTGGTACTACTTGTACCGGGCTCACCCACTTGCTATTGGATATGGGGTAGATAACACCCACCTCCAAAAGCTTGAGTATCTCCTTTTTCACAACTTCCATCATTGGAGGGTTCAAACGACGTTGCGCTTCCCTTGTAGGCTTTGCATCATCCTCCAAACGAATTTTATGCATACAAACGGCAAGGCTTATACCCTTGATATCGGCAATTGTCCATCTTATGGCCGTCTTGTACTTCCTTAGCACCCTTAGAAGTTTTTGCTCCTGTAAATCATTAAGCTCATTAGAAACAATCACAGGTAACTCTTCATTATCACCCAAGTACAAGTACTTTAGGTGGTTGGGAAGAGGTTTCAATTCTAACTTTGGAGATTTAACAATTGAAGGTACAAGCTTTTCATCACTGCATGGTAAAGAAATAAAAGAGATATTATGAGTTTCCGGGCATCCTTGGAGTGAATTAAGATCACCAAGGGCTTCCTTGACTTCATTACCACACTCTACATCATTATCCATGGATGTAGTTAACACGGTTTCCAAAGCATCATCACCATTTAATTCAAACATTTGTTGTGCCAATGTATCCATAACATCAATGGAGAAACAAGAGTGGACATCACTAGGATATCTCATCGTCTCGAAAATGTTGAAACGTATTGTTTCTCCATCAAACTCCATGGTTAGCGTTCCCTTATCCACATCAATTATGGTTTTCGCCGTTTTCATGAATGGACGCCCAAGTAGCAATGGAAGAGACGAGTCCGGTGAACCTTCATCCATCATCTAACACACAAAAGTCATTTTTTGGAAATACAAGTTGATTAACCCGCACAAGAACATCCTCAACAATACCCATTGGGTAGACATTAGAGCGATCGGCTAATTGCAATACAATTTCAGCCTTTTTAAGAGGACCAAGATCAAGTGAATTATACATGACGCAGGCATAACATTAACGGATGCACCTAAATCCAATTGGCACTTAAAACCAGATCCTTGACTTCATTACCACACTCTACATCATTATCCATGGATGTAGTTAACACGGTTTCAAAGCATCATCACCATTTAATTCAAACATTTGTTGTGCCAATGTATCCATAACATCAATGGAGAAACAAGAGTGGACATCACTAGGATATCTCATCGTCTCGAAAATGTTGAAACGTATTGTTTCTCCATCAAACTCCATGGTTAGCATTCCCTTGTCCACATCAATTATGGTTTTCGCCGTTTTCATGAATGGACGCCCAAGTAGCAATGGAAGAGACGAGTCCTTGATTAGGAATGGTTGTGAACCTTCATCCATCTCTAACACACCTGCACAAGAACATCCTCAACAATACCCATTGGGTAGACATTAGAGCGATCGGCTAATTGCAATACAAAGCCTTTTTAAGAGGACCAAGATCAAGTGAATTATACATTGACAATAAATGTTCTTGATCTTACATCTTCCAATGGATTAATTAAGCAAAATCATAACATTAACGGAGCACCTAAATCCAACATAGCTTTGTTAAATGTTGTGTTACCAATTGTGACGGGAATGTCAAAACTACCGGGATCCTTGCACTTAAGTGGGAGTTTGTGTTGTAAGATTGCCGAGGCATTCTCCCCCACACTAAGCACTTCATTACCTTTGAGCCTTTGTTTGTTGGTACACAAGTCCTTCAACACCTTTGCATACTTTGGTACTTGCTTAATAGCATCAATGAGTGGTATGTTCACATGGATCTTCTTTAGAACGTCTAAAATCTCCTTTTCTAGTTCCGCCTTCTTAGAACTTGCAAATCTGCGAGGAAAAGGTAAAGGAGGAACATAAGTAGAAACCGGAGTTTTAGAGTTAGGAATAGGTACCTCAGAAGTTTGGGGAGAATCCTCATTATTCTCCTCCAAAACAGGTTCCTTGGGTGTTTCCACCTTGCCCGAATCAGTAACTTCGGGTTGCACAAGTTGTGTACCACTTCTCAATGTAATAGCATTGACACCCTCTTTTGGGTTAATAGGTTGAGAAGGGAGTTTCCCACTATTTTGTGCCTTCAATTGGTTCAACTCAATAGCCATGGAGCCCATTTGTGTCTGCAATTCCTTGATAGCACTCTTAGTTTCCTGTTGACTCTCTTTAAACATGGTAGAAATGCCTTGCATCATTGTTTGAAGCTTTGAATCAATATCGGAACCTTGATTTTGGATTGATTGTTGTGCTTGTGGTTGCTGAAATTGTTGTCTCGGCTGGAATTGTTGTTGTTGAGGTTGAAATCCACTTGAAAAGTTGAAGGTAGGTTGTTGAACCGCTCCTTGCTTGTTGGCATAGCTAAAATTGGGGTGATCTCTCCATCCCGGATTGTAAGTGTTTGAGTAGGGATCATATCGTCTTTGTTGATTTGGAAAGATCGCATTAGCTTGCTCGTCCTCATAAGTTTGAGAGGAACTTGGTATCACCGCGGCTGCGACTTGTTGCATCATTGCCGACATGTTACCCATTTGTTGACGAAGTTCCTCAACCTCGCTCACTTCATTCACCCTTCTTAGAATCACATCCGAACCACGACTCAAGAATTGGTGGGAGTTCGCTGCCATATTTTCAATTAACTCTCTAGCTTGTGCCACCGTTTTGCTAACTAGTGCACCACCACCCGCAGCGTCAATAAGATTCCTATCACTTGATTGGAGTCCTTCATAGAAGTATTGGATGATCATAGCGTCACTGAATTGGTGGTGAGGGCAGCTTGCCACCAATCTCTTGTATCGTTCCCAACATTCATATAATGATTCTCCCACGTTTTGCTTCATCCCACAAATCTCCTTGCGAATTTGAGTAGCCTTTGATGCAGGAAAATATCTCTCTAAAAAGAGTTTCTTCAACCCATTCCATGTTGTGACACTTCCGGGAGGTAAATAGTACAACCAATCCTTAGCACTATCCATTAAAGAGAAACGAAAAACTTTCAACATTGCACCATCCGCCTCAACATCCGCTGGAAGCATGGCCATGACAATGGTGTGGAAGTCCATAAGATGTTTGTTTGGATCTTCATTCACCATGCCATGGAATTTTGGTAATTCTCTAAGCAACCCCGGCTTTATCTCAAAAGTAGAGTTCGTTTGGATACACCCCTGTTGTGTATCAAGCCTATGAGAAGCCAAGTCCTTGAGTGAACGATTTGCATCACCCATTGCTCCTTCTTCTTCAACTTGTGGTTCGTCTACGATTGGAACCTCTTGTTCTCCTTCTATTTGTACTTCTCCTTCCACTTTTAACTCTAGATTTTATGTTGTGTCTTGACTTGGTTGGAGTATTGTGCCTCTTCGAGTATCTATCCCGCACCTTGGATAATTCCAATCTTTAGAAGCCAGGGATTAGGTACCTGAAAACAATTCTCCCAAACAAGTGAGAAACAAGACAAGAACCGAAAAGCAAAGATAAAAGCAGAAATTGTAAAAAGAAACTAAAAACTTAATAACAAGCCGTATGCCTCCCCGGCAGCGGCGCCAAAATTTGATCCGAGTTGACCCGAGTTGGATCGTTGACCGAGTTGACTCGTTGACCGGTGACCGGGCGGACTTTGCCGGTCACCTGAGATATTTTCCGGTGCCGGATTCCGGCCACAATACCAGTTTTCCGGCGATCGTTTTTTGGCAGAGTTTTCACATGGGTTTTGCATACACAATGGGCTTGGTGGACCACATGAGCTTTGGGCTATGAAGACCTAATTTTAGAAGTTGGAGAAAAGCTATAAAAGGGAAAGTTTTCTACAACTTAAAGAGGATATATATTTTTCTTGGAATTTTTAGAGGGCCGGTTTTGTTTACACTTCTAGGGTTTGCTTTTGTTCATCTTCTTCTTTTCAATTAATATTATTATGATGAACTCCATAGCTATGAGTAGCTAAACATATTATTGGTTATGGGATAAAAGTTGATTTCTCAATATGTTATATGATTCAATGAATTAGTTTTGTCTCAATATTTTATTGTTTGTGATTCACAATTAATAGTGTTATATGATTTGATAGTTTGTTTGGTTGAGTCCGGAATCAATCCGATTTACATTCATCTCTAGAGCTATATTAGGGTTTTCAATACAAAAAGTTGTTTATCCCTGATTCTAAGTAGCATAATTGTGGGTAGTGCTTGTAGTGATATATCCTATTAGTCACAAGTGAATCATAACTTTTGTTAAAACGTTTAGTGCTTTTACACATTCGTTTGCATTGATTAGTCTTATTCCATAGAACTTATTGCTTTTAGGGAGTTAAATCTAATTGTGCTTTTACACTTTAGGTTGCTTTCTAGGAAGAATTCACATATGCATCTTTTAATGTGGTTGTGATGAAAAACAGGGAATTAGCGGGATATACTTGCGATCAAGGTATCCTAGGACTATTAGTAGATGAGAGATTAAAATACCAATTCTAATCATTGATGAAAATACATGTTTGTGAATGATACTATCCCGTGACCAATATCCTCTCCTTATTGATTATTCCAATTACTTACTTTGCTTTCAATTACTTTTATTTCTTAGATAAAACAAACATCCCCCCTTGGTTACCTTAGAAACTGAAAATCGCATAACAACAATTGCCTCTCTGTGGATACGAACTCTTCCTTACTTTATACTTCATTTAAATTTAGTGAGTAAGAAAGTGAAATTATTTTTGACGGATTGACAACCGATCAAATTTTATCGATTTCTTCCACCAGCTTCAATCGACATCAGCAGAGAACATTAAACACACACCCATCTCTGTATTATTCTCTGAAACCCTAACTTCACTGCTTCTCCCTGCTTCAATTTCTTCGTCCATCAAACCCATCTAACAGACCACCATCTCTTCCTCATATGTAACTAGTTCCTGAATTCATCGATATCACTTTCACTGAAATCTCACAGCAGCCGTTATTCTCTCATCTTTAATTCAGGTGGAAATGAAATGAGAAAATAATTGAGAAAGAAAACTTTCTTCTCGATTTAGGGTTGGATTGGGACAGGATATTGGTACTCGGCACTTCTGATAAGGGTTAACCAAGTTTCTAACCCCTTATCCTCAGCTGGTCTGTCTTTAGCACTCTTCCAAAAGAGAGCTGCCCCTTAACCTTGGCTCAGCTCCCAATAGCATGTGAAATGACAATTACGCCTTTTTGACTCAATTTGAATGATTTCCGCTTATTTTCCTCCGTGCTACTCCAGAGTACCTAATAACTCAAAAACATGCGTAAAGTACATAATTCACAAGAAAAATAGCAAAGAAAGCGTAACTACTAACTAGTAAATTAGGTGTTTTAGACACCTATCAGATTGATATACCACTAAGTTGAATAGGAATCAATTTACATGAATAAGTAAGGAAACAAGAGAAAGCAGCGTAAAGATATTCCCTATTCCAAAACACATGAATAAAATTTTTGGACATGTAGCTTGCAAAAGAATGAAAACCAACAACGAAGCAATATCACATGAGAGCTCGAGATCTCACTCGGAAGATAAAAAGTGATAAAGATTGATGGTAAGAAGTTCAGACTCGTACTTTTTAGCCTTAGCGCAAAAACAAAACAAAAAACAGCTAGATGAGGTTAAATAAAATCATGCATAATGTTAGAGAAACTAAGCTCCGGACAAATCATCAAGAGGAAAAAATATTCTAAATGATATTAAAGGAGTCTCTTACAACATCATCCCTAACACCACCGGAGCCTGGAGTGGAAAGAGAAGTTCCCCAGTTATCACGTTACGTATCAACTATACCAAGGAGATTACCGAGGAAATCGCTGGCAAAGTTCCACCACAGATGACATCTATTCTCCAAAATTACATCCTTGATCATAAAGCAACAAAAATGATCTAGAGTAAACTCCGCTAGCTCAGGATTCCATTGCACGTCCTGTTCCCGTAACTCAGAGACAAAACCCAATACCACCAAAAGTTTTGTTAACGAGGAAACCACAGTTGCATAAAAACCCCGGGACCTTGTCCATATTTTAACACCAAACTGTATTAAGTTGCTACAGATTTTAGCATACTATCAATACTTCGGAATGGAATGTAGTTGAGACCAAATCCACTGTCACAGTAATTCAGTTACAGTCGCGCTCCTTACGCCTCTTAAATCTCGCACGACTCCGCGCAATTGATTCCCTTAGCTGGCGTCCTTCACAGCCTAAGAGTTGCTTCAACTCAATTGAAGACTTTAAACCAATCTGCCTCCCACAGATAAGCCTATATCTGATTTCAGTTTTTATCAAAAGACCAAGGTGAGATAGGAAATCATTTGCAATAGACAAATTCTAGCAAACCTCAAAATCCGGTACTTACAACTCTTGAAGATCAGCCTAGATTAATATTCACCTCACGAGTAAAATATACTCTGATTTCAACAAAGAATCGTTATAGAGGAATATACTTGTGGAATAACAAAGTCTGAGAAGAACTTTGTGATTTCTATCTATCTTGCCTGATCGGAGTGAGACTCAACAATCAGTAGCAATATCAGGATACACGTAGTATCAAGATAAAGATAGTCGGACCTGACTTCATGAATCACTAAGCGAAGTATTTTTAGTCGCTAAACCTAAAAAGGTTTAAAAGAGAGGACGACTATAGTTTACAACTAGGACACACAAGAAAAGTGTCGGGGATTCGAAAATCCCATTTGCTTGAGGTTCTCCTTATATAGACTTTTAAAATCAAAGGTTGCTTAGATTTAAGCTAAGATAGTTTTGGAATCAAGTAATCAATATCCACAGTTAGAAGAATCATTGATTTGAGATTAACACAACAAAATATACACTCTGGTTAGGATGAACCATAACCAAACCGTGTATAATGACTGGTTCATGAAAGTTTAGCCGAAACTAGACAAAAGAACTATAAGATTAACCATTTTCATATAAAACTTTAGGATTTTAATCTTGAGTCACAACCATAGGTTATAATGTGATCAAATATTTCTAGATGTGTTTTTAAAGAGTTGTTCAAATGCCGATTATCTCATAGAAATAATTCTGATGCATCTGAAAATATTTGACTGGGTAAGTACGTGTCTTTGGCACGTGCACTGACTTTCGAGTTCCTGAGTTATTTTGTCATGGTACGTGTACCATGTTATATACCCTTAAGAGAAAACAAGTTCAGGAGTCTACATAACTTTTTGGATATGTTTACTAGGTATGTGTACCATCCTGAGTTCAAATTCAACAGAACTTTTTGTTTTTGCATACTCGATATGTGTACCAAAAGTAGTTGCCGAACTATAGCTACGCCGGTACGTTACTGGGTACATGTACTACGGATTCTGACCTATAACAGTTGCGCCATTATGTAAGATGGTACGTGTATTATCTTGTATCCATATTTATAGTAGTTTTATATCTCTCTAATAATCAATTTGAAACATTCCCGAATAACATCAATGACACATATCACTATTCCAGGTTATTTTCAAATGATTAACTTGAATCACGATTTAGGTCATAAAAAATAAATTATTTTTAACCAAATTCATCAAGTATGGACAAATGTTCTTAAGCTTATTCATACATATTTCGAGAACAATTAACAAGATAAACTTGACTCGAAATTTCTGTTATGCATGTAAAGTCCACTTTAGTCATGTGAACATAGTCTCATAGATGTAAAGGTGAAAACTTGAGTAATAGGTGGTTCAGTCTTCACTCACCTTTTATTGATGAAGTTCTCCAGAAGCTTCGGTTGATCTTCGCCTTCAAAAGGTAAAATGCAGTGATGTCTGGTTCTCAACTACACACTTCTATCCTAATACGAGACTTGATTAAATGTAGGCTAGAAATCAAGATATAGTTTTGATCAACTAAGTTTGTCAACAAGCTTGAGATAACAATACTTGTGAGTTTGACCGAGCAATGCTCTAACAAATACAATGTCAGCTCAGTTAGCAGGTACAAGTGGAAAAGTGGGATCCGCTTTTCTTAGTCATCTGGATTGAGCTTGTTAGAGCAATGCTTGGTTGAAGCCACAAGTTTTACTATCTCAAGATTGTTGTCAATGTTAGATGATCAAAACTATTTCTTGATTTTTAGTCTACTAAGTCAAGTCTCGGACTAGGTTAGAATTTGGTAGTTGAGTATCAGACATCACCCTCGAAGACTATAGATCAACGAAGATATTTGGAGAACTTCTTTTATCAGGTATGTGAAGACCAAACCATTCTATTTTACTCACTATCTTACCATTTTATCTGTTGAGACTATGTCGTATGACTTCTAGTAGATTTAAAAATAAGAAGTTTCGATTCAAGCTTGTCTTGTTAAAAACCTCAAAATATGATTTAAGAATAGATGTTTAAAGGTCCCTAACAATTTTAGTTCGAAACAATTTATTGTTCGAGAATTAATTTGATCAATTGAAAACTCCCATATAAGTGATTTTATCATTTGGGAATGTTTCAAACATCATAATAAAGAAATTCATGAACTTCTGATATTTCTACTCAGGGTAGGCTGGAAAACCAGTTTGAAAACCATAGATATCTAATTTCAAAAATACAAGGAAGGTTGGCGAACCAGTTATCAAACCACAAGTTTAGTTGAGAACAGTTTACGAATCGTGGTGAACTGAATTTTTGGTGTTGGTATAAAAGACTTAAGGTTGACGAATCCAGTTGACGAACTGTGTCCATCTGAGTTCATAAACCAAGTCCGGTTGGCGAACCCATATCGTGAGCAATGTATATTTAAGCTCGAGCCGAGTAGGGTTGGCTAACCGGGTTCAAAAACCGTAACTCCCTGACTCGTGAACTTTAGCCTTTCGGTTCATGAACCGTTTCACCCTGGGTCCCAGTATAATTTAACAGATACTCAAAAACTTATTTTTTAAATATGTTTAGCATTGCTATGACTCTCTTAAACACTTGTAAGACTTTATTGATCACTAAAGCACTTATGTATGTGCATCATGATTAAACTCTTGAGTATTTAAATGAACATCAACTTGCTTATAATTCGAAGGGATATTTTCCAAATCAGAACGATCATTATACACGTTTCCGTAACCAGACCACTGTGTATATTCTTACATTATATTTTCAAGATTAATTTTCACATGTTTTAATTGAAACTCTAATTAGAGTTTTACCTAAACATAAAAAGTGTTTGCTTGATTCTCAAGTTATCTTTTCTTGAATTCTAAGCAACCCTCGGTCTTGGGAATCTATATATACAGATGCTCTTTCAACTGGGATATTCAAGATCTGAAACTTTACCCTAGTTGATAGCTAGAGTCGTCCTCTATGAACCTAGGTTTCCTCTGAGAAACATAATTAGGTTTATGACTAAAAGACTTCGCTTTAGGGATTCATGAAGCCAGGTTTGAGTATCTTTACCTTAATAGTTCGTGTATCCTGATCTTGACTTTCTGTAATCGAGGTCCTCGTAATCTCTTTCAGGCAAGATTGATAGAAATAAGAAAGTTCTTTTCGTATCATGCTTTATGATTCCTCAAGATAGATATCTGAAGATTGATCTTAAGTGATTTTTTGAGGATTGTTCTTGAGAGGTGGTAAAAGATACAAGCTTCTCATCTGAGTGAGTGTAAATTTTCCAGATTGTGAGGTTTGCTAGCTTTGACTATTGCAAATATATTTCCAAGCCTTGATATTTGATCTAAACAGAAATCAAATAGGTTTATCTGTTAGAGGCAGATTGATATCAAAAATCTTCACAGATGTTGAATAAACTCTTAAGCTGTAAAGGACGTTAGCTAAGGGAATCGAATGCATAGAACCTTGCGAGGTTCAAGAGACGTAAGGAGTACAACTGTAACTGAATCGCTTGGAAGGTGGATTCGATCTCCACTCCGAAGTATGATAATAAGCTAGTATCTGCAGTGGTTTAATACAATTTGGTGTTCAAATCTGCAAGTGATAATTGCATATTTCACATATATTTAGTGTCAATTACATGCTAGTATTTGTTGGTTTTCTTGCAAATTATTGTATATTACGCTTGTTTTCTCTTATTTGTGTTTTATTAGGAAAAATCATCCAAAAGAAGTGAATTGGCACTTAATTGTGAAATGAAAGAAGCTAGATACAAGTGGAGAAGGGCCAAAGACCAAGTGAACTTGTTCAAGTACAAGAACGGAGTCATTCTGAGTTCGTATGAAGAAGTTATGAGCAAAACAAGAACTTAGAAGACTAAAAGGGCGAAATGGTCAATTTCAAGGCAGATGCTATCGGCACCCAATGAATGTTAAGGGGCAGTCATTCTGTTAAGGGGTGAACTGTTTCAAAGGAAGTGTTAAATGCAGTCGAGTTTTGTTCACTAGGGGGCTGCCAGATTCAAGTGTTGTTAAAGGAAGCTGAACTACCATCATCTTCAATTTATACGACCAGGTCAGGAAAGCATCGGTGATGGCTGATGATCATGGTGATTGGTGGCTAATGTTAAAGGAATCAAGGTTGGTGATTGACAGTGGGTACTCGATACTGTTTCAAGACTTAGGTTGGCTGGTGATTGATCGTTTAGTGGTCCGTTGGGTTGCTGCCATTGATTTCGGTGATGGCGGTAGATGATGAAGATTGGAAGTCGCGATTATTAGAGCTGGGGATGATAGCAGCAAAAGACGTGCATGTATTTTATGGTGGTAGAAGGTTAAGCTGGGCTCTGGCAGTGATGATTGATTGATATAGGAGTTCATGTTGTTGATCTTAGTAGGGAATGAAGAAATCAATGAGCTAAGGTTTGCTGTTATGGAAGCTCGAGCACAAACCAGATGAGCTGTGAAGATCATGCACGGCAGATGATGATGTATTGGTGCTGTAGTTTAGTGTCGAAAACAGCAAGAGATGAATAGGAGTTTGAAGCTGTGATGGATGGCTTAGAGAGATGGCAGTGATGACGACGTTTGCATCCGCCGTTGGTCGGGGACGGAATTGTTACCAAGCTTGAAAATGAACAGAGAAGTTGAATTTCTATCGAGAAGCTGCTGATAATAACCGAATAGCAGTGGTGTTGTTGGTGTAAAGGCCGTCAGAGAAAGGTTGGTGGTCGTCAGAGACGAAGGTGGACCGGAGCACTGATCGGAGGAAAAGAAGTGTGGTGGGGCCTGTCTGCTGTACTTGCGAGAAAGGAAACACGCTTCTGGCACAGGGTTGACGCGTTTTGGAGAAATGGAATGACTCGATGCAAGACGACTCATTGAAGCTCGATATATAGACGCTTTAGATGAAGATACAAGGTTTTCTCAGAGGATCGAATGGATCAGAAGACATATGCGCACGCTACTAAAATACACCGCGCTGCACCCAATTATTAGCACATATATTGAGATAAACTTCACCGACTTTTGTTGTCTATGTTGTACGGGTATTGTGGATCGACTAGGGTTATTTGAAGGATATAAATAGCTACCTAAACCCAAAAGAAAATCACTTTTTCTTCTTTTATTATTCCTTTTGTAGCTAGAGACAAAAACAGAGAGAGAAATAAAGTTTTGCTTCCTTGCTTTTCTTGTGAGCTTTTATATTTAGTTTCACTTTTTTCTTTCTTATTTATTTAATTATTATTACTTTTTAGCTATGAGTAGCTAAACTTCTTTTTGATTAGGGATGATTTCAAAGTCCTGAACAATGAAGCTTTAATTTATTAAACCAAGTTTATTTCAAGTTTTATTTTAGGGGTTTTTGAGTTTTCCCCCCTAAATCAATTAGTAATGTAACTTGCCCCCCTAACTTATTAATACTAGGAACTTTCCCCCCTAAATACTATTTTTTGCCAAAAATGTCCTTAGACCATGTATGCGAACGAAACACTTGTAATGTCATCAACCTCAAAATCTCTCTTGAAGTATCAGAAAACGATTCTATTGACCATTATAAAGACAAAATCAGTTTAGATAATCTTTACAAGCTTTTCACTTTACTCGAAGTAAGACTCGCTTTCATATGAATCCAAGTACTTATGCTCATTTAATATCAGCTTCCATTGTAATAGTTTGGTCGTAAATTCCAGCATCATACGATGAAATCAAATCTTCAACAAGATATATTTTTTCAAAATCACTTGTTTAATATGTATAGAAGATGCGGGTCACTAGAAAATGCTACAAACGTGTTTGATAAAATGGTTGTAGAAGTACTGTTTCTTGGACTTCAATAATTGTCGGACATTCACAAATTCGTCGAGAAATTGATGCAATTCATCTGTATTTTCATATGTGTTGTTCTGGTATTTAGCATGGTCATTTCACTTATGAAAATAAGTCGATCGGGTCTTAATGATTTTGAAGTAGTTGGACATTTCCATTCCTCTGTTATCAAGATTGAATAAAGAAAACCCAAGAATCAAACACAAAAAAAATCCACATTAAACTTCTTTTCGGAACTTAATTCATTTTTAATCAAAATATCAATTGGAAAACCTGTTCTCATAATCATCAGTTGAATACTACTCTTGATTATTCGACATCATGGCCCCTCCTCCACCACCTACCTGTTGCTATTCCCAAGCATAAATGGTTTCACCGTCAGATCTTAAAATGAACTACTCATGCATTTTATGAAACTGGTGAGATACACACGTGACTGAGTCGCACACATAGGCCTAAGGACATTTTTGGCAAAAATTAGTATTTAGGGGGGAAAGTTGCTAGTATTAATAAGTTAGGGGAAAAGTTACATTACTAAATTTTTTAGGGGGGAAACTCAAAAACCCCTTTATTTTATTGTTGATTATCTTTATTATTTTTAATGTTTAAGAATATTGAGGGGTTATTTAAAGTGATCAATTAAATTAACCAATCGATAATTCTTCTACTAGTATTGGGGTTGGTGATACGTGTAATTGTCACTCAATTCTTTACACAAGTAGTAAATTGCAAGAGCTGACAGAAGGATTTTGTTAAGCAATTGTGTATAAAGATAACACTAGTAAGCGGGCCGAGCCTATGCGTCGATGCTAGGATCAACTTTGATTCACGAGTGTAAAGCATTCGTTAATCTACACCTTGAGAGCTTATTCTTGGTGGGTTAGTTGGATAGAAACTGGTAGTCGAGCGCTTCTGTATCCAGTGACAACAGGAATCCAGGGGATAGCAGAGCTTATTGCTATTCTACGGTTGGTAACAATATAAATTCAACAATAGATAAACTTGTATTCAATTAAGTTTCAGTTCAGTGACGACGAAGGATTCCCTAGTCATCTTTCTTATTATTATTTACAACAAATCTCTTATATTTTCTTTTGTCATTTACTTTGATTAAATCTAAAAACCCCCCTTTCGGTTACTTTTTAAACAACTAAAATCTTCCTGCTCTTAGTGGGAACGAACTCCTTGCCATTATATGACCAATTAATTGCGTGGAAAGAAGTAATTAATTTGTTGTGTAAATGACGCGCATCAGCAAGTAGTATTCAATCTTCTTAGTAGATACATCCATCTAATTGTGATTGATTACGAGACTTGTTTCTTGTAGAATTCGTATCTTGAAAGATAGATAACAAGTTTATTACTTGGCAGAATTCCAATTGGATTATTGATCTTGAATATTGATTTTTGGGATCATTCAAGACTCCAAGTACTCTTCTTAAAAATTAGGTTCACGGACTCCTTAATCTATATTACTGACTGAGAAGAGATAGAGATATATACTTTATGTACATATATTGTCAAACATCATTAAGTTGGTATACTTGCAATTATATTAGGTTTTGTCCATACAGGTTGTTGAACCAAAAAGTTGGTGGTGTATTTGGTACCCCCGTGTTTTCAGAGATGGTTTAGCTGGTGATTAAGAGAAGTGGATTGAATATGGTTCATTAGGTATGTTATTGCCAAGTAACGATGGTGAAACCTTCGTTGGTAGATCTCTTTCTGGAGACCCAGTTTTTGCTACATTTGATGTAGGCCAGATGTGTCCAATCTTTTAGCTAGTGGAAGTGCTTTAAAGCATAATACTTTTTAGTAGAAAGTGTGGATCCTTCAAATATTAACTCAACATGACTTGATGATCTAGAAATAACGGTTAGATGTATCTGGTATGGGCATATTGGTGAAGATTTCATTAGTGTAGCTAAGTTAGATAAATCAATAGATATAGGATTTCTTAAAAAGGCTTACTTCAAAAGGAAGTACCCTTGGTCGCCATTCAAAACTGGTGATACGACGGATCAGATAAAGTTATAAGACACAGAGCGACATCTTGAGGCAGAACATGAAACACATAAACAAATAAGCGACAAAAAAAATGAAATCGTGTTAGACACCTCCGAACATCAGATAATAGGAACGTAGATGCGTTAGCTTAGATTACATTCCATGAGTAGAGACAGAGGAACACGAAACCTCCGGTTTGGAATAATCGATGCGCCGTCGAAAAAATCATGTTAACAACGACAACAACAATGGAAGTGAAAGAAAGTGAATGGAAATTCAACATAATCAAATACTTAACAGAGAAAATTATGCCAGTAGTCAGAAATGAAGGAAGTAAAGTCAAGGCTCTAGCACCAAGATACGAACTCCGGGAAGGAAAACTTTACTGGAAAACGTGTATGGCTTCGTTACTATGATGCCCATCCAAAAAAAGATGCACAACATCATGAAGACAATATAAGAAGGAAATTGTGGAAACCACTCAAGAAAAATATCATTAGAAAATAAAGCCAAACAACATGAATACTTTTGGCCCTATATGCAGATAGACGCGATAAAGATGGTACAAATATGTGAAGCATGCCAGAAGTACGCGGCAAAAATATATCACCAACATAATATTTAAACCCCATGTCGACCCATGGTCGTTTCTAATATGGGGAATCGAATTGTCAGACTATGAGAGATAGGGATCGGAGACAAAAAGTTCTTGAAAGTGGCAACAATGGTATTTCACGAAACAGATTGAGGTGGCAACATTAACACGAATAAGATACCAAAAGATTTTCAAGTCCAAGTCCTCGCGGTAATAGTATCTGACAACGATAAACAACTTGAAGGTCAAAAAAATCTATTTGTTGGCCAACACATACATGGTCAAATGCTAAAGTCAACGCCAATATACATATGGTGCAACAGACAAGCGTAAGCCTCAAACAAAACGATCATATCTAATTTAAATAAGAACCTATAAGTCGATTGAGCAGGATGTCGGCAACAATGACCATCATGTCTCAGTAAAAATAAATAATGATACATCCTGTCATTGTACCTAAGTAGCTAGACGTAATGATTTAACATGAGTCAATAACACATCTCTCGGTATAACTTTAGTAATGAGATCTAATACCATGAATCTCATAGGGATATACTTGAAAATATTGTTTTCTTTGCAATTACATCTCTGATAAAACAACACCTCTACATATGTTTAATCTTTGTTTTATGATGTTTTGAGTCTTCCGTGTAATCAAGTGTTGACATGCTACCGCAATATTCGCCAGAAGTGTGAATGAAAAACTACTTGGCAAGATATAAATTCAGATTATATCGTATACACAGCAATAAAAAACTGTTTCTTACTACTCTACAAGATGACCACACTATTTAGCAAGAAAACATACCCAAATGTGAATGTCTGCTCTTATATTTCGTCATTCCAATCAGCATCACAACATCCACTGAGGCGGATTTGAGCCCCTAAGGTATGTCATAAAATCATTTGTTCCCTTTACATACCTAAGTATCCCCGTGTCTGTCTACCAATGTCCTAAAACATGATTCAACTGGTACCGACTGACTAATCCAACATAATATATGTCAGGCCGAGTACACATCTTAGCAGACATTAGGCTCCCAATTCCATTGAATTATGGTACTTGTGACATCCCCGATTTCTCTCCAGAGGTTGTAGGACACATCTTAGGGGTTTAAACTCTCACCTCTAACAACTGAAATGTCTATGGGTGTAATTTTACAATTGTAAACGTGTGAGAACGCTTTAATGTATGTTTCTTGAGACATATATAACTATTTCTTCGAAAGAGGGTCATAATCCCGAACGCTAGCTTGCTTCACCCGTGTCCAAAATCTCAAGAATGCGCAGAGGACTACCACTCTTTGTTGACGATAATAATTTTCATATATATATATATATAATGCTTCCAACTAGGAAAATACCATCAACTTTCAATGTGATAGGATAATGAAACGTTTATCTACTGTTTTACGTCGGTCTTCTCCAATCATCGTAAACCCATTCGAGGCGGTCACTCGATCAAATTAAAAAGAACATTGGTTAAACAATTGTTATGTCATAAATTGATCTTTGGAACTTGTAATCTTTGTGATATTGACCATATTCAATACCATTAGCAATGAATACTACATATAAATTTCCTCATCTAGTTTTTCATTAAGAAAAACCTTCTTAACATCCATTCACCTACAATACTCTGCCTTCTAACATATGTAGCCACTTTATCAGTTTGGTTATTGAAGTTTCCGCTAACATATTCAGTTTCAGAAAACATATTCAGTTTTAGAAAAGAAAAATTATTTAACAGGAACATTAAATCATTTAATATACTACTATTAGCCCATCTAATTTGGTAACTAATTATATTCAAATAAGAAATAATGTTCTTAGAATCACTTCTCAAACAATGCTTAACAGGTTTTTTTTTTTTTTTTAACCTGTTAAGATGTTTCAAAAATTGCTTACATTTTGCTTCCTCAGGACAACTAACTACTCCTCTGGGCTGTTTTGCGGACCTTCCTGTTAAATCGATCAGAATCAACTATAGAACGATCATGTGGTGAACCGGAAAAATTCTTACTACATCGATTTTTTTTTGGAAAATCTACAAAATGGTCATAATATTAGGACTCGATTCACAAAACCATCCTACTGCTACAAACTATTAACAAATGGTCATACTTCCGTAAGGTAGAGAGTTAAGTGGTGACTCACAGTTAAATATATTTATGAAATTACCTATGTATCCTTCTTATTTATCCCTCCTTTCATAATTTTAAATTTCACCTTCATTATAGTTGTTTTGACGATGGTGCTATTTGTAGGTGGTGGTGCTGCCGCTTACATGTCGTTACATCGCATTCAGGATCGTTAAATCGCATTCAGGATAGTTAAACCACATTCAGGATCGTTACACCACATTCACCCAAAGGTTCACCGCTTCCCTCTAGAGTTTAGCGAAAATTTTTAAGCTTCCACCACCGCTTTATCACCACCACCCCAACCAATTAATTAAAAGAAGAGAGTATTTCGGAAAAAGTGTTTTATTCAAAAATGTTAAATCCGATGGGAAAAGACTATGAGGGAGGATCCCTTGACAGTCCCTTTTTTGACAAAGTTTAACAAAGTCTGGTAGGCGTCCGATAAGAAAATATAGACGGTTAAGATCGAGAACTTTGTTTTATTATTTGATGGATCTCTGTACCTGCACCCGCACCCGTACCTCACTTCTTTCTTGTCTTTTCGTTGATTTTTTATTTCTCTCTCACGTTTCTTCCCTCTCTTAGGAAACAATCAATCGATCATCTGCCTTCTCTTAGATCTTGATTAACAAAGGTTAAACATGGGATTTGAATCATTTGATAATACTGTTTTTTGACATTGATTTAGTTAATCAGGTGAAGGAACTGCTTCCACGGGTTTTGGAGATGAAATTAAGATTTACATTCTTACCTGTATACTAATACTATGTGCAGGTATGGGTGAACATTTGTTGCTTTGCATTTAGTTGGGATTTCCTTGAACAAAATTTGAGAACCCCTTTTGCTTTGAAAAAATAAAATTGAGATTCTCTTCTGTTTATTTTTAAGTTCCTCCAGTTCTACTACTGATGGAAAAGTATTTTTTACAGAGTTAGTTTTACATCTGAAAAGAGGGAAGACCGACAGACGTGAGAGAGAGAAAAAATCAACGAAAAGAGAAGAAAAAAGTGAAATACGGGTCCCGGGTACCTAACATATCCATCAAATAATTAATCAAAAATTTCCAATCTTAGCCGTCAATGACGCGTATCATACTTTGTTAAACTTTGTCAAATAAAGGGGTTGTCAAGGGATCCGCCCTCAAAGACTATTTTATAAATCAAGTTTTAAAGTATGATTAATTGGCAAACCAATTATAAAAAATATGACCATTTTTGTAACAAAACTAGTGACAAAACCCCTAGGTGAACAAACTAGTGATAAGAAAAAACCGGTCATATTATTTCTACCAAATAAAAACCATTTCAACTAAAACTGGGACAAAAACCCCAAGCCAAATAATAATAAGAAAATTTAGTTTTTGTTATTTAAAAAAATACCAAACATGCCCTTTTGGATAACTTTTCTTCTTCTTCTTCTCTGATTTCATTTTTTCTTTCTTCGTCTCCTTCTCCCACCACCATCATCACCATTTCCACCACCGTAAACATCACCACCCCCAACTCCTCGTCGCACCACTACCACCATCAACACCGCCGCAACCAGATCTAAATCCTCTTTCAAGTGAAATTCAGTGCCCTAAATTCAGTGCCCTAAATTCAGTACCCTAATTTGATTACTACTTCAATTTCAGTGGTATGCAGACACATGAAGATGAAGAAAAAGGTAAATTAGGGTTTCTTTTATTTGAAGGCTTATTGTGTTTCCCAGAATGGTTTTCTCCTCCTCTCAAAATCACACCGTACCTTTCCCAGATCAAAATAAGCAAAGGATCGATTTCTACCCAAATTTTGTTACGAAAGCAGTAATTTTTTCGCCTAATTTTTGTGATTCTGAAGATGATTCGACCCTAGGGGTAAGATGTGATGAAGACCTCAGTGAAACAGATGTTCGTAATTTGGTAAGAAATTCATTTTGATTCATTGATAACTACTATACCCAACTTATTTCGATTAATTATGTACAATGGATGTGGGTATTGATTTCTTTGCTGTGAAATTAGTTTTCCTTTTTTTTTTTTTTTTTTTAGAATTTTGCTGTATTGGGTTTATTTGTTCTTCAATTATTAATGGATGGAATTGGTATGATTTTGTCTGTTTTTGTTGAATGGGGTTGGTGTGCTGATTGATTTCTTTAGTTTTGTTTTTCCATGTGTGAAGCTGTTGGTGTTGAATTGAATTGATTTCTTTAGTTTTGATTTCTGTTGTTGAATGGGGTTGGTGCTGATTGATTTTCTTTAGTTTTGATTTTCGTTCAATTTCTCCAAATTGTATTGAATTGCCCTGAAATTTTACTAAAACCTAATTATTTTGATTAATTTTTTGACCATAGTTTTTGATGATGATGATGAAAAGTGTTGAATTTTTGGTGTAGGTTGTGGTGGCTCTGGTGCAGGTGGTGTATATCACCTTGGAGATATCACCTTGTACACCTTGGAGATATCTAATTGTCCCCAAGAGTATCCTGAAACTGATGCCCACCAATACCAACAACCCAAATCCTGGCTTGCATTCCAACCTCCATCAATAAATCCCAAACATAATAACATACGCCGATAAATTCCGTGTCTCGAGCACATGCCAAATGTTATTATCAGGTGATGCAAAATCGTTGCAGCTGGAGAGGTTAGAAAAGGCATGTCCAGGATAATGGGGACTCTAGCTACTCAAGTCTTTGGCGCACGGTGCGAGTGCTTTTTGTTTTTTTACCACCAGTTCATGAATTTGCTCTCTCTCTCTCTTTAAATGTTTGCTTTTGTTGTCCTATGTTAGTGTTACCATGCTTGGGTTGCATTCTTTGGTGCATCACTGCATGCATTACAAGTTTATGTCATGAACAAGTTTCTTCCATCTTCTTCATAGTTGTTGATACTGTTAGATAACTAATTTATTTTTCCGTTTAACACAAAGACAAAAATTAGATAGTTAATGATTTAACTGCGTGTAGGTGGATTCTTCTTAGTATTTTTCTTTGTTCATAAATCTTGCTGACTTACGAACAAAACTAACTTGATGGTCGGAATTGAATGCTGTTTTTAGTACTCCCTTCTTATGCAGAGAATGTGACCAGAGAGAATTTTCTGTGTATTGATTGTTTGTTGGGCATTTTCAAGTTGGTAAAAATCAGAGAAAACACATGATTCAGAGTGGTCCCTTTAGTACTATAGGCAAACAGCCCCACCTTAATGATTTACTAACAGTTTTATTACTATAGGCAAACAGCACCACCTTAAAATGAAAGAAGATAATAATGGATGATGACAAAGAACAAGAATGTGCATGTGTGACATCGGCATTCGCCTCTACTAGGTCTGCATAGTACAACTTTGCTACATTTGAATCCCTTTTTGTCTTCATCGTTGGATCTAGCTTTGATATTTGAAGTTGTAATAAATATGTTGTATTTGGCTGATGTTACTGGAGGTAAGCCTGAGTGGGCTTCTGCATCAATCACTGCAATTCTTACACTGTGGGATAGACAAGAGTTCTCGTCTGCTAGAGAAAGCATAGTCAGGGCCTAGTTTAACTAGGGTAATTGTGAAACAACTTATGGATTAGTTGCAATGATTTTTGCCTAGTTTATTTTGGTTTGGTTTCATCATTGAAGCTGTGCTAGTGAAATGATAATATGTGGAAAAATGATGAAACCTAATTAGGTTTCATCTAGTTTTGGTGAAACCAATTTTGGTTTCATCATTTTTTTCTGTTTGGTTTCATCATTTTTTTCTTATTTTGCCTAGTTTATTTTGGTTTGGTTTCATCATTGAAGCTGTGTTGGTGAAATGACAATATGTGGAAAAATGATGAAACCTAATTAGGTTTCATCTAGTTTTTGTGAAACCAATTTTGGTTTCATCATTTTTTTCTGTTTGGTTTCATCATTTTTTTCTTGTTTGGTTTCATCATTTTTTTCTTGTTTGGTTTCATCATTTTTTTCTTGTTTGGTTTCATCATTTTTTGTGGTGGTGGCGACTGGTTGGTGGTGGTGGTCGGCGATAATGGTGGTGTTGCTAGTGGTGGTGGTGCAGTGGCGGTGGTGGTGGCGGCGGCGGCGCTGTGTTGGTTGGTGAAATGGGGGTGGTGGTGGCGCAGTGGCGGTGGTGCAGTGGCGGTGGCGGTGGTGCAGTGACGGTGGTGCGGTGGCGGTAGTGCGGTGGCGGTGGCGGTGGTGGTGCGGTGGCGGTGGTGGTGCAGTGGCGGCGATGGTGCAGTGGCGACGGTGGTGGTGGCGCGGTGGTGGTGGTGGTGGTGGTGGCGGCGGTGGTGCGGTGGTGGTGCGGTGGCGGCGGTGGTGGTGGCGCGGTGGTGGTGGTTGGCGGTGGTCGTCGGCGGTGGTGGCTGTCGGGCGGTGGTGGTGGTCGGCGGTTGAGCGGCGGTGGTGGTGCAGTGGCGGCGACGGTGGTGGTGGTGCAGTGGCGGCGGTGGTGGTGCAGTGGCGGCGGTGGTGCAGTGGCGGTGCAGTGGCAGTGGCGGTGCAGTGGCGATGGTGCTGCTGTGCTGTTGGTGGTGAGAATATAATAAAAATTAAAGGTGGGGTTGATTTTTAGTTTTGTTGGGGTGATTTAAATTTAAAGAGGGTAATATAGACAGTTTATGTTAAATGGGATTTTTGTGAACAATTTGTTTTGTTGGGGTTTTTGTACATGGATAGTGACATCTTTGGGGTTATAACCCGCGCGCTATTTTTGTAAACCAAAAATTTTCGTCGTAGTCACTCAATAACGGAACCCTCTTGTTGGGTGTACTGTACTTCTTCTTTTTAAAGAGGTGTTTGGTCACACTCACACATAGACCGTGACCCCTTGTGACCCTCATTAATCACCCTCTAACTCTCTGACCAAGTGGAAAGACATACGTATATCAATCAAAATCTGTGTCAGATTCAAAATCTCGAAACATTTCCCGCATTTCTGAGTTCCTCGAGTCTCCAAACTTTTCATTAAAAATTTCTTCGTCATATCCAATGAATAATAGTATTTCATTTTCATTTTAGCCTCTTTGAATCAACATTCGAGGTCTCTTCATGAGATTCCTAACGCGGAAAATTAAATTTATCCATAAATGGTTTGTCTCCTATTTTTGCAACTACCACTACAACTGCCTAATAAATCTTCTTCTTATCTGCAAATTGTGAGCTCAAAACCCTAAAACCCTGGCTAATATCTCGGATGGAACTATCACTACTGTCTATGTTTCTGCTGCCGTTGCTGTTGCCTCTTGTTCAAGCTTCTGACAGTCTTTTGTCTCCTAAAGGTGTCAATTATGAAGGTGAAAAGACAGTCTTCACTTAAACCATATCTTTTATGAAGTATTGGTTGTTGGGATACAATTTGAAAATTTTGAAATCCGAGTTTGTGTTGTGTAAATGACTTGCAGTTGCAGCATTGATGTCAATGAAGAGTAAGTTGAGAGATAGTGAGGATGGTATGCATGTTCTTGATGGATGGGATATTAATTCTGTGGATCCTTGTACTTGGAACATGGTTGGATGCTCTTCTGAGGGTTTTGTAATTTCTCTGTAAGTTGTTTATTTGAACTCATTTTGAAGACTAATTCATGTTATTTGGTGTGTTTTGTAAATGGTTTTTTTTTTTCTTTTCCTTTTTTGTGCTTGATTGCAGTGAAATGGCTAGCAAGGGTTTGTCTGGTACTCTGTCTCCTAGCGTTGGCAATTTGAGTCGCCTTCAGACAATGTGAGTTGCTTCAGATGCTGATTTTTTTCCTTTTTGGTTGAAACTTGTTGTATAGTTTGTAATCTGTTTAGCTTTACAAAAGGAAACAAAGTAGAAGCTAATTTAAATTCTTGGACTTCTAATTGGAGTTCATTAATGTTCTAGAAACATTAATTGCTGTTTTCCAGGTCTGTCCACTTATGGCATCACACAGAGAAAGTCCTTGTTAGTATATTCACTTCATATTTGGTATTATTAGCCATGATCTATGTCATTCAAGAGGAAGATATCATTGATCCTGATTCCTGATAATTAACTAACCCCTACTTAATCATGTCTCAGTTTGTACAAGTCATTTTCACGATTTGCCCAACTGTCCTCTAAGTCTCTAACACTTTACATAACAAGCCACTCACGGTTATCTTAACACGCGAGTGAGATTTGGTGGATATTTAGTTCCTTTCCAGGAACTACGTACTGTTCTGAAGCAGTAATTGCCAAGAACAAAATGGTGCTTGCTAAATCGCCTAATGGTATACAGTCTAGTAATTCAACTTTTACCTTGAGCTTTACTTGTAGTGCAACCATGGGCTTGCTTCATTTTTGTGGTTAAAGATAATCTGCTTTCGTAGATAAATAATTTTCATCTAAAAATTTGAAGCTTTATCCATCTTCGCCAATGATCTACTATCGAAATTTTGTGTTGTTAGTAAACCCCTTCACATTGTTTACAATTGCTAGAGCATACAAATAAAACTTTATTGCAAGCAGGTTATTACAGAATAATTTACTATCTGGTCCTATACCGCCAGAGATTGGGAAGCTCTCAAAGCTGCAGACACTCGACCTCTCTGGTAACCAGTTAGTTGGTGAAATTCCGAGCTCTTTGGGCAGTCTGACACATCTAAGTTACTTGTATGTATGATCTTCAGGTTGCAACTACTTTTTAATCTTTCTAAGCATGAGAACATTGTCTGTCATATGTAGTTAAATAATGTGATGCTTTTTAACAAGGCTATTTTTCAGGCGGCTCAGCTGGAACAAACTGTCTGGTCTGATACCTCAATCTGTTGCAAATCTCGCAGGTCTTTCTTTCCTGTATGTGTTCTATCATGTCAAACAGTCAAAGTGCCCATTTTATTTGGTAGTTTTTAACAGGAAACTTATACGAAGTTAATGTTCCAGGGATCTCTCGTTTAATAATCTGACTGGTCCTGCTCCAGTTATACTAGCGAAAGGTTACAGGTGAGATATAAATTGATTCATTTCCTCAAGGCAAATTCGGAAACAGTTATAAGTTATTATATAACTGGTACCTCGTTTTTGAAATGCCATGTTCTAGTGTCATTTGTTGTTTGTAAAAACCCATGGCTGAACTGTTCATATATCTTCTCCATGTGATAACCAATCCTCTGAACCAAGCCAATGATATATAATTTGAGCCCAGATGCCACCTTTTGACTGAAAGATGGCCTCTGGCCATAATTGTGTCGGAAAATGAATAGAAGGCCAGGCCTGTTAGAGAAATAATATCTGAACACTAACTCCTTATCTACAATACAAACAAGATTGTACTGTGAGAATCAGTGGGATGCATCCCAAACCACACCTCCTGTTATAAAAGGGATGACTTACTGATTGCAGTTGACACTGATTGATATACAGGGGGCAGAAACTACTATTGACTTAAAAATCACTTCTCAAAGATAGTTCCTCAGTCAGTAACAAACCTATGCGGCTGTAATCTGTTTCTTGGATTTTGCAAATTATTAAATTAGCATGACTTAGATTAGAGCTAACAAATACCTAATCTGATAGATATGAAGGAAACAATGAGACTTTTCTCTTTTAGTTTATGGGTCTGTTACTGAGATACTTAGTCCAGAAGTGACATGATCTCGATTTTGGTACTTTGAGTATGTATATGCATGCATAGAATCTTAATTTGAAACTGTTTCTATTCTTCCACCGCTGCACTCACTTCCTTATGTCTCTTTGTAGTGTTGCAGGAAATAGCTTACTATGTGCATCATCACTCCCACAAACTTGCATGAATATTCTAAAGCCAGTCAGAGGTAACCTTTTAGCATGAACTTTATGTCGGTTTGATACAACCATTCCTGTATTCCCGTGACATGTCTACATTGTGATTTGCTTTCAGAAAATAATTTGTCACAAAAAGCCAGTGGTCAACATCGATGGCTTGTTCCAGTAGTTATAGGCATCGGTTGCTTATTTGTGGTGTCTCTGGTCCTGATCATTAGTTGGGTCTATTGGATCAGATGGCGTGTCCCATTTGCATCTTATGGTACTTCCGCTGTCAGATATTTATTTGATATGTGTTCGCTGGTTGTGGTAGAATATCTATTTATTAGTTAATTAATTTACTTTGCAGTGCAGCAAGATTATGAGTTTGGTATGGGCCATCTTAAGAGGTTCTCATTTCGTGAACTCCGAAGAGCCACTAATAATTTTAGCCCCAAGAATATTTTGGGGCATGGTGGTTTTGGTGTGGTGTACAAAGGATGCCTACGGAATAAGACTCTTGTGGCAGTCAAACGATTGAAGGATCCCAATTTTACTGGGGAGGTGCAGTTTCAAACGGAAGTTGAGATGATTGGCTTGGCTTTGCATCGGAACCTCTTGCGTCTCTATGGTTTCTGTATGACATCTAACGAACGATTGCTTGTTTATCCGTATATGCCAAACGGAAGTGTTGCAGATCGCTTGAGAGGTTCATATTTTCTTTACTTGTGTTTCCGGTGTGTATTGCATTCTTTAGTTATGCGAGTCAATCAAAAACACATGATATCACAATTTTGTTTTACCAAAAATAAACTCTCGTTACAGGAAACCTCGTCTTTGAGAGAGAGAATAATTCTTCATCCTATTGTGATACCAAAATTTGATGAACTTCATCTAAACTAGTCGACACTTCTTACTGTTTTGCCCAAACAATAAGCTATCTGAATTTTGCAGTATACTTATTCATTAAGAGGAGTACTTCTGAGTTGGGAAACTTTTCTCTTATCGAATTTATCATGAGATTGGTTAAGTTGATAGGAACGTATTTGTTTTCATTATGATCTGTTATGATAACCTTTAATAACCAAACTTGTCCATAACATTGGCTTTTCTCATCCCAATCATGTTGGCAAACATATCGAAATGCTAAAGAAAAAATGATTTGCACTATATTTTCCTTGGATCATCTGTATAGTATCATCAATTGCAAAGATCTCATCATGTTGCATACTCTGTCCTTGTGACTCTGCAGATCCTTGCCATGATAAGCCATCCTTGGATTGGAGCAGACGAATGCATATTGCCCTTGGAGCTGCCCGTGGACTGTTTTACTTACATGAACAGTGCAATCCTAAAATCATCCACAGGGATGTCAAAGCTGCAAATATTTTACTAGATGAAAGTTTCGAGGCTGTAGTTGGGGATTTTGGTCTGGCAAAGCTCTTAGATGAGAGGGATTCGCATGTCACCACTGCGGTACGGGGTACTGTAGGACATATTGCCCCTGAGTATCTTTCTACAGGGCAGTCATCTGAGAAGACTGATGTTTTCGGATTCGGCATCCTACTGTTGGAGCTCATAACAGGGCAGAAGGCTTTAGATGCTGGAAATGGTCAGGTTCAGAAGGGGATGATTCTCGATTGGGTATGTATCCTTTCGTTGTGCATTCATTCCTTCAATTTTTATATCATGAAAATTTTAGTTTCCACTGCCACAAACTAGAGGTAGGTAAAAATCATACTAAAGCCCTGCTTGGTGTCCAGGAAATTTTTGCATGATTCATATGGCATAAATGCCTTCATTTGGTAGGGAGCAAGTGTTCGATTCACAAGTAGTTTGAATCAAGCCTTCAAATATCAGTCAGGAATGGCGCACAAATTCGCAGCACCTGTTGAAAATCAAAACATTGACCACCATTTTGCCCCATTGCTATCCAAAAAAATTCGTAATCCCTTTTCACAGTAAAAGTACGGTCAAAGCTTTTTTTTTTTCCTTTAGAAGTAAATTGCGAAACCATTGGAAAACTACTTCATGATCTGGGTGAAACTACTATGGATTCTTATACCAAACTGATATTGGGAGATAGTTAAAATCAAGCAATATAATGAACAGTATTGAGTTCTGGAGCTTAGTTGGCTGTTCTTATAGTTTATTAAATGGCAGGTATTGCAAGAAGATTTTGATTGCAAATTCTGCTTATAGGAAATTGTTATATTTGTACAGGTTAGGACGTTGCACGAGGAAAAAAGGTTGGAAGTGTTGGTGGATAAAGATCTAAATGGTAGTTTTGATTCAGTTATGCTGGAAACAATTGTGGATGTCTCCTTGCACTGCACTCTGCCACATCCTAACCAGCGGCCAAAGATGTCAGATGTTCTCAAGGTTTTGGAAGGAGTTACAGGACCTGAAGTCCCGGACGATGATTCCAGTGGAACCCTTTACGAGGGAAGGGACTGTAGTTTCTCTAGAAATTACAGTGTTCTGGGAGAATCATCGTTTATCATTGAAGCCATTGAGCTGTCAGGACCTAGGTGATAAAAGAACAGTAAAGAAAAACCATTTACTGCCTGCATCTATCATATTTATTTATTAATTTTAACAGTAACTTACTACTTGTGTAAGTTATTTTCATCCTGTAAATTCATTTTGGTGTTTCTATATATGTTTACAAAGTAAATATCTAGTTCGAATTCGTGCACACTCCTTAACGAGTGTATATTTCACATTTCAATCTCTATCCTTGATTAAATGTAAGGAATTTTATAACGAAGGTCGTGATTCTAAACATGAAGGGTAATGGGGCCATCAATTAAATAATCAACCAATCAAAAGAACACGTGAAATATATACTCGTTAGAGGAGTGTGAACAAATTTTCGTCAGAGAAGTGTGAACAAATTTGGACTCGTAAATATCGCTCCGGTAATCCTCGCAAAATTCTTTAAGCCCTGACATATAAATAGAAAAAAAAAGAAATGTGACTGGCAAGATGAACGGTAAGGATTTGGTTTCTTAGGAACCATCTCAACGGCCAAAAACAGGTCTTACACGTCATAATGACCTGAGTCCCTTTTTCCTAAATTGAGAATAAGTCGGAATTCGAATAGCAAACTGAAACTCGGACAGTTGTAAATAAAGCTCTCTTTCTCTCTACTTTCTAGTTTGCATCAAATAGTCGAACCAATTCTTCTCTGAACCTTGTCTTCGCGAATTCATCTGACGGGAATTCTTTTTTAGTTCTGACGCAATAAGGCATGTCTTTTTTTCTTCTCTACTTTTCTTGTTTATAGTTAATCTGTTTGTCTTCAATAATTTCTGTTCTGATGCTGTTTATTAACATGCTAATAATTCTTGCAAGATGATGAAATTCATTATAAATTTTATTTTATTTGAATTTCTCTGATACTCATCATCTAACTAACAACACAGCCTTTAAGATGAATGGTTATAGAAATTTCTGTTCTGTCAAGGTACAAAAGTGACCCTTTTGTATTTTCCGTCCTAGCCCTAGAACTGCTATTCTTACTCAAAATAGGGTTCAGTAAAGACTACATTCAAAACCAAGTGTTGATGAAACTCTCTAAACATAAGGCGTGGGAGGGCTGCACATTGAGTCGAAACGGCGGGTGAGGGTCGGTATTGTGCAGCCTGCCCGTGCCACATATGGTTCTGGCTTTCTTAATAGTGCCACAAACTTTTCTGCAAACCTTAGTCGGTTGGGTATTGTTTGCACAACTGTGTGATTTGTCATATACTTTTTGATTTTTACCTGATATGTTTGTTATTTTTGTGATGGAGCAGAAAAATGTATGAAAATTCTAGAGGACAATCTGGGGCTCCAAGGCCATTTAACATACCTGACCCATTTGAAGGCACTCAATTTTCTGGAGCTGAACTCATGAGAGCTGGATTAGGTGCATACGGAGAACAACTCCTGGGCACGAGTTCTGAGTATGTACAAAGCAATGTATGTAGTCATACACCTTATAGTGCTTAGATATAGACTTTCTTTCATTGGTTGAAAATGCATGATTGTGTATTCTTCTTATTCACACTGTGGTTATATGTTGTGCAGATAAGTGGCATAAGCCGGTACTTCTCCGAATCACAATACTACTTCCAAGTAAATGACCGATATGTGAGAAACAAGTTGAAGATTATTCTATTCCCATTCTTTCACCGGGTAAGCACACATTCAACTAGTTTTTAACTTTCTCCGCGTTCAATGTTTTTTCTTCTAATTCTCATTCTTCTCAACTTTTTTTTTGTTCAGGGTCACTGGACAAGGATAACAGAACCAGTTGGTGGAAGACTCTCATACAAACCACCAATTCACGATATAAACGCTCCTGATTTATACATTCCGTTAATGGCATATTTCACCTATGTGCTTTTGGCTGGTTTCTCATTGGGTCTTGCTGGAAAGTGAGAATTAGTCTTGTTATGACTTCAAGTTTTTTTTTCTTTCTTTTGGTCTCACTTTTGATTGATCTCATTTAAGTTTCACGGATGCAGGTTTAGCCCAGAAGCTTTAAGTTCCCAATTCACCAAGGGACTTCTTGGTTGGTTCCTTCAGATTCTTCTTCTTAAGGGATCATTCTATTCGATAGGAAACATAGAGGCGCCACTGTTAGACATCGTGGCGTACTCTGGATATCCTTTTGTGGGTATGTGTTTGGCAGTTCTTGGTAGAATCATATGGAGATATTCATACTACTATATGATGCTGTGGACGTATATATGCATGGCTGTTTTTTCAGTCAAGACCATGAAGAGAGTCCTTTTTGCAGAAGTGAGGAGTTATGATACAAGTAAAAATCTATATCTCATAGTTTTTATAGCACTTGCCCAGTTTCCATATTTCATCTGGCTAGGCAATATTGGGGTTTGAATTTGTGTCTGAACATTAAACAATCAAGATAACATAATTTTTGCCTGTGAATAATCCTGTCATTGTTCATAATCATCTTCTCTCCCCTTCTCTTTCCAATAATTTTTATCTTAATTTTGGTCTGTCTCATTCTCTGCAAGTTCTAATGAACCGCGTAGTCTAAAAAAAAAGAACTGTAGAGTTATAATTATCTCGCTAGAGGCAAGGGAGGGAAAAGATTAACAAGATGAGCCAAAGACATTGCAACAAGACACCAAAAATTCCATTAACTATAAACCCATAGCGCATACAGTGAACTTACAAATGATAATTCAATTACTAGAAAATAACACTTACATCTTAATTACAAGTAAACAGTTCTCAAAAACATAAAAGAAGACCTAAGAATGTTGCCACTTTTTGTCTTCTGGTCTCTTGCTAATCAATCAGAACACTTCTTCTTCAGCATTGTTAACACGTTCGCATTCATCAATCCATTCGCTGTAGATATCAATAGGCTCTGTCAAGTGATTGATTTTAGTGCTGTAATGCGCATCACAGATACAACATACTGCTGATCCAATTCTAAGCTTCTTATCTATGGCACATTCGACACCATACATATGGTTACAAAAGGGACAAGCGAATACTTTATCAAGCTTCTCCAACAATCTCTTCTTTGGTGCTGGCTTTGTTCTTGACTTCCTTCTTGCCATTATTCTCGAACTCTCAGATATTACTTCCAACTTGGATCAAAATTAAAACACTCTGATTATTTCTTGAGCAAACAGATGTCTCCGCAACTTTCTCTTACCGCTCCCCAAGATAGAAATCCTTGCTTTGCTTGTGTTAGAATTGTAGATTTGTGATTGGCATGTAAGCCTAGGGTGTGTATTTATAGGCCAGAGAGACTTAAAACCCAAGTTGTATCGCAATTTGGAAACTGGTAACCGCGTTTCCTTCTGGAAACTGGCAACCATCCTTTCCTATATGCAGCAGAACTTTAAACGAATTTGGTAACCGCGTTTCACAATAACTTGAAATATTTACAAGGCATGAAAATATCAGGTTTTAGAAGGTTTGGGGCAACACTGAGTAGAGACAGACGGTTATCAGCATAAAAAGTTAAAAAGAGAATTGAAGATATCTTAAATATACCTGGCGTCATTAGGGCACCCTGAAAGAATTAGGGGCGAATAATAAGACAAAATAGGGTCACCCAAACCTAAAGTTAAGTCATCCCTTATCGGTGATTTTTCGAAATAGCAATTATACCCTCCATAATCGGTAGATAAAACTACAATCGGTAGTTTACCTCCATAATCGGTAGATGTTAGGATAATCGGAGGTTATTGTGTACATATGTAGTTTGAAAGTTTTGTTATTTTGAAAAAACCTATAATCGGAAGTTATGAAGTTCACCTAATCTACCGATTATGGAGTTGCCCCAAAATTGATATTTGAAAAAATCTCAAGTTTTTCGAATTTGGGAACTACCCTACAATCGGAAGGTATTTAGTTACCATGTCTCTCGATTATGGAGTTGCCCCAAAATCGATATTTGAAAAAATCTCTGGTTTTTAGAATTTGGGAAAAGCTATAATCGGAAGGTATTGAAGTTCACCTAATCTACCGATTTTAAACCTCTCCATAGTCGGTAGACAATGATAAAATGTTGTGTCCGATTATAAGGCTGTTTAGGTTCAGAAAAACAATAAAAATGAAGCCACTATAATCGGTAGAAATTGTTGGATAACATTACTACCGATTATGAACATATCTCACAATTTTTTTTAAAGTCACCAGAATCGGTAGGTAAGGTTGATAACATTACTACCGATTATGAACATATCTCACAATTTGGCTAGTTAAGTCACCAGAATCGGTAGTTAAGGTTGATAACATTACTACCGATTCTGAACATGTCTCACATTATTTTGAAAATTTACCAGAATCGGTAGGTAAGGTTGATTTGTAACCTCCGATTATGGTGAAAAATTCATCAGTTTCAGATTATGGAGTAATAAACATAACTCAAAATACATTCATAACCCATAAACTTAAGAACATATAATCCAAAACAAGTATTTAAAACACCATAATCCAAAAGAAACTGTTAAAACAACGTAATCCATAACTTCGAACAACACATTATCACCTAATTCCTAGTTTTCTTCTTAGTATTGTCAGCTAGAGTTTTAGAACGCTTCGGACGAGCCGCACGACCTACATTATCACCAGCATCACCTTCATCTCCCTCAATATTTCCTTCAGCATGAGAGCTTGAAGAAGCCTGAGATCTTTTGTTCGCCTTTGATGCTTTTTTCTTGGGCGGGTTATTCGTCACTTTCTCCCCAAACTCAGCTGCATACTCTTCATTATCAACATTATCAATCATCTCCTGTGCTTTTTTATCTTCTCAATTGGCACAGGCACTCCAGTCGTTATGCAATCAGCGCATCATTTGGACAAAGACTTGAACCTATTCATCTGTTTTTTTTAATTGACAAAACATCAAACGGAGTTCACCTAAGAAATTGAGCCGTAATATTAGAGGGAAAAGTCATAACCGTACGCACCAGTTTATCATAGCCCGGGGGTTTTTCTTTGATGATACATCTGTAAATGGAATGGGCCGAGGTCGACTTTTCTTTAAGTTCACGGATTACTTTTAGATGTGAATGCTCCCGGTACCACTCCATATAGCCTGGACCATTTTCATACCCTCGGGTGACAGGTCTCCCAACGTTCACCATGTGGTACTCCCTCTTATCCCAATGTTCAGCAACAGATGGATCACTAGAGTATAAACTACCTTGATGTTGTCCTGGTTAGACTCGTTATGCTCCACATCCAACTTGAACTTGCCATTTATGTGATGCCATGGTACTGTTTGTCAAGCACCATGTTGTCGCATCACCCTGGAGCCATTGTACATCACATAACCTGTGTGGTGCCACAATGGTCCAAAATAATGGGACAACCCGGAACGAGGCCCTATATGTCCACTAGCTCGGTCTTCCTTGTATGGATCAAAGCATACATCCGAGGCCTTTAGTGAGTCTAATTTCTCCCTCAAGTTAACCAACTGCTCGTCCTTTGACATTGTACGGTTCTTTGTGAACTTGTACTTTGTTCCTCTCGGTGCACCTCTCTGCCACGCTGTGTTCACCTCTGCCAATCCCAGATCGGGGTAGTGGCAGTGTAGTCAAATCGCTCTCCAAGGCCGATTACTCCCCGAGTAATCACTACAGGCTATATGACCGAGGCGATTTACGATTCCAAGCCATTTCCGATTTTTAGCGATTAAGTCGGTCGATTTTACCAATTTGGACCGATTTTTGAGCAAAAAGAGTTAACGATTTTTCCGAGTTGACCTCGCATACACTAAAATCAGAGAATAATTTTTTTATAACCCCTCAGATGGGAGTTATCAAACAGAAAACCTCTAAATACATGATCAATATGTTAAATATAACAATATACACAATTAGTTACATGGTAGTGTTAAAATTTTAATTTTAATTACGTACAATTCATGATTTATGAGCAGCAATATATAAGTTTCGAATAAATAAGTTCCGAGTAGTAGACCGAGTTTGGTGATTTCCAAGTCCGAACTTATTGCTCCTCGCTCCAAGCTCCCCAACCGAGTAGGTCCGAGGAACGATTTCGACTACTTTGGGTAGTGGTCATAGATCCATGTCTACATAGATATCAAACCAAGTATTAGAAATTGATTCTTAAAATAGAAAAAAAAACACATAATGATCAATGGACTAATAGAGTTGAGAAAATACCTGGAATAGACTCACGTTCCCGGCAATTTGGCTAGTTCTAAGCCTCGACGCTTTTCTCAACTCTTCCATCAAGAATGCAATGGTTGCCGCGCCCCAGGAGTAGTCCGCGACCTTGTTGAGAGGATGCAACAGTTGTAGAAGGTTGGCGTCTACTCGGTTGCCACTCGTATTTGGGAATATGACACATCCCAATACAACCAAAAGATAGGCGGTGGCAGCGGCAACCACTTCGGCATCACTTAACGGCCCTTTCTGTTCTTTCTCGGCAGTGCCTTTGAACATTTTGATCAACTGGATCATGTTAAATTGTCTAGTTTTGTAAGAGGAGCACCTGTTGAACTCAATGTCTGAGGTCTCTTTATCCCAACCAAGACACTTATTGCACAAATCATAAAGTTGTGCCCAACTTAACTGCTTTGTGTACTCATACTTGACAGCCACACCATTGTCATTGAGATTAAGAATCTGCTTGGCATCATCTGGAGTAATGGTCATCTCCCCAAATGGAATATGAAAAGTGTCAGTCTCGGGATACATTCTCTCCACAAAATCCGATATCGCGACCCGATCATGGTCCAACATTGAGTTCTCGGCAGCACTAGCTAATCCAGAGTTGGCTATCCTTCTCTTGAACCTCTCACATTCACCATCTAAAGGCCAATATTTCATTACTTTTACTGGTGCGGCAGTGGGCTTGAGTAGACGAATCGCATCGGAATGATACTATCAAACACAAAACACATTACAAAATTAATAGAGTATTATTACGAATAAAACGACAATACGTTTGTAAAAAATAATACGATTATTACCTCTGTTTCGTAGATTTCTCTGGCCCAGGAGTCTTTGTAGCCAAATAACAATGCTCCACCATCTCTAGGCAGCCCAGGGATTTCTTCTTCAAAATCCATCTTCTTCAACGCAATGGGTACAAGGTGTGATGCTTTCTTCGCGATTGGCTTCCTTGTAACTCCTCCTTCTCCTTGTGCACCACTTGGTTGTCCTTCATCTTGAGTGATATCCGGTGCGCTTGCTTGTACTTCTTCTTGAGTTCCTTTTTGGCTCCTCTCTCTCCGCGCACTAGCGGTTAGTTTCTTACCCCATTTTTGACGAGGCCCTGAAACAGTTGTATCTTTGTCTTTCTTACCTCGCATGTCCCTAAACAATAAATTGGTTCGTAAGAATCACATTACAAACTACACAATCGGGAGAAAAAAACTAGTATTGACTTCCGATTCTGCACAGTCGGAAGAAAAGGTAAAAAAATTTCTTCCGATTACACTTAATCGGAAGTCATATTCTAGTTCTTTCTCCCGATTATGCATCAATTTGGGTTCAGAAACTGATATACTTATGAGACATATATAATCGGAACAAAACAATATAACATATCAACCGATTGTCTATACTCGGAAGTAAAGAAATAGCCTTTGGCTTCCGATTATAACGTAGCCCGGAAATAGGATTTTGCTAAAATCACAAAATTTTCAAATTTCAAAAACTTCATAATCGGTAGTGTGTTGAATTTGTCTAACCTACGATTATACACAATCGGAAGACAAATACTATTAAGTATCTTCCGATTCTGGGTACCAATTGTGTGTCTCTACATGTTCTAATCCTCTGTTACAATCGGAAGGAAAAATAAAAACTAGCTACCGATTAAGTCCATGTTTGGGTTCAGTGCCAAACAGCGATACCTAATCGGGAGTAACCCATAAAATTTAACTCCCGATTCTGGTCGCTGTAGCTGAAAACCCTAGAAATTGGCCACAATCGGTAGTTAAATTGAAGATCGAAACTACAAATTCTGGGAAATAACCGAAAACCCTAGAACTAATTTTCATGGATTCGTCAAATTGAAGCAAAATAAACCCATAAAATGATAGAAACTTACCTAATTGGGGCCATTTCCTGGAGAGTTTGATTATCAGAATCATCACCACCACCTACACGAGCGGCGTCATCCTCATCATGTTTTTCGTGTTCGTGTTCTTCGTCGTTTGAGGCAGTTGCAATCGCTTTGTTCTTTAATTTTTCTCGATCTCTCGAGGGTTCATTAATATCAGTCATCGTTTTATAGAAGAATCGACGATGTTTTTTATTCGGCGATGAACGACGACAATGAATTGAAGTTTGAATAGGGGGAATAGTGTTTTTACTATCCACAATCGGAAGGGAAGAAGAAGAGTTGAAAAGAAAATAAAGAACATGAAATGAAATTAGGTTTTGGGTGGTCTTAATCGTTCAAAGGTTGTGTCGGCAACTATAATCGGTGGATAGATGATGTTCTCTTGCTACCAATTATAGACGGTTGTCCCAAATTCAATTTTTCTTCAAAACAGATAAAATTACGTTTTTCTACTTTAACAATCGGTAGATATGATATGTTAGTATTCTACCGATTATGGCAATAACCCACTTATACAAACTAGTAATCAGTAGACAAAACTATATTCTAAACTACCGATTGTGAAGGGACATACAAGTATTTTCAACCTATTTTGTCTTATTTAGTCGCCCCTAATTCTTTCAGGGTAGCCCCTAATGACGCCAGGTAAATATAAGGAGACCTGACAAAGAAAGTTTAAAATTATGTTTATCATATCAGCTATGATTTAAGCTTGAGTTCTCATGATACAACAAGATCAGCCTATGACGCTCAGAATTGAAAGCGCAATTGAGACCGAGAAAGAAGAAGAGAAAAAAAATCATCCCGAACAAAAAGGGATGCTTGAAATATGCCCCTCAGATCACTTGAATGTTGAATCAGAGTGCAAATTATTCCTTGAACCCACAATAACTAAGTTACATATAGATTATATAAAACTCAGGTATATTTTTGTATAGCTTCGCAAGAGACGTTATTTCTGAAGCTTCTTTTAAGTGGATTTCGTAACCTCATGGATGGCATTAGCCAAGTATCCTACATTGCCCGTCGTGACACCAGCCATACTGAGTAAGCAAACAGAGAAAAAGTTACTCCAGTGACGAACTCTGTGAAGAAGAAAATCGCAGCCAAGCAAAGGACTTAAAATAGAAGGTAATTTTAGCGGATAATTGAATGTTATGTTACCTAATGCGCCCGTTACGGGTCATGTATATGTGATATTCACTTGTCAGACGATCTACTTGTTGGGGCGTCATGCCGCTGTAGCAAAACATGCCAATCTGTTTGCAAAACCAAGAAAACACACCATAACTAACAAATAGTGGGAGAGCAGGAGAAAATTGTGCCGAGTAATGAAAAAAATAAAAGAAAAAAATACCTGATTAGTTATATGCTCCCAGGATAGAGGTGAGCCTAATTTTTCAAGGTTTTCCCTGAGTGCAGTTCGCATGCCAATAATGCGGTCAGCCATACCCTGAAAAGATAGAGGAATATTTAAAGGAAGGGGCATCAATTCAATTAACTTCTGAACAAAGAAATTCACACATTGTTGTCAATGTCGATGATAGTTGTACTCTACTGTGAAGAGTAAGGTTCCAGAATCTGGACCTCTTATTAGGTCTTAAAAATTGACTTTACTCAAAGAGGTAGCTTTCTCTAATGTGGACTGAACATAATGAAGTAGAGTCAAACTAACAGGAGATTACCTTCACTTCTTTGAGCCACAAGTTCTTCAAATTTGGATCACTGAGGATAGTTGAAACAACAAGAGCACCATGAACAGGCGGGTTGCTGTACATGGGTCTGGCAATCTGCTGCAACTGACTCTTCACGGCAATTGCTTGTTTATCGTCGTCACAAACCAAACTGTAATGAAAAGGTAATTATATGAGTACAAAGAAGACATTTTCCAAGTACTAATGTAAAGCTGTAATGGCAACATAGGATCATTGCAATCCCATCACATAAACGATGAAAGTACTAATGCTTAGCAGATAAACTTTAGTACTGAACGGAAGCTGGGTAGTTGACAAGAACTAATAAGAACAAGCCATACTGCTCCTTGGTACAGGATGCTTTATATAATTGCTAAATATGTAGGTCATAGATTTTGAGGCTTTTGAATAATACTGATATTTTACTGTGATCAGTTGGTCTTCTAGAGACTACAAGCTTATCATCATTTGATGAAATAAAAAGGATCACTGAGGCAACATAATCTCCCAGTTGCAGCAGCTAAGCCAACAGTAAGATTTATCAAATTAAAACAAATGTTAAATCTAACAAAGCAGGACTTTCAGGTGGCCTCTACCTAAATCGCCTTAGTGTTTTCAAATATTAAGAATTTAAGTATGACAAATTGAAACCAGTTAAAATATGCCTGACCTTTAATCACAAATTGAAAGAGGAACTAATCAAAACACGAAGATGGTTATTTATGTGAACTAATCAAACCACAGTGACTGTTCCCATAATAATATGAAGGCAAATGTCAAAGAGTACCTGAGACACCCAACTCTTTGACCGTAGAGTCCCATGTTCTTAGCGTATGACTGAGCACATCCTATCAAGTGGCCATCCTCAAGAAAAATCCTAATGGCTTTTGCGTCCCTCTCAGGATCACCACTTGCAAACCCTTGATACGCCATATCAAAGAAGGGGAAATGACCTTTAACCTAGAATTTAACTAAAAGTATTAGTAATATTTACCAAACAAAGTTTTCCTTTTAAGCTCAGAAACAACGATAAAAAGGAAAACCTCATAAAAAGGATCTACGTACCTTCATCTGCTGCGAAATCTCTTTCCATTGCTCCTCTGTAGGATCCACTCCAGTTGGATTATGAGCGCATGCATGCAACAAAAAGAATGACCCACTTGGCGCATTCTGTACAACAGTAAAATAATATCAGAACAGAAAGTGTTTAACTTCAGAGAAAGTCGAACAACATGGATCTATGTATTGCACCTTCAGGTCCTCCATCAGGGATGCAAAGTCCAACCCCTTCGTCTCAGGATGGTAGTAACGGAATGTTTGTTGTGGAACCTGGGCATCTCTCCATATGTTATGATGGCTGTGGGGGAATGTGCAGATTAGTATCACATCAACATAAGCATGTATACAATGGCTAATGCAAGTGAAGGAAACCAATAATTATAACATTCCAATCACTCAAATAAAGAACTGAGAAGAACACTAATTTGGAACTTTATATAAAATTATGACAATGAGACGCATCTTATAAAGATAACCACTGCCGCCTAATTGAAATTAAGTCATTATTAAGTTACTCACTTGGACCAAGTTGGCACAGGTATATAAATGTGAGAATCTGGCTTAAAACGCTTCTGAAAATCAGCAAACACTCGGCAAGCACCTGTCCCCGAAAGAGCTTGAATTGCAGCAATTTTTTTGTCTTTAATTAAATCAGAATTCTCTCCATATGCTAGCTTCAATGTGTCCTCAACCATGTGCATACTTCCTCCCATTGGAAGATATTCCCTGTCATAATAATCAATTAGAGACAAGAAGATTAATTGGATCCAATAAAGTAAAGATAATGTTATACAAGCAGTCTAACGAGAATTAAACAATGAATTCCTTACTGAAACAAGGACCTGAAGAACATAAAACTTTTTCAGATGGACAAGCTGTTTAGGCCCACACTATCCAGCAACATCCTCTGCCTAAAAAGATGCACTAGCTACCATCCTTTCAGGTTTGGATAGAAGATCCAGTGGCCTATTTTTCGTGAAGATATTATCCATAAATCCGTTCATCCTCCCAATAAAATTTGGTCTGTCATACAACCTACTCTCCTTGTCATAATTTAATTGGATTCTCTATTTGTCAGGAACATCACTTCTGTTTAACCAACCTTTTATGTGTGAAAAGCTCTAAGTTGGTCCTTCATAAGTTATTTATGTTGAGTAAACTGTCATCAAACCATAACAAAAAGATTAAACCCCTAAAATATCCTCCAAATATGCCTTGAAGGACTATTGCAACATGAGTCCTATTATTTCTCGAACCAAATCCAAGAGTTAACCCACCAATACAGGAATCAGTTGCATTGCAAATACATATTACTATTCAAGCCCATAGCTGATCTATTCGGGCATACAAATCTTTGAAATTAGACGAAAACGATAGTTTCACCTAAAATGTGGAAAAAGCAAACTAGGGATCACAAGGTACGTCAAATCTTCAAAGCAACCAAACAAATGCATGATGAGAATTACAAATAAAGAGGGACGTGTGGAAAATCTAATTTGCAATAGCCTGGGTTAAACTAGAGTTGTCTACATAAGAGCTTGTACTTTCTAGAGTTTAGAATGTCTATAAATTATCAAGTTTGTCAGTAAAGCCGTTTGTTAGAGAATTTTAGAGGATTTCTAATGCAACTTGAGTCAGTTATGTGAAGCCTATAGATATGCAGTTGCATATTCAGTAAAAAATGAAGTAAGAAGTAATAAGAAGTGAGGTTAAGTTTAGCAAAGTGGAGTCTTGCTTAACGTATCTACTAGTTTATGTGTCTGCACGAGAACTTTTATCTTTCTCATCTCTAGACATTCCAAACTCTAGACAATGTGAATCCTCTCTCTCATCTATAGACTACTTTAGATAGCTCTACTTTGATCTAGGCCATTACAAAGTAGAATTGCAACACTATTTCGCTAACCAGCTCTAGTTACGAATTTGAGAACTTATCTTAAAATCCACCACTTATTAGAGCATTTGCTTTTCTTACAGATAAGAGATGCCCAAAGCATCAAATAACAAGAAAAAGCATCAAAATAAATGGTGGATAAAAAGGTGAAGTTAATTAGAAAGACTCTGCTCCACTTACTTTCAGTACTCACAACTCCATGCATCAGAATACCATCAATACTAATATACTATACATCTATTTGAGAATCCCGTAAGATTGACTTGTCCTCTCCATATTCATTGTCCAAGGTTTTCAGCATTCTCAACAAATGCGGGGAAAACAAGTCCACCCACCTGGCAAGGGATTCCCAAATAGATATATATAGTAGTATTTGACAAAACAACTCAAAATAAGCTTCTTCGTAAATATGGTTTCAATCAAATTCTTCAAGCCAGGAAGCACAAATGTATAACATCTTAATTCTACTCTATCCATATAAGCTAAAATTCTCAAAATCACGTGAAGAAATCAAATTAAAGCTGCAAACTTACATGTTCTTATTTCCAGCAATAATCCTCTCAGCTTCCCTAACACATTCAAGAACAACTGGTTTTCCATTATCATCCCTATAAGCTCCCTAAAAATTCACCACAGACATTAAAAAAATGAGTCAATTTTTTCTCAAATGATAAACATAATCAGATCCAAAATTTTGAAAAACACAGAGCCTTTTTTTCTTTTGAATGTTAAAATCAGATTTAATAATTTACAGAAAACTCACAACTCCAACATTGACTTTATGTGGACTAGGATCAGCCAGAAAAGCTTCAGTAACACCAAGAATAGGATCTTTAGGAGCTGGTTCAACATGGTTCCACCATGATGACATAAATCTAGCTCCTGAGCTTCTTGTCTGATGAACAACTCTTCCTCTAGAAATCATTGTTCTTGACGCCATCTCTCTTTAGATCTCTCTTACAAGTTCAACAACCTGTGTGCTAAAAAAAGTTATTAATACTAGAAAAAATCTTACTACTGATAAAACAGAATTTGCCTTTGAAGTTTATCTCTTTAAATAATTGAACTGAGAATAATTTTGCTAACACTTCGTACATCGAATTCTGCAAACTTATTCATTTTTTGGTAAAGGATTCTTTCATTTGGAGAATCTAACGGTGGTTATGTTTACCTGGTCCAGGTATGATTTGATGTTTGATTCTGACATGACAGTAAAGATTTATTAACTTCCTACTCGAGAAATGTGACGGCGTTATCTTTATTTATGGGTGTACCCCTTTATCCCTCTACCCCCAATAATCATAATCCTACCCCATCAAATCATTAACATTCATATACCCCCACACAAAAATCTCAAAATCGATCTCCCTCGTGAAGGACGACTACAATCAAAGAAACCCCTTTACGGAAGACCAGATTTTAGGATGTCTTTTTTTTTTGTATTAGTATACCAAACCCTAGGTGCAGTTATTTTCTTCTTATATTTTTCGGATCCTTGATCGATCCGTTAAGGATTTGGTTTTAATCTTGATCTTTTGGTTCTATTCTCACAAACCCATGTAAAACTCGGTTATTTTCTTATCAATAAAATCATCTTGCGTGTATTTAGTTTCATCTGTTGATTAAAAATACTTCTTGATGAAAATCAAGAGCTATGTGATTCTAATGGTAATGGATGTTTTGAAGTTAACACCTGATTTATTCATCTTTTTCAATAAATCGGCTGTTTTGGTGTAGTGTCAGTAGTTCCATGATAAACATTAAGCAAACCAATCACCATTTTTATTAACTTCCTCCATCATTAATTTCAATTCAATTTGGCTGGTGATGTATTCATGCTGACTCCATTGATGATAACTTTAGTTTATGAAGAACTTTTGTTTATAATAATCAATCACCATGTGGTTATGAACAGATTTGTTCTTCCTCATTTTTATCATGGTGTAACTGAGACATATGAAGGAAAAAACTGATACAGATGCGTAAATTTGTCAATGAACAAACTGGAAAGAGGGGGTATACTTATAAATAAATTCACATAATTTTAAGATTTTCAGGTTAACCAGATTATAACTGATATAACTAATTATTGGGGGTATCGTTAGTGTTTTCAGGGGTATATAAAGGAACTCCCTTATTTATTAGCGTCTTTTTCTGGTCATGTTAAGACGCTGCAAACCGTTGGGTTTCTCAACTACTTCTAGATGATTTGTGTGTGGACATGTTAATTTTGTTGGGAACATTATCTAAATACCCCTACTATGAGGCCCCTTGAAATATACCCTTATCAACTTTACAAATACCCCTAAGCCTACTACATTACTAAAATACCCTCTTTTATATAGTGTATATACAAAACCACCACCACCAAAAAAAAAAAAAAAAAAAAACTCTCTGATGCCCACACCACTGTCCACCGCCAACCACCACCACCACTGTCCACCGTCAACCACCACCATCACTGTCCACCGCCAACCACCACCACCATTGTCCACCACCACCACCGACGACCACCACCACCGAAGACCACCACCACCACCACCACCGAAAACCACCACCACCACCACCAACCACCACCACCGACGACCACCACCACCGAAGACCACCACCACCACCACCGCCAACCACCACCACCACCGCTAACGAACACCACCACATTGTCCACCACCACCGCCACTTTAACGAACACCACCACCTGTCCACACCGCCGCTGTCGCCGCTAACGACACCCACCGCCGTCAACCACCATCGCGCGCCAACCACCACCACCATGTGGAGTCAACTTGCTGAAGTTGTGTCCATATCGAAGGCAACTAGCTCAAGTTGTCTTCAACAATAAAGGCAACTAGCACAAAGTTGTCTTCAAAAAGTGAAATCAACTAGCCTGAGTTGTCTCCATATATGGAGGCAACTAGCACAAGTTGTCTCCAAAAAAAATAAAAATTATACACAAATAAGTGAACCTAGTGTGAATCGAACACACATCATCTGACATATAGTCAGTTGTGCTACCATTGCACCACAGGTTCGCCACACCATCAGTGCTCAACCAACAATTCAAACGACCACCAGACAAACACCATATCCTTCATCTCTGCTACTGCAAACTCTACGCAATGTGACTTCATGACCACTTGTCTATGAACACTTGCAACATGAGTCAATAGTCTGCAGCCACTTCCATGCCCCTACTCAAACACCATCGACAACACACAAGCGTAACAACTTCTTGTTCTCTTTCTTTGCTGGATACATATTGAGTTCATGCTCAACTTCCTAAGCATTCATCTATCCTCTTGAATTTAAAGCATGAGCATCAAGAAGACAACCATCATCGGCAAATCAACACAACCTGTGTTACCATTGCACCACAAATTCGTCACAACTACTCTAAGATAATTTCGGATGAATGAATGGACCCAAAAACATAACCAAGTTGCCTCGAAATGGAATCAACTAGCTCAAGTTTCCTTCAACGGAATCAACTAGTCCAAGTTGCCTCCAAAAATGAAAGCAACTTTCTCAAGTTGTCTCCCAAAAAAAGGAAGCAACTAGCTCGGGTTGTCAAAACATCGGCAAGTTAATGCTTCATTTGCGCAAATTAAGTGACATTCGAGAGGCGAGAAAATGAAATGAGAAGCTAGAAAGATGGGTACATATCCGATTCGTCCCAAAAGATGTCATTCGAGCACAAGCATTCTTGTGAACCACCACCCACCACAAGCATCCACCAACAACATCAACGACCAAATTTTCAATTTTATCTTTTACATGAAGATGATTTCTCTGTAATGGCAACAAAACCAAAGTCAAAACCTAAACCTAAAGATTGATTTTCAACCTCACAAGTCACAAATTACTTAAACGAAACCCAAAAATTGAATCTGGATCTCTCTAAATTTGATATTGAAAAAATCTCGATCTCTCTAAATTTGTTATTGAAAAAATCAATGATAAAAAGAGAAGAAGAAGCTTTTCATTTCTAACTTCTTTGTTGATTAATTTCTGCTGTTGTTGATCGTTATTTCAGCGAAGAACTCTTTCATTTCGAAATCTAAATCGTTTACTATCAGAAATTTAGTTTCAAATAAGATCAAAACTAGAAATTAAAACCTAAAATAGGATCTCACCTGAAACTTTAACGAAGCTACTTCTCCTGATGATTTTGAGATTTGATTCACGAGTAGATGGCAAAGAAAGAGAGAATCGTATAAATCTGGTCTCTGAATATGATTTCGATATTTATTTTAACCTAAGAAGATGAAGAACAATTGATAATGATTGAAATCAAACATACAAATGTAACAGATCTACTAATAGTCTGTGGTGACGGAGGTGGTGGTGATGGTTATAGTGGCGGCGATTGAGATGGTGATGGTGGTGGGAGCGATGCAGATGGTGGGAGCGATGGTGATGGTGGTTGCAGGAGAGATGAAGCGTTTTCTGAGATTAGAGAATTAAAGAAGAACGGACGATGGTGGAAGGTTAAAAGAGGAATTATAGGATTTATAGTTTTATTAAAATTTTCAATTATGCCATTAGGGGTATTTGTAAAGACTCATAAGGGTGTTTGTGCATGACCCATGGATAATAGGGGCATAAATAACATTCCCACAATTTTGTTTTGTTTATTGCATTCCACTGCGACATCAAACAGCTGCGGTCTTGTGGAAATAGTATAATTTTGACAAAATAGTGCTCAACTGGAGCGAGTGGGTGTGAACAACGCTTCTCCACGGACCGAGAAAATAAGAACCCTGATTTTGGGCATACCAAAATCTTTCTGGGCATACTCAATAAAGATAAAAAAGGTTGTGAAATAACAAAATCAGATATCCCCTTAACCAAAAAATGTTTAGATGGCAAATCTACCCTTTACATATTAGGGTTAGTAATCTGGATTAGTGATTAAATATTTTATTTAGTGATTAAGATAATTTTCAGAATTATAAAGGTTGTTTAGATGAAAAAATTTGGGGAAAAAAATCAAAGTTTTGGTTAAGAAGGAGAGAAAGAGAAGGAGAAAGTGAGCAAATTTTAATTCTTGATTCAATGGAGGATGAGGAGGGTCATTCTTCATCTAAAAAACCTAGGAAAATACATATCAACTACAACAATGATCCAGAAATGGCTGATTTCTTAGATTATGAGAATGATTTTACACAAACTCAAACTCAAGATGATAATTTTTATGAGCCAAATCCAGATGATGAATACATAGATGAGGAACCCAATGCTTCTAACACACATGTGCACTTCTAGTTTATGTTTAATCTCACTTTTGTAGTTTGAAATCATCAAAAAATTGTATTTTTCATCATGGTTCGGCGAACCAGGACTATGTTCGGCTTAAAAATATAAGTCGAACCCACTAAATTGATGAACAGTTCGGCTAGCTGAATTTTTTAACGTTATACGCCGAACCTTCATTTTCCAACTTCCAACCTATTTGCAAGATCCTAGTTCGGCTTATATTAAAGTCTAATAACAAACCGAACCTATTTCTGAGAGTTAGGTTCGGTTTTCACTCTAAATATCGTATCAGCCGAACTATATATTTTTCTAAGTTCGGCTCATATTCAAAAAATCACATCAGCCGAACATGATACTGATTTTCCATGAAACACTTAAATTCATACACATTTAGGGGTTAGGCTTTTTATTACATATGTTTTCTATTGTGCAGCCTTTTCATAGGATGAACCAAACAAAAAAGTGGAAATTACTAAAAGTGTTAAGAAAGTGAAGTCTAATGATGGAGAATACCAAGGTCCATATTAAACTCATTAAAATCAATGAGATCTTATCTTCAACTTCAAGAGAATGAAAATACAAACACAACACAAAAATAATGAGGCATTCCGACATCGGACGAAAAAGTTATGGCCAAAACAAGATCGAAAAACTTGAGTGTGCAAAGAGAAGGTTCGGCTGATAACTCAACAACATGAGCTAGCCAAACCTAGAGCCTTCAAATCAATATTTTCGAAGTGTTTATAGAGAGAGGTTCGGCTTGAAAGTGATCTAATCGAGTCACGAACTCGACAACACACAGGGTAAATTTCACTTCTCAGGTTCGGCTGGGAAGGTTTGCAAGGTATTAGCCGAACCTGACACTGTTCTGGGACGTATTTAATACGCATTTTGGGGTTCGGCTAAAAATTGACATTTACGGTTTAGCCGAACTGTTCATAGACACTTTCAGGGTGAAATTTTAAGAATAGTTAGGCTCAAAACTCAACTCAATTATTAGCCGAACACACTACTGTAACCGTAAAAAACCCTAAGTTTTTAGCAATTTAACCCATTCAATCCATGGAAAACAACAATTAAAAGATTGGGTTTGTAGGGAATACCTTCTTATCCTCATTTCAATATTTGGAGCTTCAAATGGTTGAATTTCCGATTCAATTTCTGGTTCAATTGTAGTTTTTACACCTTAATCTTCAATTGGTTCTTCTTTAATTCATGGATTGGAAGAGGATTTAGAACACCTGACGTTTGCTTTTTTCTTTGTACGATACATTATAGTTCAATTTAACCGATGATCGAATTTTCACGAATCGATAATTAATTACGGTGATGAAAAAAAATTAATTCTCAGAGAAAAGGAAGGTGGTTTAGATGGAGGAAGAAGAAGAGATGTTTAGGATAGTTTATTTTTTTATTTTAGGTTCAAGGGTATATAGGTAATTGAACTACCCAATAGACACCCCTTATAAGGTCACCTAGGATTGGAAAACTATTTTGTATGCCTTGAAAGTTTTTGGTATGCCCAAAATCATGGTTCGAAAACAAACCAGGTAAAAACTACCTCTCATATTTTTATTTTTATTTTATTTGTGGGTCCCAGTGGGCCGCGCCCCCCCTCGGGAGACGTGTAGGGGGTGGTTTGTGAGGGGCTTTTTTGTGTGTGTAGTTTATCTCTCGGTCTGCCGAGACTTTTTGTTAAGTAGAATCAAAGAGTGGCTAAGACATTATCCAACTTTTATGCTCTTTTGAGCCACGAGATAGATTTTTATGCGCCCCAATGCAGTGTCAAGTTGGGGATGTTTTTTTTTTTTTTTTTTTTTTAATGTAACCTGTTATAGGGGCCGAAGAAAGTAGAAACCATTAAAGGGGCTGATACAATAGGACAAAAAGGGTCACCAGTTAGTAATTTCAAAAACCTCTTATCTATATAATTTTGATAAGTTTTATTTTTTGTTAGTGTTGTTAATTTAATTAACTAATCACTAGATTAATGAACTTTTTTCATACTTAGTGAAAAATTAAATCAGATTAAGAGTTAGGTTTGGTGGAGAGATAAAATAGAGAGTTTTTTTTTGAAATTTATTTCAAAAACCTAGATTTTGATTTACTCAACCAAAATGAGTGATTTCAGTGGCAAATTGGAGGTGAGTGAATCTATATATGATAGAGAAACCATGTTTTACAGATACCCCACGATGGAGATCCTACTATGGTTGATCTCTTAGCTCCAATGTCCATTTCAGGGCAATTTACGGTTGGAATTAACCATAGAAGCCAACCGTAAGGGCCATTTACAGTTGCAATTAGCCATAGAAGCCAAACGTATGGGCCATTTACGGTTAGTATCTGAAGAACATCCAACCGAAACCGGTTGAAATTGGGAAAACCCAATTTCAATCACAAACCAGTTACGGTTGGATTTTTGTCCTGTGAGACGAGCCGTAAATAAGTTACGGTTCGTTTGTTGATGGCTAGTATCCAACCGTAAATGTTTACGGTTGGTATTGTAAAAATCGAAACCAACCGTAAATATTTTACGGCTACAAAATGAACCGTAACTGGATATTCCAAATATTTTTTAGAATTTACGGTAGCTAGTTCTTTCAATCACAACCGTAACACCTTCAGAAATCATAGTTAACATACACTCGGAAGGGAGATAGTCAAAGGGTAATCAATACCATAAATGAAAAGAAAGGAGCAGTGAACTAGATGAACTCCAGTATTATTCAAGATGAATTTGATTCTTGGTTTTGTGGACGAAAATACAAATAATATTGATGATTCTCGAACAAAACATGTTTTATCCATTTCTTCGGTTGAAATAGATAAAGATAATAAGCCCTTTTTGCCAGTCCTTACACATCTTAGAGCAACTGCAGCGTTGTTCTCAAAAGCCATATTTGGAAACAAAATGAAGTGCACTGTTGGTTGCCAAAAGGTGCCAAGATGCTATATTGTCAAATGAAGTTTCTATATATGAAAACTATTTTTGGCAATTCTCAAATATAGCATCACGTTGTTATAAAGACCGTCCAACACAAAACACAATCTTAAAGGACGTCGAACAATAAACGCCTCTTTTGATTACGTTTGGAAACTGAAACGTGTTTTATAAACCCGTCTAGTTTGGGCCCTTATTAAAACTGCGTCTAACGAAATGCATTTTAAAAAAGCGTCTGCTATTAGATGCAATTTATAAGATCGTGATATTGGAACGTAATTTAAATTTACGTTTTTCAGACGATTATTTAAACTGCGTTTAAGTTAAAAGCAATTTATAATTGCGTGACCCGTCGACGTAATTTAAAATTATGTTTCAACTGACGGGATTATTAATTACGTTTGCAATAGACGTGAATTTAAATCACGTCCGGATTCTAAAGTTGCTCTAAACCTTCTTTCATCTAGAAACTGAAAAAATAAGGAGCAAAAAATCATACTGGTATAGTTTAAATTACTAGATAATGATTCCATCAAGAAGCCTCTGATGAAGTCCACAATCTCATCTCTAATTACGGTGTTCATTTTCAACTATGGATAGAATCTCAAATCCCCATTTGAAATCACAAATTTCTTTTCGTAATAAAAAGTACCAAGGAAACCAATAAGCATCAAATTCTAAGTTGTTAATTCCTAAATTAAGAACTTCCTCACCGTCAATTCCATTAATGAAGAAATCTAGGATTTATTATCTAGATACGTGAAGATAAGATATGATTACCTGCTGAAATAAGGATATGACGGAAGAAGAAGTGAAGCTGCTGCCATGGAAGAATAAAGATGAAAAATGATAGACGTGGTATATTATACGGGTTTATAACCACATCTCTTTTTCGCGAAGTTTAAAAATGCGTCTGCTTCTCACGCAGTTTTTAAAAGCGTTTCATCAAACGTACTTATTAATCCCGTCAAAAATCCAGACATAATTTATAAAAGCATCGTCGATACACACAGTTTTAAAAGGCATTTAATCAAACACATTTAATAAAAAACGTCCAACTTCTGCACGCGTTTGATTTAGACGTAGTTTCTGATTACGTTTAGAGAGAAACGCAGTTTTAAACTACGTTGGTGGATAGAATTCAGTGTCTCACTGCGTCACACACGAAATTTCCAAATTGAAATGTCATATTCGGGATAGGATTTTGGCAATATAGGAACTCAACACTAAAGTTGCTCTTATTGTTGCTAAAGCTGACAATGCCTCCACTTGTTCGGGATATAATGTTGATTCTGGAGCACTTCTAACTCCATTAGATGTACCTGCAAAGTTCATATGAATTTGTCTCACTCCATCCTTATTATTAAACTTATAGAAAGTTGCATCAAAATTATTTTTGATTTCATTGATGTTAGGACCTTCCAGATACGAATCTGGGGTAGATTCACGTTTCTACATCTTCGAAGATCATGTTAGACTAGAAAATAGAGAATCTTAATGCCATAAATGGAAAGGAATGAGCAGTGAAACATATTGCTTTTACAATTTTATTGAGATTCTTCCAGATACGAGTCTGACATATTGATTCACATTTGTTGGTTTAACTTGAAGATCATGATAAAACCAAGAGGATACCCATTCATAGATATTTCTTCCCTGCAAGCTTTGAAATGCTGATGACGCTAGCAAATACTTGACAATCCAGAAACAGGTGTTGCAATGTTTCAACATTAATGGGGAACAAAGGGCAAGAAGTGTAAATGTAAGAATTATGCTTGACAATTCTATCTCTAACATGTAAATATTTGTGAATAAATTTCCAAATAAAATGATGGATCTTGATTCACAGTTTAGTTCTCCATATAGAATTCCAGTTAATGGGAGTGATCACGAAAGAAACATTTTCATAAGTATTCAGAATAGCTTTATATGTAATTTTGACAGAGAAAGCACCATTAGTAGCAGGTTTCCATGTTAACATATCTTTACCAGAAAGGAATTCTAATCTTCCTAATAGCTTATACATTTTGACTATCAAACATGGCCCGAAGGGTATTAAGGTTCTGAGACTTGGAGTCAAGGTCAATAAGTTGGGAGACCAACTTGATACCAAATTTGATTCGGGAGGGCTATTTAGAGATGGGATCCAGTTTTCCTTCCAACTGGATATATTGTTTCCATCTCCAACCTCCCAATAATAGACCTCTAAAAAATATCAATGCCATCACGAATTTCTCTCCAGACCCAACTATCCTTTTTATTCAAGACACAATTCACATGGTCGAAATTCATACAATATTTGCACTTTAATATAGAAGCCCATAAGGCATCTGGATGGTTTAACATGTTCCAAGCCAGATTGGCAAGCAGGGATTGCTTCGTGATGGCGGATTTCCCAATGTTCAAACCTCCTAAATCTTTAGGAAGAGCAATTTTTTTCACTTTTTCACATTCACATATTTTTCATTTCATTTTTTACCCCACTGTAAATCTTGGACAACATCCATTTATAAGTGATTTGTTTTGGCATTTGGAACACAACCATATGATGGCTGGCTAGAGTAGCTGAAACAAATTGGTTATAAATTGTCTTACCTGGATGCAAGCTTATCTGAAATATTAACAATGAGATGAGAAAAATTAAGACTCCACTTTCCTCTTTTGTGGCATGAGACGCACACCAACATATTCAAGATATTAGGAATGTCATTTTTGATAGAATTATGAACCTTTTAGCTAAAAGCAATGCCAGACTTATCAATATTAACAGATTGACCAGTGAATTTGCTAAATTGTTCAATGATTTTGTATAAAGTTTTAGTTTCACTAGTTTTTCACGGTCATCCATCCATCTACTTGTAAAAGACCTTATCCTGAATAAGCGTTAATAAATAGTCACTCCAGTGTTGGGCGTCTACATCCCACCTTTCAATATATAGTGGGAGCTTAAAATCAGTTGTCTCAAACAAACAAAAAAATTATATGTTTGATTAGGAAAGGTATATAAAATATAAGTTACACTTATGGTTTGGAGTTTTTCTAAAAACAAAAGGAACATAAAAAGAAAATCAGTCGCACTAAGACTCTTTCTCATTAAAAATCTTGGATGTTGTGAGAGAAGATCGGTCGACGAAAGGAGTTTGATTTTATGGCTAAAAATTTGATTTTGATAGGGAAACAAATGTCCTACGAATCAGGTAGGTTTCCTCTCCTTTATAACATTTGTGGCTTAATCTAATGGAGTTGAAGGATTTTCTTGGATATGAAGTTTGATTACTGTAAAAAAATTGTGATGCTAGTAAACCTTTGAGTTCACATCTCGTTTGAATTGTCTTAAAAATCTTTTCCTTACTGATTGAAATGATATCTTCTTTCGTTAATTACATTGGTACTGGAACCGTTGATCCTATCTCCCCATAGGTCTAGGTGCGGTCTGTTTTCACTTGATTTTATGATGTTTTTGACCTTCTAAGACGAGATTTATCTTGCTATAGATAAGTGCAGGTAATAATATTTCCACTTTTCTGTTTTGATAACACATATATTATTTATTCATTTATGTTTATGATACTTGGATATGATGAAGGACTAGCCATGATTTGGGAGATACATAGGAAACATAACCATTTTGTCATGTTCTAAAAGTAAAGTCGTGTAAAAGCATGTAGATGGGAAGCACCGACACGACACGGGATACAGACACGACGCGGACACGAAAACCAACAAAATTCAAAATCTTCAGGACGCAAACACGTTTATATATATCTATACTAAGATCATAGTGTTATAGTATATTAATCACACATATACATGAACAAAACTCAATTTTATGCCGTCAGATTAGCCCAGCGGTAGAAAGATTAATTATTATACTAATTTTCGTAACCCATTAGATTACCCAACTAGTAAAATGGAGTATAAACTTCTAAACGTGCGCCATGTCGGTGTCCCACGCGTGTTCTATGTATGACACGAATCTGACATGGACACGACACCAATACTGGCGTATCGGTGCTTTACAGATATACAATTCAAGACCTAGCTATTGTGGGATTTGTAAAATAGTAAAATATTGTAGTTATGGTAGTGCACGTTTCTAGATCGTTCAATGGTAAAGATCGCAGTGGTAGTGGCCTAATTTTAATGTGTACTAGCATGTCAAATGATTTTTTTTTTTTTTTGAAATAGATTGAAGATATACTACTTAAGTAGAATTACATAACACCGAGCTAGCTTCATCATCCCTTACAACATCAGCAAAAATCAAAAGAAGCTCTATCAGTTCTAGCTTTATTATGGGCCAAGATTCTAAAAGTTAACTATGTTATTTTCTAATCGGATTGTCTAAATTTAGTAAAGTCTATCAAAGATGCAACCCCTCATGTAAATTGGTGGAATCAGGGGATTGTAGAAGAAATAAAGCATCTTCTATGTAGTATAGAATCCAGTCAGATCAGTCATATTGAGAGACAATACATATTAAAATTAAAATAACATAGTTAACTTTTAAAGCATGTGAAATGATTAATTATAGGTGTAATAGTAGTGGTTGAAGGCAGGTGCCAGAACTAGTTACATAATTCATTTGTAATGTTACATGTACCGTGAGGTTTGATGTACAATAGCTAATTAGTGTGACCTTGTTATTTTTTTATAGTCAAGGAGTGTTTCTTCTTTATAACCTCCTAGTTGGCCTTGTTGTGTGATGTATATCAACCCCCTTAATGTGAGGGTAAATTGTGTTATCTATAGTTTGATGTCGTGGTTGGCTCGACTTCTATGATTAAAGATATGCGATGACCGAGAGGTAGCATGATATTCCATAGTGCTATTGGAATGAAGGGGGTTGATGTGAATACTTATTTCTCTAACACATTGTTGATTAAAAAAGTGAACCAAAACGGCGGAGGTGAGTATTACATTTGCGCTACGGTGATTAATTAGTATAGTCTGGAATAATAAAGAGTGGGATGTTTCGGGTTATTCTTAATGGGTGGTTTTGAATTTTTTTATTTTTGATACGCTACAATATATTACATGTTGTTTTCCGATAAGGAATCATAATTTTACTAAACCAATTGTTATGTTTGGTACAATAATTTTATTTAAAATGATTTACTTTATATCTATTTCTCAATTATGATCTTGACCTATTAGATTAATCTATCGAGGTTATAAGTGATCAGAACCTATTTTTAGTTGGGGTCTGACCCAACTTACTATTTTTCAATAAACTGTGATTGTGGAGCAACCTGATGTTTAGGATTTTTTTCGGTTTCGAAAAAGTTGTTTTCTTTGAATTTGCATAAGGTGGTTAACGACAACATCTATTTATTTTCTTTAAATCTAGTTCTCTTCCACAAATGCTTAGTGTTTATTTATTTTCTTGGGTCGACCCGCATGTCGAGAATTATTTTTTGTTTGTTTGTTGTTGAGATTTTCAAGTTTTAATTCATTTATCAATATTCATTAAATGAAAAAATTTGAATTATTGTTAATGCTCCATACAATAGGCTGATCTCCATTTGTTGGCTTGATGGCCTGGGTGTGTAAAGTGTTCCATGAGTATTTCATACTTGGGATTTTAGGGCGGCCAACCTAGAATTCGAAGTGAGGCATTACATTACATTACTCATCTTTATTTTTATTTTTTTCATGGTATCAATGGGTTCATGATCTATGAAAATGTTGTCAGTTATTAATCTCACAACAAAGGAATGCAGTTTGAGATGGAGATATAACTTTGTTCTGTAAGGGAATGAGTCTAGAATCAGAAGTTATGATATGATTTTATAAGTGACAATACATAAGCTTATTGTTCTGAAATCCACATGACTAGTAGCACAAGTCTTCTTAGGTATCAAAGATGTGAAATTATGATTGATGTGTTTTAGAAAGTGTTTAGAGTGAGAGAAAGGTTACTCCAAAGTGTGTAATCCATATTCTAAGAACATAAAATTGTGTTTTATTATAGACTTTAGTAATTTAATTCCACATGATCATGTCATGCTTTACAGGAAATTCATTTAAAAAAGAATGCATAATAGAAAATTCTCATTCAAACAAAATATTCGGTAGTGTGGTATACAATCATACTATCAATAAGGAACTTCTGCGGTTGACTTTTCATCCCAAATTTGTTGTTTCCGATTTGTTACGACTTATCCCATAGAATTAGAATCCTTCTGGGATCTTAGGAATAATAAGAATAACCAAGATTCTTTTTTTTTTCTTCTAATAGCTACAGACTCTTTAGTCAATAATCTAAATTGAGGCATTTAAAAATACCAAAAACAGAAGAGTAAGGTAATGCATATGACAGAATCAAGAAGTAGAACAAAAGAGAATGAACCTAGACATGATGATTGCATTGACATTGGGCATCTGAAACAAGAGATGATAAATACAAGATATAAGTACTAATTGCAATGACGTTGTGGAAAGACTAGGCACAAAAAATGAAAAAATAAAACTTATAAATAACACAGGTTGTAGGTAAATATTTAAATACCATCTGTTTTAAAATTATTCTGGTCAATCAGCACATGGTAATGGAGAGGTTTACTTGTGCCCACTTTCCTTGCGTAACTACAAAGATAAAAACCGAACATCTCGTGATGACAAATTTTAAAATCTACCACAATGCCTGACAAAAATGAAAATAGACCAGTCACATTACAAAGTAAACAAAAAAGTATATATTGAATATTATACATGAAAGAAAAATATTCAAAGCAAATGAAGAATGTCATAAACAAGAGACAATGTTGCGTCCAAATGGATAGTCACAAGGAGGATCGGGAAGAAGAAAATAATGTGTGTGATGTCTTTTTTGGATAATTATAAATGTTATTCGCGGTTTATAATTATATTTGATTGCGAAACAAGCTTTTCTAATGGCAGCTACTTCTTCCGTTTTTTTTTTGAAACAAAGAAAGCATTCATCCATTCATTCACTGATTAAACTTACTTATAAATGTTATTCGCGGTTTATAAATATATTTGGTTGTTGAACAAGCTTTTCTGATAGCAACTACATCTTCCGATTTTTTTTTAAACAAAGAAAACATTCATCCATTCAAAGAAAGCATTCTTTGCATTTGCGTCAGGTGGTTAACGACAACATCTATTTATTTTCATTGAATCTAGAATCTAGTTTTCTTCCACAAATGCTTAGTGTTTATTTATTTTATTGGGTCGACCTACTTGTCGAGATTTTTTTTTTTTTTAAGATTTTCAAGTTTAATTCCTTTATCAATATTCATTAAATGAAATTTAAATATATTTTTTGAATTATTGATAATGTGCTCCATACAATAGCATGATCTCCATTTGTTGGGTTGATGGTTTGGGTGTGTAAAGTGGTCCATGAGTATGCCATACTTGGGATTTTAGGGCGGACAACCTAGAATTCGAAGTGGGGCATTACAATACCCATCTTAATTTTAACTTTTTTCATGGTATCAATGAGTTCATGAGCTATCACAATGTTGTCAGTTATTAATCTTATAAGAATGGAATTCAGTTTGAGATGGAGATATAACTTTGTTCTATAAGGGCTTGAGTCTAGAAATCAAGAATTTTGATATGATTTTATAAGTGACACTACATAATCATCTGTTTATTTTCTTTAAATCTAGACTCTAGTTCTCTTCCACAAATGTTCAGTGTTTATTTATTTTTTTTGGTTCGACCTACTTGTCAATTCTTTTTTTTTATCTTAGATTTTCAAGTTTAATTCCTTTATTAATATTCATTAAATGAAATTTAAATATATTTTTCTTTTGAATTATTGTTAATGTGCTCCATACGATAGCCTGATCTTCATTTGTTAGCTTGATGGTTTTGGTGTTTAAAGTAGTGCATGAGTATGCCATACTTGGGATTTTAGGGCGGCCAACCTAGAATTCGAAGTGGGGCGTTATACTACCCATTTTTATTTTTATTTTTCTCATGGTATCAATGCGTTCATTAGATATCACAATGTTGTCAGTTATTAATCTTACAACAAAGGAATGCAGTTTGAGATGGAGATATAACTTTGTTCTGTGAGGACTTGAGTCCAGAAATCAACAGTTTTATATGATTTTATAACTGACGTTACATAAGCTTATTGTTCTGAAACCACATGACTAGCAGGACAAGTCTTCTTAGGTATTAAAGCAGTGAAATTATGATTGATATGTTTTAGAAAATGTTTAGAGTGGAAGAAAGATTACTCCAAAGTGTAATTCATATTGTAAGAGCATAAAATTGTGTTTTGTTATAGCCTTCAGTAATTTAATTCCACATGATCATGTCATGCGTTACAGGAAATTCAACAAAAAAAGAATGCATATTAGGAAATTCTTATTCAAACAAAATACTTGGTGATTTGGTATACAATCATACTATCAATACGGAAATTATGTGGTTGCTTATTCATCTCAAATTTGTTGGCTTATCCCATAGAATTAGAATCCTTCTGGGATCTTGGGAATAATAAGAATAACCAAGTTTTTTTTTTCTTTTTCTAATAGCTATAGTCACTTTAGCCAATAGTCTAGATTGGGGCATTTAAAAATACAAAAAACAAAAGAGTAAGGTAATGCATATGACGGAATCAAGAAGTACAACAAAAGAGAATGAACCTAGACATGTTTATAAATGAATCTAGATTGGGGCATTTATACCTTACAACAAGAAGTAAGGTATAAATGTTATTCGCGGTTTATAAATATATTTGGTTGCTGAACAAGCTTTTCTGATAGCAACTACATCTTCCGATTTTTTTTTAAACAAAGAAAACATTCATCCATTCAAAGAAAGCATTCTTTGCATTTGCGTCAGGTGGTTAACGACAATATCTATTTATTTTCATTGAATCTAGAATCTAGTTTTCTTCCACAAATGCTTAGTGTTCATTTATTTTATTGGGTCGACCTACTTGTCGAGATATTTTTTTTTTTAAGATTTTCAAGTTTAATTCCTTTATCAATATTCATTAAATGAAATTTAAATATATTTTTTGAATTATTGATAATGTGCTCCATACAATAGCATGATCTCCATTTGTTGGGTTGATAGTTTGGGTGTGTAAAGTGGTCCATGAGTATGCCATACTTGGGATTTTAGGGCGGACAACCTAGAATTCGAAGTGGGGCATTACAATACCCATCTTAATTTTAACTTTTTTCATGGTATCAATGAGTTCATGAGCTATCACAATGTTGTCAGTTATTAATCTTATAAGAATGGAATTCAGTTTGAGATGGAGATATAACTTTGTTCTGTAAGGGCTTGAGTCTAGAAATCAAGAATTTTGATATAATTTTTGTAGGATAAGAATATCGCGACATCAATACCTCGCGAGATCAATAAACGACAGCATTGCGAAGGTATCGCAGATAAGTAATATAAATGACGCAATGAATGACGACAACCAAAACACGAGAAAGATGTGAAGACCTAGCGAGATCTAGGAGAACTGCGAGATTATATATTTGCACACTTGCGATATTTCGCAAGTCATTCCCGAAAATAAAGGACAGCTTAGCTGTCATCCATTGTGTACTACCCTATATAAAGAGTCGAGCAAGTCTGTTGTGAGGGATCTTTTTCCGAGTGTAAGGCAAGTCATTAAGAGAGAGAAAGTTGGTAGTGATTGTAATTTCTTTAGCTCTTTTCCATTTTATCTTGTAAACATTCAAGGAATTAATCAATAAAAATCATAGTTGTTCATCTTCAATGGCTTAGTTGTGTGGATTCTTGTGAGGGGTGTAGTGTAGGATTTCCTGCAACTACATATTGGCGCTAGAAAGGGCTAAAAGAGTAAGGATTGACATTGTGATTTGAAAGAATTTGGAGTAGTAGGGAAGGAATTTCATATAATTTTCAACAGTTTACCAAAATTAAGAAATGTCTAGAATAAGAAACGCATCCGAGCAACCAACAACTGTTAGAAGGAGTAGGAGACTTGCTGGAGAAGGGAGAAATGAAATGGGAGAATCCTCAAGAATGAACATAAGGAATAATGAAGAAAATCAAATTCAATCACCAATTCAACCAATAGCAAATAGAACTGTGGATTATGATAGAGTAAGCGTGCATACTTGGAGATCAGACTCTGTGGAGGAAAGGGGAGAAGAACAACAATTGGAAAACAATGGACAAGAGGAGAGAGACCGAGAAGGGATTGGAGAAATAATTCATGGAAATGAAGAGATCGCAACATTAGAGGCGTTGAGACAAACAATACATGAAGAAAGACGATTAGAGGCAGAGGAACGTGCAAATTTGACAAGACAGAACCATGAATTGAGGATGGAAAACATGAGATTACAAAACAGAAGGTCGAGAAGCACTACAAGGTCAAGCTCAAGATCAGTTAGAGAAGAAAGAAGGAGAATTTTACCTACAGAAAATGTTGATGAAGAAAACCAAGAAGAAACACAAAATCCAGGCACAGAACATTGCGAGAGAAGAGAAATGATGGAAGATCGTTATATCCACGTCCCGAGACTCTTCAAAATCGAATGATGGAAATCAAGGAAATAGGCGGCATGAATTGAGGTCGGGGACGGAATAATCCAAGGGCTTGGAATTGGATGGAGAATTGGACTCAAATTTGGAAAGGTGGAAGAGTTGGGAAAGCTTGGAATTTTTGATGAAGAAAATCAAGAAGAAGAAGAATATTGCATGGGAGAGAAGGTTGATGAAGAAAATCAAGAAGAAGGAAGAAGAATATTGCATGGGAGAGAAGCATGGAGGAAGCAAAAAGAAATTGAAGATGAAATTGAAAGACACTATGCTGAACAAGCACGTCTAGCCTGCGAGAGGGAAAGATTAAGAACAGAAATGGAAAATCAAGAATTGGAAGAAGCAATTCGCCAGAATAATCATGATAATCGAGAAAGAAGGCGAGAACAAAATCGCAACAATGGTAATATCAATGAAGAATATGAAAGAGTACAAAGGAGAACCGATAGGCAACAAAGAAGAGAAATTGATAGATATAACGGTGTGCGAATTCGTGAAAGAAATGAAGGAGAAGATCGTAGAGAAAGACGAGAAGAGAATGATGAACAAGAAAGTCAAAGTAGACATGAACGCAGGAGAAGAGAAGCGGAACTAAAAAGACCAATGGATTCAAATTCGATGTAAATGAACAAATTTTGAGAGAATTGGCGAAATGAGAGGAATGATGAACGAAGAAAAGGGGAGGAGGAAAGAGACAGTTGGATGAAGCCATAGAAGAAGCTGCGAAAACTCCATTCACACAAGAGATACAATTAGGAGGAATACCACCGAAGTGCAACTTGCCTACATTAACCAGCATTTTCGATGGAACAACTTGTGCGATACAACATATTAAAGCTTATATGAGATGTATGTTACAATGGGAGAATCATGATTCTATATTGTGCAAATATTTTGCATCAAGTTTGATAGGAGAAGCTTTGAAATGGTTTGAAGGACTACCGAACACTACAAAAATACTAAGTTTTAGTCACGCCAAAGAACCGTGGCAGTTGACCAAAAATCCGTGGCAAAAGATAACTTGCCACGGCAGCCTCCTCGTGACAAATAGTCCCGTGGCTAAAACTATTTGCCACGATGATTGCCACGGTTTTTCTTTGCGTGGCTAATATTGTATAATCATTTACCACGGGTCCCGCCGTGGCTAATGATTAGTTGGATGGCACATGTGTGGGTCTATTAGCCACGTTTTCCACGCGTGGGTGCTCTAAGGTTATCGGCAGTTTTTACTGCTAGACACTAAAATAACAAGAACAATATTTACTTTACAACAATTTCAGAAAGACAATCTATTCATTAAAAAACACAAGTACTACATGTTTGAATGATTGATTACATTCCAAAGCAAATAAAAACTTAATACTAAACGATTTTGAGTCTATTACAAGAAAGCAAATAAATACTTAATACTAAACCATTTTGAGTCTGATACACGAAATACTTAAAAGTGAATGAAAATAAAATACTTAAATTATCACAGACGGATTTCTTACTTCCAAAGTTAATTATCATATATCTTCCAACACCTTGAACATAATATCTTTCAATGAAATTAACCTGCAAAATGTAGACATCAAATCTGATATCAATGACAAATAACAGCAGAAAATATCCACGAATACAACATTTACAAAGGCTTTATTTCTTATCCCTTCAAATGTTACATGTGGTCTAAACCATTAAGAAGATACAGAAGAACTATAATCTCTCACGTATATCTCATGTACACCTATGGATTCAAACAAGTACAAATATCCATCAAACATTGAAGCCGATTTACCTAGTTACCCATAAATCAATCCATGGAAGAAAAAAGACCAAGAAATTCATAGTACGGAACAAGTACACCCATTTCCAAATTTTCTAATAATTAAATATGAATGTATATCATCCACTGGACAATAATGCTAATGTGTGTCGTGACAGCTAAAATAAAGAATGTGTCTGCAAATATCACTGTAGTCCATGATGTTAATCCAGAGTCTAACTTAACAATTATGCCATCGTATTTCTAATATGTTGCAGCAAGGGGAACATGTTTAGAGGTTTATAAGCAACTGTAATCATATGAATAGACTAATAAAGCAGAAAACATTACCTCAGATTCATGTAATAAGATCATAACTCTATGGCTCTGGATGTGGGAGGTCCCTCTACAAAACAAAACACAATTAAGAAAGCTTGTGACTGCAAAAAAATATTTGCGGATATGCTCATACATGCCCGAGAAAGCTATAAGAATCTAGATAATACGCTGCCAAAAATATGTATGGATATGCTAATACATACCCGACCAAAGAAAAAAAAGAGCAAAAAGGCATCTATTTTTTCTCGTGATTCCTCGTTAGCCTTTTTCATCTCATCTACGATTTTCTTCATCTCAAGACGTTCTTCTTCCATGTCGTTACGCATATGAACCCGATCCTCCTTGATTTCTTAATTTCATCTCTTAATGCAAAGCATTTTCCTCGTTGTTTTGGACAACATTTGAAGAAGATTCCCCGTAAGCTTGGTTACTTTAATTGCTGAACCAACACCACGAATCCGACCTGGTTTCTCAGCTCCCATGATTTTAGAATACTTGTCTCCTTTCAGCTAGTCATAAGAAGTGAGTTCCAAGATTGAAACATCATTATCTGAACCATTCTCTTCTAAATCTTCCCTCTCCAAGGCTTCCATTTGAGCCTGCAATTATAATATGCAAAGTTAAAGTGAGAACAAGTTGCAACAATTTTACTAATTCTAACAGCATACAAATTAACGTATTAAAAAGCCATACGCGATTTGCTTCAGCTATAGGGTTGGGAGTTTTCCCTTCTTTGGCTCTATAGGTTTTCTGATACACAGCCACTCGACTTGCTTTCTTTTGAGTTGTCTCTTCTATCTGTTCATATATAGTATGTCAAGATCTACATAAACATTAACTATCAATGCCAATTCATATTAGTCGTTACCTCTATTGCGTGGTTCACGAATGACTTAGTACCACCATGATGAGGCATAACCAAACGCTTTCTACTTGCTTTACCATTCTCACTCTTTTTCTATGTTAGTCAACATTCAGAAGTTAGAAGTCACAGTTTAACATATAAACTCATAAACGATAAATTTGTAAACATTCTCACCTTGAATTCAGGTGAACGCCAATATATCAACATATTTGCCCACTGAGTGTCAATAACTTCGTTTGGACAATTAGCTCGGTTTTGTGCATCAGTCTTCTTCTCATCGAAATGTTCCAACCTCATGTTACGTTTGTTTGCCTTCCATTTTTCATGGATTTTCTCCTCCACCCAAAAGTTGATCTCATCAGAATAATGAAAAATATTCTACAATATTCATCAGTTAAAATTTAACAATCTTCAATTGATCAAATAATTTAATATATTGGTTAAAGTAATTTTCTTAACCTTCAGCTCTTCAATGGCTTCTTCAAGCTTTTCTTCCTTATGGGGCATATCAGACCAGTCTGGAGTGTCAAAAGGGAAGTTTTCTCAATTTAGTGCCAGCTTTCCACAATAAGCCGAGATCTTATTTGCGTTCGGTCCAACTGGTGCACCCCGGCAAAATTCCAGTGATACTTTCTCACCCTTTTTCAGCTTATTAAGGAAATTCAACTTAGCCCCTCCTCTTACTTTCTTTGCTGCCGGAGGTTGTGGGTTTTCATCCATATTTCCTGCAAGAACCACAAACAACAAGTAAGCACATCATAACAAAACAAAAAAATCAAACAACGTGTGGATAAAAAACACATAATAAGAAATTAATGAAAAGTTGTATTCAAGTTTAAAAAGAGCTACATAATACAGAAAATCAGAAACAAAAGTACAAAAACCAAGAGACACTAAAAGTAGTTTGAGGTTATGAATCAGAATCATTTATTTCATCATCGTCCTCGTCCTCGTCCTCATCCTCATCCTCCTCCTCATCCTCCTCCTCCTCTTCATCCCCATTTCCATCCATATCTTCATCTTCATCCTCACTTCCATCTAAATCCCCATCTTCATCCTCACTTTCATCCATATCTACGTATTCATCTGCACCCATGTCCAAGCTCTGATTTACAGTATTTCTGCTAGCAGTTTTATTAGAACCACTAGAATCAGTCTTTGGAGGGTCAACCGTAGTTCCTTCCACATCGTCTCTCACCAAATTTATCTCATCACCATCATCATCATCATCTTGTAGACCAATTGCTGTACTTTTTACTAATCCATCGTCCTCACCACCCAAATAAAAAATATCTCTAGGTTTATTGGTAACCACGACATGCCATCCCGGGTCAGTTGGATCTTCTACATAAAACATTTGATTGACTTGCGATGCTAATACGTACGGTTCTTGTTTCTGAGTTGACAACAAATGTGTGAAATTAACAAGAGTGAACTTCAATTTGTCTTCTTTCATACCTTTTCCCTTCTCTACATCTACCCAATTACATTTGAACAATACAAACTTCTTTCCTATCGGGTAAGACAACTCAATGATATCCGTCATCTGTCAATAATACATTGACTCCCCAGCACTCTCTTTAATGGCACGAAGCTTCACACCACTAGATTGCGTCTTTAAATCACGTTCTTTGGCTAGCGTTCTGAATATGTATCCATTGATTGAATATCCAGTAAATCTGCTCGCTCTATGAAAGGGACCTCGAGAAAGTGAATATACTTCTTCAGAAATGGGACGATTGGCTTCTTTCAGCGAAGTAATTTCTTCTTTAAACCACTGAGGAAAGTCCTCCTCGTGTTTTTTTTTTCTTTTGAATGAGAGACAACCTTTTATTAGTTAAATTTATAAGGCGTTTATGCTTCCTGCAAAAACATTTCACCATTCATCATGTACATGTATAATTATAAAACAACTCATTATACTGCAAACACTAAAACCCAAATGAGCAAAAAAAAAGTTCAATAACGTACTCTAGATACGTTTGTACACCGTCGTGATTGAATAAGATGTAAGCATGAGCTAGTTTCTTCTCCGCAGTATCAAGCATGAAGCTTTCTAAACCACCAATATGACTATTCTCTGTGTACCTGGAAGGTCTATTCAGTCTTGTCTCAACCTGATCTAAGTATCTAGCCATAAATGTAACACATTCATCAGCAATATATCCTTCAGCTATGGACCCTTCCGGTTGAGCCATGTTTCGTACATATGATTTCAGTGTTTTCAGGTACCTGTACCATTAAATCAGTTTTGTAATTTAAGATTAGCAAAATTTGAGTCCAACACCAAGAAAAAATTGTATAAAGTTCCATAACTAATTATAGTAACATTCAATAGACAAACAATAGCAAGTTAGAATAATATAAAAATCACATACCTCTCAACCGGATACATCCATCTGTACTGGACAGGTCCACCAAGAAGCGCTTCTGACGCCAAATGAATGAGTAGATGTACCATAACATCAAAAAATGCTGGTGGAAAGATTCTCTCCAGGTTACAAAGAGTAACTGCAATACTTTTCTCGAGGCGCCTCAAATCTTCAGGCAAAAGAGTTTTGGAGCATAACTCCCGAAAAAACAAACTTAGCTCAATTAAAACTGAACTGACCTTTGTTGGCAACGTCTTCCGAATAGCCAAAGGTAAGAAATGTTGCATAATTACATGAAGGTCATGGCTCTTCATACCAACCAGCTTACGTTCTTTGACTTTCACGTGCCTTCCAATGTTGGAGGAGTACCCATCAGGAATCTTCAAACTATTAAGCACGGTACAAAACAGTTCTTTTTGATCTTTATCCAAATAGTAGCAGGCAGCAGGTAGATAGTATTTGTTCTTGACGGCATCGAATTCCGGATGAAGCCGTGGTCTAATTCGCATTTCTTTCAAGTCTTGCCTTGCTTTCAACCGTCCTTGCACTTTTTGTCGAGCTCCAGAAGAGTACCAAGTATATTTTCGCAGACATTTTTCTCAATGTGCATGACATCACAATTGTGCTTCAGTAGATTATCTTCCCAATATGGAAGCTCATACATGATACTTAATTTCTTCCAGTTGTCAGGGAAAGGAACACTCTCCTCTTCCTCTCGCGGCCTCTTCTTTTTCGCACGTGGAGTCTTTCCTTTTTGACCTTTCTTCTTCTTCTTTGAAGATGCATCATTTTCTTCAGGCTGTTCAGGCTCTTCAGGATTCTTTCCAAATTTATGAGGAATATCTTTCAACAGACGTACTATTTCTCTACCTTGTAGAGGAACTGGAGCTGCGTCATGTTCAACGGTCCCATCAAATTCTTTCTTAAGATCTCGAAACCTGTGATCTGATGGTAACCACCGGCGATGCCCCATATAACATTCCTTCCCGCCGTGCTTCAAACGTCTGTGGGATGTACCTTTCTGACATGTTGGACACGCCAGTTTACCTTTGGTGCTCCATCCTGACAGCATAGCAAGACCCGGAAAGTCACTAATAGTCCATAAAACAGCTGCACGTAGTTTAAATGTCTCCTTTTTAAATGAATCATAAGTATCAGCTCCTTCTTCCCACAACTCTTTTAGTTCTTCAATCAAAGGTCTCAGATATACATCAATGTCGTTTCCTGGACTATTTGGGCCTGGTATCACTAGATATAGGATGAAGTGAGGTTGCTTCATGCATAACCATGGAGGCAAATTGTATGGAACAAGTACCACAGGCCACGTACTGTGCGAGAGATTCATATTCCCGAACGGATTGAAGCCATCAATTGCTAAACCTAGCCTTACGTTTCTCGAATCTGAAGCAAAATCTGGGTTAGTTTCATCAAAATGCTTCCAAGCTATAGAATCTGCTGGATGCCTCATGACCCCATCATCTGTGATCCCTTCTTTATGCCATCTCATGTCCTCAGCAGTTTTGGAAGACATAAATAAACGTTGAAGTCTAGGCTTTAACGGAAAGTGGCGGAGTATCTTCCAAGGAGTATTCTTCTTCTTCCCAGGTCTGACTATCTTCCACCTTGAAGCCCCGCAAACATTGCACTCATCCAATTTTGAGTCATCCTTCCAGAATAACATGCAATCATTCCGACAAGCATCAATTTTATTATAACCCATACCCAAATCTGTAATTATTTTCTTACACTGAGTGAAATTCTTTGGGAGCGAACACCCATCTAGAAACGAATCTCGTGCAAGCTGAAGCATCATAGTAAATGCTTTATTGCTCAAATGATTAATGCATTTAATGTGCCATAATCTAATAACAAATGACAACACTGTCATTTTATCACAACCAGGGTATAACTCCTTTTTCGACTGTTCCAACAACTTCTTAAAATTAAGATTAGCATCCTCCGTTCCATCCTGAATATTCTCCACGCTATCAACTTCATTAGGAAAAGCATCTCCCAACAAACCATTAAGATCGTCTCTAATACGGATACCATCAGCATCAACATGAGTATCAACCTCAACATCTTCATTCCTGATTTCTGGTGCTGGTGTTGATACACTTCTTTCTCCATGATGAATCCAATTCGTATAACTTGGCAACATGCCATAGCAGACTAAATCATCAACAATTCTACTTCGCTCTTGCCACACAAAATTTTTACAATCAGTACAAGGACACTTCAAGTTTCCTTCCCTATTAAGCTTTCCGTGGATGTAGGCGTAATCTAGGAATGCATTCAACCCTTCCTCATACTCTAGAGAAGCAGGGTCCTTATCAACCCAGCTCTTATCCATGTTCTCTTAATCATGAAACAACTACAAATATGCTCAACTACGATGACAACCTAAAAACACCAAGAGTAACAATAAATCCAATACTAAGAAATCAAAACCAGGTAAAACAATTTGCCTTGAGAAGAGTGTCAAAATTCAGAACCGAGAAACCAAAACTATCCCTGCACCATTGAAAAAATTGAATTAGCAGCAATCACTAGATCTCTTTGTATAAATTTATAAAGATCTAATTTGAAGAGAAGAAAAAGATATAAAGAAGTCAGCGAGCAATGTAGCCAAGGTGAATCTGCATTGATAATATATGTCTACTCAGTCCATAAGAAACTCATATAATTTCAAAACCTGGCTTCATCCTAACTTCTAACTATTAACCACTGACCTGGTCCTATCCTACTGATCAAAATAATTAAGCTCAAACATTAAGATTCTCACGTTACCCAAACATATGATACGGACACTGAGTAATAAGTTTATCCAGCATCATATTTTCTAGCTCTGGTCCTATGGGTACAAGATTATAACATATTAGCTAGCCGCCAATAACATACAGAAATTTGATGCTTTTTCAGCATATAAGCTTACACAAGCGATGATGAAGCTAAATGGTGAACCTTCCATCTCTAAGTAAAACAGATTCCACTTTCATGAAACGTTTACCTTGAACGTACATCAGCAAAGTAACAGCAGCAGCAGCAGCAACAACAACCACTTAGAAGAATGAGTGAACTCCAAGAAGACCTGAAATTTGCAGAATGGGTCAAATTTGAAAATTTTCTAAGGAATATTTGTATTCAGGCGAACATGCACTCCTCCCCTTAAATATGGTGAACAACTAACACGGCAAAAGGTCAATAACATAACAGGTCATAACAATGACTTATCACCTCATCGAAAACATGTTAATTCAACATTAGCTTGAGAAAGTTGTGGTCAATAACACAACAGGGCACAATTATATACTTATAATTTCAGGTAACGTTGTGCATAGTATCACTGCTATACGTATTCATCGTTGCATAATGCTACCCTGCTCCACGTTTTGGTTGAGTAGTCCTATTAGTGAGACAAATATCCTTCTCCAAAGAGAAACACTATGGTTCATAAAAAAATCTATCAATCTTAATACTTTACCTTCTCAAAGCATCATACGACAAGAGAAGAACTATTTATTTGTCAAAAGAGTTTTGTTGAACAATTTTATTCTTGAGAATATCATTATAACTACTGGAGAAATTTATAGGTCTCAAGAACACATTAATGCGGTTCCCTGGTCTACTTGGATCATAAGTATCGGCCGCCCTTCTTTATGCGATCTCATATCCTCTGCAGTTTTGGAAGACATAAACAGACGCTGAAGCCTAGACTTTATCGGGAGGAGGCAGAGTACTAGTTTTCGAGCTCATACAATGCAAAACAGATTCTATTGTCATGTAACATGTACCTTGAATGTGCAACAGCAAAGTAGCAGCAACAACCAAAACCACTTGGAAGAATGAGTGAAGTCCAAGAAGACCTGAAATTTGCAGCTGAAACTCAAAAACATATATGGAGTAATTTTTAGAACAAATGCACAAATAAAAAGTAATACTACTGAGATCGTGAAAGAGACTTTACAAAGTACGAACCAACTTGAGCGCCCTAATAATCAACGAGGGCCTCTTCTACTTGGCCAAACTTCACTTGCAGAGAGACAGAGATTTACCACCAGTAGAGACAGAAAACATAAAGTTTCTTTCATGCTAGGGAAGATGAGCATAATGGGTCAAATTTGAAAAAAAAATCTAAGCGATTCTTGTATTTGGACTAACAAGGCAAATATGGTGAATAAGTAACAAGGCAACAGGTCAATAAAAATGACTTATCACATCAACAAGACAACACAATGACTTATCACATCAACAAGTCAATTACACAGAAGGTTAATTTCACATTAGCTTGAGAAATTGTGGTCAACAACACAACAGGTCACAGTTAAAGACTTGTAATTTTAGGTTTAACATTGTGCATAATACCACTGTTATGTGTAATCATATCACCTACGAAGAGTGGCATTTTCATTTTAAATTAAATATATCACGTGTGAAATTTCCATACCAGGTGATCACATCTTAGTATGCTGAAACTTGCACCAGTATAACAAAACTTAACGACCAAGAAGAAAATTAACTTTGTGTTATAAGAATAAAGTTGTGATATTTCACACCCTCGAGAACCAAACAACAATAGATATACTTAGTGACCAAATCTGACATTTTTTCGCCAAATATACATTCATGATGAAAACTGTTATGTGATTCATAGACTGCAACGATGACTTATCACATGAACAACGAAACAATGACTGGAATTTTAAAACAAAAATCTAAATTTGGATCTAAAAGAATCTCTTTAAGTATCAATCCCTCCTTCCCATAGCTCTTTAAGTTCTTCAATCAAAGGTCTCAAGTACACATCAATATGGTTCACTGGACTACTTGGATCATAAGTATCAATTCGCCGTTCTTTATGCCATCTCATGTCCTCGCCATTTTTGGAAGACATAAACAAACGCTGAAGCCTAGGCTTTAACGGGAAGTGGTGCAGTATCTTAGAAGGAGTATTAGGTCTCACTATCTTCCACCTAGAAGCCCAGCAAATAGTGCACTTGTCCATGGTTTTTTCTTTCTTTCTAGAGTGAGAATACCAAACAGAAAAGCAATTTTCATAAACTCCTGATACTTAAGCCAACAACCTACCCTCAAACAACTGGGTTCATAAGAATGGAGACTTAATACACATCCAGATGCACATCTCTTACAAAAAAACCAACATTCTCTGAGAATAACCAAAAATAGTATTTGACTAACCTAGAAATACATGCATACTGGGTTTTGCAATTACACTTGAATTAGAAATAGAGTGCTAAACAAAAACCTAGTGTAAACCTAGTTTACTTGATGTTATAAAGCAAGAACATTAGCTGGAATTTCAAGACAAAAATTGAACTTTCATCTAAAAGAAACTCAAAATGTATGACAATCACAACAAGAAATCAAGGAACAAGAAATTAAATTTCTTACCGCACTTGTGCAGATAAAACCGATGATGTCATGAGAATAATGAAATTGATGAATTTCCTTTTTCCAAATCTGACCCAATATCATAAAACAATCCAAATTAAAGAAGATAAATTCTAAACCAGTGCGAAATAATTGAAATCGACATGTAATTAGGTTGATTCCTACATAAATAATTACTACTTAAAGCCCTAGTTTCAGAAAATCAAAACAAGAAGACCTAATTTTACAAATCCCAACTTACCTGAAGTATAATCTTCTCTGTGTATACGGTTTCAAAGAATCAATTGTTTTTATAGCATCCATAATCGAAGAAAGGGGAGAGTTGAGGGAGGTGGGAGGAACTGGAGGAACTGGGGAGTTTTTCTTATCAGGTGGGGATCGTGGTCTTCTATAGGTTTACTAGCCACGACTTTGGGTTTCAAGAGAATTCCACGGGAAACAATTGCTACGGCACTATTTGCTGACCCGAAGCAAAAGGCCCGTTATACCCACGGCCCACTCTGTCGTGAGTATAAGTCATCAGGCAGGTTTATAATGCGTAAAGCTAGGCCCGTGGCAAGTTGATATCATGCCGTGGCAAATGAGTGACCTATTTGCCACGGTAACCTATTCAGCGTGGCAAAATGAAACAAACAGCCACGGATATTCAAATTCGTGGCAATTGAGCCGTGACTAAAAGTCATTAATTTTGTAGTGGAAGAATACAATAACATCTTTCAATCACTTGCAGGCTATACCATTGAAAGGATTATCAACTGAAATCTTGTTTTGCATAGTCGATGTGGAATCCCCCTATAATGCATTAATTGGGCGACCTTGGTTACATGAGATCTTGGGTGTAGCATCGACTTACCACCAGTGCATCAAATTTCCTCATCCCAGTGGTGTTGGAGTTATAAAAGGAGATTGGGCTGAGGGACAAAAGTGCTATGAAGTTGATGTGGAATCTTGCGAGGAAAGGGCTGCTCAAAAGAAGAACTGGAAATAGAACATTAAAGAAGCACAAAGAAGGGACAGACTGATGGTGGACGCAATAGAAGTGAGAGTTGAAGATACATTGCGAAACCAATGTCTGAAGACAGTTGGAAATTGCGATGATTTCGCAAAAGGGAAGGAAATATCAGGAAATTTAAATGAAGAGGCAGAGAGCAACAGAAGTAAGAAGTGTAAGAAATGAATAATTGACTTTAGATTTGTGTAAAAAAAAAAAAAAAATTGAAGGAAAAAGACTTGTCGAAAGTACAAAGAATATGACGATTGAAGAAGGAGTACGCGAAAGTCTCGCGACATAGAACATATGAAAATCTGGTTAAATAATTAGAGCGAGATCGCAGAAAAAGAAGCAAGACTATGCGATAATTTCGCAAAGATAATGAGAAGAAATAATCAAAAATCAATGAATGATTGAACGAATTGACAGAAATGAAAGAATGAGTGAATGGGACGAACCTTTATGGCGTACACCCTAGTTCGCGAATGATATTTCGCAAGAGGCAAATGTAAGACCTAAAGTGCGTCATATAAGGGGGTATCTCTTGACATGGCTCAGGGAAAAGGTTACACCGCCCCTGGAACTTGAGTCATGAAAATTTGGGGTCAATAAAGCCCATCCGGGAGAGATACCTTGGATTTCCAACTATATAAGGTTATACCCTGGTTGGACGACCGAGGGTCTCTTCCAAGGAGTCAGTGTATGACCAAGGCGCCGAGGTATATGGTTGAGCCAAGAGTGCCTGGGGCATTTGAAGTGTCTCGGCCATTCTTGGCAAGTCTTGGCACATGCTGCACTCGGCCCGAAGAAAACTCCACTTAGGGTGCAGTCTCGTAACCATAAGCCCTATAGGTATAAGGGATAAGAGGTCGAAAACAACTGGTTGTTGTTAAGACCGGATGGGAGGAGCTAGTCTTGTATGGCCGATGTACGCCTCCTTGAAGGGGCAACCAGGGAGATGATAAGGGCGGCACCCTCCATTAGGGAGCTAATAAGTGTTTTACGACGCAAATGTCATGATGCTCTATTTTCGCAAGAAAATTTAGGCTTGTCATATTTGTGCGATGATCCTGGAGAGGAAATAATACTAACGCGAGGTTAAGACAAGATCAATGGGTCTATACATGAAAGTGTAAAGACGTCCTGCGATTTCGTCGCAAAGACGGCAATGTCATGGGGCTTTACGTTCGCAAGAATATTTAGGCCTGTCATATTGTCACAAGAAAAATATCCTGCAGAGGCAAAAATACTAAAAAAATGATAAGACAAGATCAATGGGTCGATACATGAAAATGTAAATACGTCCTGCGATTTTGTCGCAATGAGGGGTGGCAAAATAAGACCTTTAACTAGGAAGGCAAAATAAGACCACACGAAACCAATGATAAGGCAAGATCAATGGGTCATTACATGAAAATGTAAAGACGTCCTGCGATCTTGTCGCAATGATGAATTTCAACATAAATAAAGATAAGACCACACAAGAAATTGAGTAAGCAAATAAACTTGCGAAGATGGCTATATTACTTCATTCATTTGTGAAGAGTTAGCAACAGCAGTTGCGAAACTAAGAAGTATTGTTACTTAAAGATTATCGATTTAATCTCTCATGTGAAAATAAATAACAGAGGCAAGTATGGGAATGATTAGAGTAAAAACTTGTTATTTATTTTCATATGATAGATTTACAGTAAAATATTACAAAAATGGAAAGCTAGAAGGATAAATGTACAAATATCACAAGAAGAGAAAAAGGAAAATAGAGTTATCTCTCAGTTCATTCTTCTTTTTCATCATACTCTTTATCAGACTCCTCTTCTTCGCTAGCATCACTATCAGAAACATCCAAGGAAGGTATATTTTCAGGAACCTCATCAAGAAGACAAGGATATGAAGAAAGAGGAATACCGTGGTCTTCGCAAACTGTCTTAATAGTTTGATTGCGAAAACGGACAGCATCTGATGCTTGTCGTAGGTGCAATCAAATTAATCAATATTTCCACTCAATTAAAAATAATATAATGGAAGTCAAGTTCGTTCCCACGAGGAGCAAGAGATTCTAGTTGTAAAAATTGTCACTAAAAGGGGGGATGTATAAAGCAAAAGAAAATAAACAAAGCAATTAAAATCGAAAGTTGAAAGCAATAAGAGAGACAAGACCAAGGAATCCTTCTTCGTTTGAAACAATGAATCAAGTTATGTTCTTTTCTACTTGTTATTAGTCACAAATTATCACCAACCGTAGGTAAAGCAGCTAGATCAGTGCTAAACCCCTAAATCCCTTATATCACCGGATACGGAAGTTCTCGACTACCGGATTCTATTTACCAAACCACCTAGTAGTAGATCACTCTAGATGTAATTTAAATAAACGCATTAAGATTCATGAACTTATTAGGTCAATATTAGTAGTTAGACTCTTAGATCAAGGTCTACTTGCTAACGTTGTTTTCACACACAATTGCTCCACGGAATCCCTCCGCAAGGTCTCGTGTTTGCTACTTATGTAAAGAGTCAAGAAACGATTACTTATCCCCTAACTTTCACTAGATTTAGATCAAATTAACAAATCAATTTAGCGTGCACTCTAAACAATCTATCAATCAATCATGAATGTCATTGAGATCATTCCTATTAGTAAAAACAAACAATAATCATGTGAAAAACCTCAAGATAGAATTGAAAACAAAAACTTAAATCATATATTAAGAACTAGGAATTCATCCTCAATCAATAATAAAATTAGCTACTCATGTTTTTGAAATTCACACAAATAATAATTAAAAGGAGAATTTTCAAGAGTTCACACAAATAATTAAAAAGAAGAATTTTCAAAAGCTATCAAAAACACAAGTGTTGTGTGTGTAGAGAGGTGTGTAAAAGATGTAGAAAACTTCTCTATTTATAGGCTTCAATATTCTCCAACTCTTCCAAGGAATAGAATCCTTTTCCTTTAGCAATTCAACTTCCAAATCCAAGCTTTTCTCAACTTCCATCTTCTCTTTCCAAGTTTGAGCCCAATTCTCCATCCAATTCCTAGTCCAAGTCTTCACACCCATGAGAGAAATCCATAGAAAATTCTGGAATTTTTGGCTCGCCGGAAAACTGGTATTGTGGCCGGAATTTGACCGGAATAGTCGCCGCCGGTCACCTGAAAATTTGTCCGTCAGTGGAATATTCGACGGAATATTCCGTCAGTCCTCCGTTAGGACTAACGGCCAAAGTGGTCAAACCGTCAGTCAACTGTTAGTCAACAGGGTCAAAGGGAGAAAGAGTCAGCTGAGTCAGTTCGTCTAAGTCAGGTCTGACTAAGCTTACTGGTCTGAGTGGATCGGCTGGATCACTGAATCGGCTGGATCGCCGAGTTGACTCGCTGAAGTAGATATCCGGCCGAGTTATGTCTATTTCTCCATCGTTTCCAGGCCAACTTCCGGCCTTTACAGCTCCTTCTCTGTATCAATCACAATCCCTAACATACATCTATTTAGCACATTCATTCCATCAATCGCAACCCATTCGATTTCTCCATCCAAACCCTGAATCGACAATGCAGCTCCAACTCATTTTCACTCCCCATTAGAGTTGAGACCCATCTCTATTCACTTCCTCCGAGTTCAACAAACAACATTAATCTGTTCTTCATTCCTCTCGGTTAGAGTAGTAGGAGCATTCTGTTTATACTTCAACAGACTCAACTCTGAGTCGACTTCATCTCCTCCTTCCAATCGATCTCGGATGCAACATCAACACCCATTAATCACAGTACCTCCTTCATAAGTTCTTCAAAGAACGCCACCAACAACAACTCTCTAATCGATCTCTACTTTCAATTCATCAGCTCAATCTTCTCGACATCTTCAAACCTTCACCACAGACTCGAATCGCACCCTAATAATTTCTGGGTTTCGATCTGCTCAACCAACAAACCCATTAATCGAACCCAATAAATAGCCTCAGTTCCTTCTCGATTCAATTCTCGATCTCCTCTCACCGTACTAACACTCTAACCCATTCAATCTCTGTCTAATCTCTTTCGATCGAATCTCGAGTTTAACCCTTTATTCATCATCATCTTGCCATCCTTCCTGCATCAAACTTCGGCTTGATTTCAACTTCCAATTGATCAACAGCAACAGCAACAGTAAACCCTCGATTTCAATCGATCTCGGCAACAACTCTTCCTCGTCTTCTTGGTTGAACATCGACCACCATTTTCTCAATCTCTCGGCCTCAGAGTGCAGCCGCTGTCTAGTTTTCAATAACAGGTTCAGGGGAAAAAAAATGATTGAGAGATGGTTTCTCTCGATTTTAGGTTTAGGTTTATAAATTGGGTTCGGACTCGGGCATGGATCCGACTGCGGGTGTGGGTCTATGGGTTTGGGTTTCAACATCCATGGACATAACCCATCCATTTTACCAATCGATAACAAGACTACGTTTTTGGATAAGGGCTACCGTTTGGCAGCCCCTTAACTTGAACTGTCCTTTATTTAGTAATTTGAGTCACCTTTTAACCTTGACTGGGCTCCAGATAGTGTTCGCTTCGTGAAATGACTTTTCCGGCCTTTTGGTTCAAATTGAGTGATTTCTTCTTCTTTTCTCCCGTGCGACTCCGGAGTACCTAATAACTCAAAAACACACGTAAAATACATAATTTACAAGAAAAATAGCAAAGAAAGCATAAACTACTAGATAGTAAATTAGGTGTATTCTACACCTATCAGCATCATTATTGAAATTCGCTACAGTAGCTTGTAGTTGCTTCTTCAGCCTGGAATACTTATCGTTGCGAAGAGAGAGGTCCTTTGCAAGTTGCTCTTTTTCAGATACAAGTTCTTCAATTCTTGTTTGATACCTCTTCTCAGCTTCTGCGAACGTATGATAATGGATTAATAACTTAATGGCAGTTTCACAAAAAAGAAGCGATAAAATAAAGAAGAACCATTAACAACCTTCTCTGTCAGAAATCATGTCTTTAACCAAAGCAGTTTGATCAGCATGAAGGCTAACGTTAACACCTAAGTTATTTCTGGCATTATCTAGAACTTTCGCAGCCCAAGCGAATTCATCGTCGTTATTTATAAGAAGAAGAGAACGAATTTGATTCTCTCTTTCGCTAAGAAGAGTATTTTGACAAATATATTCATCACGCTCAATTTGAACTTCAAGAAGAGCTTTTTGAAATTCTGCTAATGCTTGAGCGCCTTGATTAGCAATGCGATCTTTATCATCTATAAGATCGCTAACTTTCTTCCTTAAAATACTAATTTTTTCTTGGGAACTAAGATGCAGATGTTTCATTTGGTTGGCTAAACTTAAGCTAGATCTATGATCTGCTTCTAAGAGACGGAGTCTGGATTGAAGTTCGTTCAAAGAAAGATGTTTGATTTTGTCATTTGAAAAGCTATTTAGAGAATTATTGAGATGGGCAAGAAGAGCATCGTTATCCATAGGCTCGGGAAATGTGCGAAGAAGAATAGCTTCATTAGAAAGATTATAAATGTCTGCGAAAATGATAAGTCAGATAAAGAAAAGTAAATGACAAAATAAGAATAAGAAAAAGGAGAAGAATTTTATACCATAAAGTTGTTGATTAGCATTTTGAAGGATAGATATTCTATCCTTCTGAGAAGAAGATTCAGCTTCCAATTGTTTGATTTTTTTCACGAAGAACAGCAGTTTCATTTCCAAGTTCTTTATCTCTCTTGCGAAGAGAAACAGTTTCAGCCTCCAATTCTTTGTTCTTCTCCTTAAGTTGAAGGTTTTTCTTTTCAAGATTGTTGCGCCTTTTCTCGAGATCTGAGGCAACAACAAAGGAAGCTCTCCCGGACTATAAAGGAAAGTAAAGAAATTGTTAAGATAAGGTTTATAATTGAAATCACGCAGAAATAAAGAAATATGAACATACCAAGGCATTAAGTGCATTTAAGAAACTGGGAGTCATTGTCATGGAAACTCCACGAAAAGAATCATTATCCGCTAGCAGGGGGGCATCGCAGATATTTGCGAGAGCTTCGCACGTGGCAGAAAAACGATCATCTCCCATTCCTTGCATAGAATCAGAGAAAACACTAGACAGTTACGCCATAGCAGACTCGACTGAATGATTCTCCTTCGTAAAAGAAGTGTCAACCTCATCATTATCTTCATCAGAGTTCTCGCCGGTTTGGGAATTAGAGTGATAAGAGGAATGGATTTTCCGTTTTTTAGAAGATGGAGCAGAAGATTTATCCTTGCGAAGAGTAATCTTATTCTTGCCTTTAGCCTTCGCAGCTTCAGAAATATCATTTTCCTCAACGCCAACCTTCGCACACGAATGAAGATAAGAAACAGAGGCAACAATATTGTTAAAAATAATAAAGAAAAATATTTCTTACTTCATCCGTGATTGAGCGAAGTATCGCCAAAGTACTTGGCTTTGGATTTCTTTCATAACTTTTTCTCAATTTAGTGATCTAAAAATTTCGCAAGTTCAGTAGATATAAAAGGAAGGAAACATCGCAAAGCGAATGAAAATTAGAAAATATACCTCTTTTGCTTTCTCGGGCCAATTAAATACCCAAGGATGATAATTTACGATATTCGCAGGGAGTACGTTGGAACCTGAAATGTAAGGTCCGTTCAAAAATAGCAGAAAGACACACCACTTCTCATCTTTAGAGTAGCGAGGAACATTATTATTGCCAGAGTGCCAATCAATATCTAACATGAGTATCTTATCGTCGGGAACGTTCTCTTTTCTTTTTAATCGAGCACCCCAGCGAGATTTATCATTCTTCATATTTATCACTTCACAATTTTCAAAAAAGTTTTCTACTGAGTACTTTTCAGTGACTATCTCTAAGTTTGCGAATTTAGGATCTCTGACGTTATCAGGATATAGAGATCCCTTACCAGCGCCACGATTGGCAAATTCAAGCATTAGACGGATGCAATCACCACTTAATTGATAAATAGCTCGCGAGAATTTCTCATGAGCAAGAATTTCATAGAACAAGGGCATTTCGGGATTGTAGATAGGAATGGGAAGACCTGCGAGGAGTTGACCTAGCGATATTATGATTTTCTGATCATCACAATGATGATCAGTAAACAACTTTGCAGAAAGAATGGATGAAGATTCTTGATTGGGAATAGTAGACAAGGTGAGACCCTTCTCTTGTAAATTCTTTTGAGTCTCACCCAAAAGGGTTTCGTATCTACGACCAGGTGGAGCCATTCTCAGAATATGGGAATGATTAGAGAATTGAAGATCAAGAGAAAGAAGAAAAGGAAGATTTACAGTAGCATAAACGTAAATTACGGAGGAGGAGAATTGAAGAAAAATTGCAGAGAGAAGGTAAAAAAGAAGAAGAGGAGGGTGAGAAAACTATATATAGAGAAGAATTCTCGAGAAGATAAATGCATTTAATGCGATAGGGGACGTGAATGGTCAAGAAAAAACGGTTGAAAGAGACGTGTCAAGAAAAGAGTGGAAGAAGAAACATGTGTAATAAATTCTGTGTAAAAGTACGGGATCGTAACAGATAAATATGAACAGTTGCGGCATTTTAAAATACTAATTCTCATGACATTCTATTCTTCGCAGAGAAGACATGAGAAGAGGCAAGATGTAGGATCAGAATATCGCGACATCAATACCTCGCGAGATCAATAAACGACAGCATTGCGAAGGTATCGCAGATAAGTAATATAAATGACGCAATGAATGACGACAGCCAAAACACGAGAAAGATGTGAAGACCTAGCGAGATCTAGGAGAACTGCGAGATTATATATTTGTACACTTGCGATATTTCGCAAGTCATTCCCGAAAATAAAGGACAGCTTAGCTGTCATCCATTGTGTACTACCCTATATAAAGAGTCGAGCAAGTCTGTTGTGAGGGATCTTTTTTCCGACTGTTAGGCAAGTCATTAAGAGATGGTAGTGATTGTAATTTCTTTAGCTCTTTTCCATTTATCTTGTAAGCATTCAAGGAATTAATCAATAAAAATCATAGTTGTTCATCTTCAATGGCTTAGTTGTGTGGATTCTTGTGAGGGGTGTAGTGTAGGATTTCCTGCAACTACAATTTTATAAGTGACACTACATAATCATATTGTTCTGAAATCCACATGACTAGTAGCACAAGTCTTCTTCGGTATCAAAGATGTGAAATTATGATTGATGTGTTTTAGAAAGCGTTTAGAGTGAAAGAAAGATTACTCCAAAGTGTGTAATCCATATTCTAAGAACATAAAATTGGGTTTTATTATAACCTTTAGTAATTTAATTCCACATGATCATGTCATGCTTTATATGAAATTCAATAAAAAAAAAGAATGCATAATAGGAAATTCTTATTCAAACAAAATACTCGATAGTGTGGTATACAATCAAATTATCAATAAGGAACTTCAGTGGTTGCTTTTTCATCTCAAATTTTTGTTTTTCGATTTGTTACGGATTGTCCCATAGAATTAGAATCCTTCTGGGATCTTAGGAATAATAAGAATAACCAAGGTTTTTTTTTTTTCTTTCTTTCTAATATTAATAACTACAGTCTCTTTAGTCAATAGTCTAAATTGAGGCATTTAAAAATACCAAAAACAGAAGAGTAAGGTAATGCATATGACAAAATCAAGAAGTAGAACAAAAGAGAATGAACCTAGACATGATGATTGCATTGACATTGGGCATCTGAAACAAGAGATGATAAATACAAGGTATAAGTACTAATTAAAATGACGTTGTGGAAAGACTAGGCACAAAAAATGATAAAATAAAACTTACAAATAACACAGGTTGTAGGTAAATATTTAAATACCATCTGTTTTAAAATTATTCTGGTCAATCAGCATATGGTAATGGAGAGGTTTATTTATGCCCACTTTCCTTGCGTAACTACAAAAATAAAAACCGAACATATCGTGATGACAAATTTCAAAATCTACCATAATGCCTGAGAAAAACAAAATAGACCAGTCACATTACAAAGTAAACAGAAAAAGTATATATTGAAAATTAAACATGAAAGAAAATTATTCAAAACAAATGAAAAATGTCATAAACCAGGGACAATGTTGCCTCCAAATGGATAGTCACAAGGAGGATCGAAAGAAAAAAAAACGTGTGTGTCGTCTTTTTTGGACAATCATAAATGTTATTCGCGGTTTACAATAATATTTGATTGCTGAACAAGTTTTTCTAATGGCAGCTACTTCTTCCGATTTTTTTTTTTTTTTGAAACAAAGAAAATATTCATCCATTCATTCACTGATTAAACTTACTTATAAATGTTATTCGCGGTTTATAATTATATTTGGTTGTTAAACGAGCTTTTCTAATGGCAGCTACTTCTTCCTATTTATTTTTTTTGAAACAAAGAAAGCATTCTTTGCATTTTCGTCAGGTGGTTAACGACAACATCTGTTTATTTTCTTTAAATCTAGACTCTAGTTCTCTTCCACAAATGTTCATTGTTTATTTATTTTTTTTGGTTCGACCTACTTGTCAATTCTTTTTTTTTTATCTTAGATTTTCAAGTTTAATTCCTTTATTAATATTCATTAAATGAAATTTAAATATATTTTTCTTTTGAATTATTGTTAATGTGCTCCATACGATAGCCTGATCTTCATTTGTTAGCTTGATGGTTTTGGTGTTTAAAGTAGTGCATGAGTATGCCATACTTGGGATTTTAGGGCGGCCAACCTAGAATTCGAAGTGGGGCGTTATACTACCCATCTTTATTTTTATTTTTCTCATGGTATCAATGCGTTCATTAGATATCACAATGTTGTCAGTTATTAATCTTACAACAAAGGAATGCAGTTTGAGATGGAGATATAACTTTGTTCTGTGAGGACTTGAGTCCAGAAATCAACAGTTTTGATATGATTTTATAACTGACGTTTCATAAGCTTATTGCTCTGAAACCACATGACTAGCAGGACAAGTCTTCTTAGGTATTAAAGCAGTGAAATTATGATTGATATGTTTTAGAAAATGTTTAGAGTGGAAGAAAGATTACTCCAAAGTGTAATTCATATTGTAAGAGCATAAAATTGTGTTTTGTTATAGCCTTCAGTAATTTAATTCCACATGATCATGTCATGCGTTACAGGAAATTCAACAAAAAAAGAATGCATATTAGGAAATTCTTATTCAAACAAAATACTTGGTGATTTGGTATACAATCATACTATCAATACGGAAATTATGTGGTTGCTTATTCATCTCAAATTTGTTGGCTTATCCCATAGAATTAGAATCCTTCTGGGATCTTGGGAATAATAAGAATAACCAAGATTCTTTTTTCTTTTTCTAATAGCTACAGTCACTTTAGCCAATAGTCTAGATTGGGGCATTTAAAAATACAAAAAACAAAAGAGTAAGGTAATGCATATGACGGAATCAAGAAGTACAACAAAAGAGAATGAACCTAGACATGATGATTGCATTGACATTGGGCATCTGAAACAAGAGATGATAAATTCAAGGTGTAAGTGTTAATTTAAATGACACTATGGAAAGACTAGGCACAAAATGAATATAAAACTTACAAATAACACGGGTTGTTGGTAAATATTTAAATATCATCTGTTTTAAAATTATCTTGGTCAATCAACACATGGTAGTGGAGAGGTTTACTTGTGCCCACTTTCCTTGTATAACTACTGTTAGAGCACTGCTCGGTCGAACTCGCAAGCGTTGCTATCTCAAGATTGTTTGTCAAGTTTAGTTGCCAAAACTATAAGTCTTGATTTCTAGTCTACTTATAGCTAAGTCTCGGACAAGGATAATAAGTGTAGTTGAGCTCTAAACTACACGACGTTCATCATGCAAAGACGAAGAACTACTCAAGGAACTGGTGGAACTTCATCGACAAAAAGGTATGTGGAGACTTGAACTTATCTATCACTCAAAAGTCTATCTACTCTATCTCCTATCTTGAGACAAAAGTCGTGTTGTTATATAGACTTCGATTATACACATTTGCTATTTCGAGCCGAGTTTATCTCGCTTATCTATTTCTAGAAATATGTGTTGGTAAGCTTTCACTTTGGCCAAGTTCATCTTTACTAGTGACGAAAGTCATGTTGATTAGTTCAATAACTTGAAAATCGCTTTGACGAAAAATAGTTTGTGAATAACAACTATATAACTTCCTCTAAGAAAGTTTCAATGATTGAAATGAGAGTTTAGAATATATAACCATGTTTGGATATAAACATTGTATGTGAATTCATACTTGTGTAAGTCCAAAATTCTTGAACCAAAGTATGCGTACTTTACTGGTTTAGGATGACCGGAGCTAAGTCCGCGTGCATCAGACGCACGCATCTCGGAAGTTCACATCCCGTGAATTTCTGCTGGAGTTTGTAAACTGAAAACAAGCTTTGTCCGGGTACTTAAGTATGCGTACAGGTATGCGCACTTAAGTGGGTTATTTTCTAAAAATAATTTATTCGTGAACTAAGATATTTATAAATTAAGGAATGCAATCTTTGCAAACCGTGGCTATAATGTTCATGAATCGATTCGAGTGAATCAAAACTTTTTTTGCTTCGATTGTGTCTTGTATACTTCTATGAGATCTAAGCAATTGAACAACTCTCTAACTAGTTCATTTGAGTCATTTGAACTAGTTATGGTGAAGATGAATAAGGTTGATATGAAAGTGCTCATATGGCTAACCATTGGTTAACTACTGTTGAACCAACTAAGTGTACACGTTTAGGTACGGTTACTCAAACCTAAATGAAGTTACATTTCATGTGTGTATAACAAGCTAAGTATGATCTAACGGTTGAAAGATATTAGCTTGAATCTAATCGTTGAAGAAGTGTTGAATGAGTGAGAGTTTTCATCTAACGGTGAATATTGAATGCTTTGTTACCAAGGTAACTTAGATTGCAAACCCTGATTTAGAGAATGTATAAAGGAGAACTCTAGCAACTGGGAAACCTAATCCCCACACCTCCTATGTGATACTAGTTGTATAAGATAGAGTCGATTCTCCTTTAACCTTATGTTTCTATCAAGACCTGCTCGTGTAGGTTAACGACTTGAAGACTTCATTGGGATTCGAGAATCGGTCGGCGATGACTTGATGATTCTCTTGCGAGAATATGAAATATGTGTCTTTATCATTCTGCATGCATCAACCGTGCAAATGGCTGGTACTTCATTCCTTCGCATAAATGTTTTAACCTCAATCTCTTCGCACCGATACCTCATGTGATATCTTGTTCGTATAGCTTTATTCTTTAATTATCCAACTTCCGTCCTTTGTCTTCGCATGGAGCAAGTCCTTGCTTTGCTCTTAAATGGCTTACTTCGTTGGTGAGCAAATGCTGATGGTTCTATTATTTTCTCCCTCACTCTTATTGAGAACAAGATCCATAAGTTTGTACTTCGCAAAAGTTCTATTATTCTTCTTAATTAGAATTTTTCTTGGCGATTGTACACAAAACTACAAATATGCGGAAGAAATTTATCCTTTAAACAAGTTACTGACGAAGATGACCTGTTCGATTTTACTCCCATTTTCATCCCTTAATTTTGTAGATCTAACGGATTCATTACTAAAAGTAGCCAATTTTTTTAAACTTTCTTGAACCAGCAAGATTAGGTCCCTGTTTCTAGCGCATATGTAGTTGCAGGATTTCCCACACTACACCCCTCACTATATCTTGATAATAATTTCTAGAAGCTTTATATAGGTGTTTACATAATGGACGACTCACATACAGCTCATATTCTCGCGAGCCTTTTAATGATTTTGAGGCTCTCGCTACCTTCTCTCGAGACATTCTTGCGAGCCCTTTAATGATTCGCAGGCTCTCGCTACCTTCTCGAGACATTCTCGAGCCCTTTAATGATTTCGCAGCTCTCGCTACCTTCTCTCGAGACACTCTCGCGAGTCTTGCTACCTTCTCTCGAGACCACGCGAGGGTACGGTTACTCAAACCTAAATGAAGTTACATTTCATGTGTGTATAACAAGCTAAGTTTGATCTAACGGTTGAAAGATATTAGCTTGAATCTAATCAGGTTTTCATCTAACGGTGAATATTGAATGCTTTGTTACCAAGGTAACTTAGATTGCAAACCCTGATTTAGAGAATGTATAAAGGAGAACTCTAGCAACTGGGAAACCTAATCCCCACACCTCCTATGTGATACTAGTTGTATAAGATAGAGTCGATTCTCCTTTAACCTTATGTTTCTATCAAGACCCTGTAGGTTAACGACTTGAAGACTTCATTGGGATTGTGAAGCCAGACCCAACTATTTTCTCTATAGTTGCGTGATATGATCTTGCTGTTTATATCGTGTTGAGTACAATTGTAAAATTGGCTCGAGATTAATTTCTCCGATAGGCAAGATAGAAAAGTAGTCAAAAACATCTTCGTCTCATCGTTTGTGATTCCACAATATATTGTTTCGCTAGTTGATTAAGATTATTGTGAGGTGATTGATATTTCTAGGATGTTCTTCGGGAATATAAGTCTGGTATATCAATTGGTTCTTGTTCACCTTGATTTATCAAAAGACGGAACAAAACTCGTAGGTATTTCTGTGGGAGACAAATTTATCTATTCCTATAGACTTTTCTGTGTGAGACAAATTTGTTTATTAAAGTCTTCGACTTTGGGTCGTAGCAACTATTAGTTGTGGGTGAGATCAGCTAAGGGAGTCAGTGCGTAGTATCCTGCTAGGATCAGAGACGTAAGGAGCGCAACTGTACCTTGGATCAGTGTGAGATTGATTGGGGTTCAACTACAGTCCAAATCGAAGTTAGTTTATAGTAGGCTAGTGTCTGTAGCGGCTTAATACAGTGTGGTGTTCAAAGCTGAACTAGGTCCCGTGGTTTTTCTACATTTGCGGTTTTCCTCGTTAACGAAATTCTGGTGTCCGTGTTATTTCTTTTCCGCATTATATTTTGTTATATAATTGAAATATCACAGGTTATGCGTTGTATCGATCAATTAGGAAATCCAACCTTTGGTTGTTGATTGAAATTGATTGATCCTTGAGCATTGGTCTTTGGTGCTGTTCAAGTTACTACTCTTATATGCAATCGGTCTCACAAATTTCTATTTGCTGATTGCAGATTGAATTGAGAGATAGAGATATAAACTCTTTGATATACTTTTCTAAAGATTGAGTCTGACTGTCTAGTTGATTATCTTTAAAGTATATTGGATTAGGTCCTCTTAGATTGCCAAACGAATTGTTGGGTGTGGTTGTTGTACCCCCGCATTTTTAATTGGTATCAGAGCAGGCAAACACGTTTAAGACCTCATAAGTCTGTGTTTGTAGCAATCTGAATTTATGGACGAGTCTATCTCTAATAACGTACATGTTTATAAATTACTAGATGATTTTCAAAGCTTGGATTCACCTAAGAGAACTGTCACATCCAAGTCAATATCTAAACATTCTCTTAATGTAAAAACTGTTGAAGTCTGGGAAACACGCCTAGAAGAACAGTTGAATGAACTTTCTGATGAAGGTGATTCAGATATTAATAGAGATGTTGATGAGGAAGTCTCAGAGTATGTGAAGGTTTTGAATACGTTGGAAAAGAAGAAGATGACAACTTCTCATGTCACACCTCTTCTGACTCCTCTATGTCGAGAAAACAAGAAATTGAGAAGATGTTACGCAGGTGTTTATGTTTCGAATCGTTCTAACGAATCGATCCTCAAGGATTCTGAGGAAAACCTGCGCATGAAGTCACTTGAATGTGATAATCTTTATCAAAAGTACTTTCCGTTGGAAGATAAACTTGCAGAATCTAAAGCAAGGATTAACTCTCAACAAATTAGTTTTGATAACAGAGAAAGCGTTAATCTCGCTCGAGAAAAATGCCTTGAGGCTGATTTAGCTCCTGCTCTTGATAAAATCAAGATGTTGGAAGATGACTTGAAAAAGTTTAATATTAGTTCAAGCAAATTAACCTCTATGCTAGGAGCAAGTAAAAATCATCGTGATACACGAGGATTGGGCTATAAGGGAATAGATCCTCCAAGTATTAGCAAAGAGGTAAAATTTGTCAAGGCTAGTGATTCTTCTCAACAAAAGGTTTCCACTGACGACAAAAGTGAAATACCTTCACTGGCAGTTAAGGTTCAAAAGAGCAAAGTATATCAACCCCCAAAGTCAGCACACGCGGATCGAGGTAAGAACATTCCTTATGTTTGCCACTATTTCGGAAATAAAGGTCACCTGGAAAGGAGATGTCGTTTCCGTATAAGGAATGAAAAACTTCATGATGTTCTTGTTTGGGCATCACAAGAAGTTTTGAAACCAAGATCATATGTTAAGACTAATCCCCTTACAGGTTGTAACTGTCCAACCTTTAGGCAAAGGAATCAGTGTTGTGATAAACCTAGATTTGCTTATAAACGTCATACGAATCCTTTTCACAATCGTAATGGTTATCCAAAGGATAACTTCGTAAAGACGAAGACAAGATCCGATGCTCCCAATTGGAGAAAGACTAACTTGCAAAAGAATAGTCAATCCAATTCTCTTCCGAGAATTCTAGAAGAGAATAATGGGAAAAAGGTTCTGGTTGTTCCTAAACGCACTCAGAAGTGGATACCAAAGAAAGTCAATGATGATTTGAGTGTGAAAAGTAATGATCTCCTAGAAAATTCCATGACTATGGAGAAGGCAGTATCCATGATGTTGGAACTTAACAAGTTCTTTGGAAACATGGATTTGGATGTGAAAGGTTCTAAAAGTGATCTCTTTCATGATATTCTAAAAGTCACTTGTGGCGAGCAAGACATTGTTCACCGGAACACAACTTGATTGTGTTGTAAGTGCATCCTCACCAAGGAATGCCCTGCTATGTATACGGTGAGGGAAGCATGAGAATTGGGGCACACAAATTATGTTCGGTAAGGCTGTAGAATTCGATTGGATTCTTCTAAAAAGGTATGTCTATAAACTTGAGCAAGATTTGTGTTTTTATTTTCTTAGAGTACTTATAATGATCCATGTACCTTTCTTATCGTTCATTTCTACCTAACTTGATCTGTGTTTAAGGTTCTTAAGTGTTTAGGTTTGAAAATAGTAGTTCGGGATGTTTGTACTTCATGGTACACTTACCAAGTATGCATACCATCATTTAAAACCAAAATCCAGGGGTTTTAGTATGCATACCCGTTTGCATACTGCTCCAGGTCACAAAAATTCGTTTGCAAACCCGTATGCATACTGGACAATAGACGTCGATATTCGGTAAACTTGTTTTGTCCGTAACTTCTCCGTCCAAACTCGGAATGACCTCATTCTTTTTGCATTATCTTCCTCTTTGAATTCTCTTCAAAATGGGGATGAGAATTCCTGAATTTGGATGAGTTAAGATTGGTATTTGTCCTGTCTATTGTTTTTGAGTGTTTTGTTCCATTTCGTCGCACTTGTTCCACTTCTCTTGGACTTGGGCACTTGGATTCTTGGAGTTCTACTCTTCTAAGCTCATTTGTAGCTTTTACAAGAATGTTGTTGGTAAATCACAAAGAAGGAAGTTCAAGAAGGGGCAGTAGTATGCACTACTATGGGATTCTTGAATGCTCACAATCATTTTATGTGAACTATGGTGCAAGGTCGTTAATGACTTTGTATGTTCTTATTTGTTAAAAAAAATCTTTTTATACGCCTCTGGTATCTATTCTTAGTGTAAATCCGAGCGAAAAAGATTGATTCTATCCTCTAAGGACAAATCATCTTATATGTGCATTACGAATTTGTCTTGATGCCTAGGAAACTTCTTATGAGAATTTATTCTTGTTTTTGAGAAGGATTACTAGAGTTTGGAATAGCCATTATTGTGAGTACACATAGCTATTGCCAACGTTTTCATCTTGCAATGTTTTTAGATTTATTTATTTAAATTCTAAGTTATTTGGAAGATGATTTTTGCAGTATTAATCTTTATGATTTCATATATTGCAAATAGTTATGGGATATGTTGTTTACGTCCTTGAACCTTGTGTTGTATCCCTACAACAATTTAACAAGCAGAGATGGATAGAATGGTGATGAATCACCTCTTGAATCAAGGATTCAAGCCAAAATCTGTGCCAAAGGCGCAACCAAATATCATTTCATTAAAAACAGAATTCAGGTGTTCTTTTGAGATAACCCTCTTACACATTTAATCAACAAATAATTAAACCCTAAACAGACTCAATCGGTGACAGACGCGTGGCAATCCATCAACGGTCCACAACTCACCCAACTACAGCCTGTCTGAATTATTAAGGCACACAACTGAAACTATAAGGGCAGACCACAAAGTGGTTTATTCAAGAGGGGATGCAACATTGCCTACCCCTGGAAATTTTCCTTGTCCTCAAGGACAAATCTAGGATAATGAGACTTAATATTAGAGAGGTCCTCCCAGGTGGCATCCTCAGCAGATGAGTTTGTCCATTGAATAAGAAGTTGGCGCACCAATTGGATACCCCGGAGCACTGTTCTAGTCTTCAACACTTTCTCTGGCAGCATAATAACTTCACTATTGAGATCAACAACAGGTAGAGTAGGAGATGGAGCGTGTTTCATACCAATGTGTTGTTTCAGCTGGGATACATGGAAGACTGGATGTATCCTTGAATGTGAAGGCAACTCAAATTTGTAGGCAACAACACCTATCTTGTGTAAGACTTTGAAGGGCCCATAGTATTTGGCAGATAGTTTAAAGTTTCTTCTGAGAGACACTGAAGCTTGTCTGTAGGGCTGAAGTTTGAGGTAGACCAAATCCCCCTCTTGGAAAGTTCTCTCCACTCTTGAAGAGTCAGCATAAAGCTTCATCCTGGCCTGTGCTTGATGTAGTGATTCTTTGATGATATCTAACATAGAGTCTCTGGACTTCAAGTGAGCTTCCACAGCATCCACTGAAGTAGTAGCATTAGATGGGAATGCTAGATGGGGAGGTAAATAACTATACAAATCTTGGAATGGTGACATTTTTATACCCATGTGGAAACTGGTGTTGTACCACCACTTTGCAAGGGACAACCAGTTGCTCCAGTTGCTTGGTTTGTGGCCTGCTAAACACCTTAAATAGTTTTCCAAACAAGCATTCACCCTCTCAGTCCGACCATCAGTCTGAGGGTCATAAGCAGAGCTTAAATTCAAACCCGTGCCCAAGGCCTTGAATAGATCAGTCCAAAACTTGCTGGTAAAGACCTTGTCTCTATCTGACACAATTGAGGCAGGTAATCCATGCAGCTTGAAAATTTGATTGAGAAAAACTTGTGCCACAGAGGAAGCAGTGTGGGGGTGTTGCAGGGCAATACAATGAGCATACTTAGTAATCCTATCAACCACAACTAGGATGACACTCTTCTTGTTGCTTGGAGGTAGGCCATCAATGAAGTCCATTGTTATATGTTTCCAAGCATAATCTGGCACAGGAAGAGGTTGGAGAAGGCCAGCAGAATTTGTGGTGTCACTTTTGTTCCTTTGACATGTATCACAATGAGACACAAAGGGTAAGACAACCTTTTTGAGGACTTGCCAATAAAAATGTGCTTTTGTTATGGCATATGTAGCCTGGATACCAGAATGTCCTCCCACGGTAGAATTATGTAGAGAATGTAGCATTGCTTGCCTTATGTTGCCATCAGTACCAATATAGAGTTTGTTGTTGTACCTCAGTATGCCCTCTGTGTAGGTAAAGTGTTCAACACTAGAAGGACTGAGCAGTAGTTTAGAGATGAGACCTTGAGCCATCTCATCATCAATATAACTGGCAAGTACTTCCTGAGCCCATGCTGGTGTAGAGGTAGCCAATAAATTACATTGAGCTGAATCAGGAGGTCTTCTAGAAAGTGAGTCTGCTACTACATTTTCATCTCCTTTCTTGTATCTGATGACATAGTCAAATCCCAACAGTTTGACTAAGTATCTCTGTTGTAAGGGTGTGGTGATCCTTTGCTCCAAGAAATACTTGATACTTTGATGATCAGTCTGTATTATGAACTTAGCACCTTGCAAGTAATGTCTCCATCTTTGAACTTTCATGACAATGGCTAGAAACTCTTTTTCATATGTGGATAATGCACTAGCTCTTGGACCTAGTGGTTTGCTAAAGTAAGCAATTGGCTTTCCTTCTTGGAGTAATACAACCCCAATACATGAAGCACTAGCATCACTTTCAACCACAAAAGTTTTAGTGAAGTCTGGCAATGCCAATACTGGAGTTGTTGACATGGTCATCTTCAGTTGCTCAAAAGCTGATGTGGCTGCTGAAGTCCAGAAAAATGAGTTCTTCTTTGGTTTAATGATTGCTCCATAATTCCTGACAAACTTCCTATAGTAGCCTGTAAGCCCAAGGAATCCCCTTAATTCTTTGAGGGTGGATGGAGTTGGCCAAGTTTGCATACAAGCAATTTTACTTGGATCAGCACAAACACCTGCAGCTGTAATAATATGGCCCAAGTACTCCAGTGAAGGCTGGCCAAAACAACATTTAGAGAGCTTAGCATATAGTTGATGTTTTCTTAGCAGGGAGAATGTAAACCTGAGATGCTCCAAGTGCTCAGTCATGCTCTTGTTGTATATTAGAATATCATCAAAAAAGATCAGTATTAATTTCCTCAATGCAGGTTGAAATATCTCATTCATTAATGCTTGAAAAGTGGCTGGGGCATTAGTAAGGCCAAATGGCATTACTTTAAATTCATAATGGCCTTGATGTGTTCTGAAGGCAGTTTTGAAAATGTCTGAGAGATGCACTCTGATTTGATGATATCCAGCTCTCAAGTCAATTCTGGTGAAGATAATAGCTCCATTCAATTCATCAAATAATTCTTCAATAATTGGAATGGGAAATTTGTCCTTGACTGTAATGCTGTTGAGTTTTCTATAGTCAACACAAAATCTCCATGTGTTGTCTTTCTTCATAACTAGAAGAATAGGTGAATCAAAGGGACTATTGCTTGGTTGGATTATGCCATACTGTAACATTTCCTTAACCAGTTGTTCCACCACACCTTTCTGAATGTAGGGGCACTTGTAAGCTCTAAGGTTTATAGGGGCCGAATTGGGTTGCAATGGAATTTTATGGTCCAAGTTTCTCTGTGGAGGTAATTGAGTTGGCTCTTGGAAAATGTCATCAAACTCATGTAATAAGGGTAAAAGAATGTCAGGGGTTGTAGGTGGTGAAGTGGGTGTAGAAATGGAAAACAAGTGCCCCACTAAGCCATGAGAAGAGCTAGAAAGAAATTACTTGACAGCTTCACCACTCATCTGAAGTAAAGAAGTATGTTGCCCCACCCTGTAAGGTGATTTCTTACCTTCATATTTAAATAAAATGCTCAGTTTTGAAAAATTAAAGAGAACATCACCTAATGTCTTGAGCCAGTCTGCACCCAAGACAATATCACAGCCTCCCAATGGTAAAAGTCTTAGATTCTCAACAAAAGTATGGCCATGCATGCTCTACTGTAGTTGTGGAAAAATTTCATTGCTGAGTGTGTGCTCTCCATTTGCAACAATGACTTTCATTGGGGTAGTGGAATCAATGTTACACTATAGGGAAGCAGCCAATGCACTGTCAATAAAACTTGTGGTACTGCCTGAATCAATGAGTATGGAGACTTTGTGATTATGAAGTACTCCAGGGATTCTAATAGTATCACCAGTGGCATGGCCAGTCAAAGCATGTAGAGAAATCTCCATATTAGGCTGAACTGGTGAATCTACAGCTTCTTCAAAGATGTCTTCCTCCTCCTCAGTATCTTGTGATTCAGAATTTTCAACCTGAAGTATAAAAATCTTCTGCTTGCCTTTACAAAAATGACCTTGCATATACACCTCATCACAATTGTAACATAAACCTTGAGCTCTTCTTTTGTTCATCTCTTCCTGTGTCAGTTTCTTTATTGTTGGGGTGGTGGGTGTAGGTTTCGTATGGTTGTGAAAGGAAGATTTAGGGGTCATAGGGGCAGACTTAGGAGAAGTAGGAGCTGGCCTAGGAGAGAAACTATTAAATTGGTATTGTTTGGTTGAGCTGAAAGGTGAACTACAGGGTTTAGTATAAGATATAAGGAGGTGGGTGACTGAATTGAGTTTCTGCTATTGTAATCTATCTAAGGAGAAAGCAGCAGCTAATGTTTGTGGGTGAAACATAGACACAGATTTTCCTATCTCATCCTTTAGTCCACTGAGAAAACTCATTACAAAATAAGTTTCTGTAAGTGTAGGGTTCATATCTAACATTAAGGCTTTAAGAGATTCAATTTCCTCATAGTATTCATCAACTGTGGTGGTTTGAACCAATTTATTGAAACTGCCGACAAAGTTTTCTTCTATTGGATTCTCAAATCGAGAACATAAGTGTCTAGCTAAGTCAGTCCAAGTAATACGTGGTAGATTCACTTGAAAATTGAGAAAAAAATTTTCTGCTTTTTCCTCTAAATAGATCGCAGCAATATCAACTTTCTTGTGTTCCTCAATATCATTCAATTGAAAATACCTTGCACTCTTCTGTAGCCAACCTCTAGGATTAATACCATCAAAATGTGGAAAATCAAGCTTAGGAAGACGATGATTATTACCTGAATGAGATCAAAAATAATTGTTATTGTTTGAACCTTCAGGATCTTGCGTATAAGAACCACCTGAATCTTCAGAACGATGATTATTCGCAGGTCGAGCTAATAAGGTGATGAGATTTCGATTATTTTCTTGTAAAGCCTCCTTGAAGCTGGTTTTGACTGTATCGATCTGGGAAGTAACATCTGTGGAAAGGGATTGGAATTTCGAGCAGAGATGAGTGATAGCAGCGGTGTTAGCATCAGTTCTATCGGAAACCTCCTTAAGAGTCATCGAAAAAAAATATTGGGTGGATTGAACGGCTCTGATGCCAGTTGTTGTATCCCTACAACAATTTAACAAGCAACGATGGATAGAATGGTGACGAATCACCTCTTGAATCAAGGTTTCAAGCCAAAATTTGTGCCAGAGGCGCAGCCAAATATCATTTCATTAAAAACAGAATTCAGGTGTTCTTTTGAGATAACCCTCTTACACATTTAATCAACAAATAATTAAACCCTAAACAGACTCAATCGGTGACAGACGCGTGGCAAGCCATCAACGGTCCACAACTCACCCAACTACAGCCTGTCTGAATTATTAAGGCACACAACTGAAACTATAAGGGCAGACCACATAGTGGTTTATTCAAGAGGGGATGCAACACCTTGATTGTCCCATATTTGTTCAAAAGTTATCTCTATTATATGTCGATATGAAAGTATTGATAAAAGATAGAATGAACTTTTGACAACAAAAGTTAAGCCTATTATGTCTTTATTGATGGAAGATAGGATGAACTTTTGTTTACAAAGATTAAGTCTATTATATGTCATTGTGCAAATAGTGATGAAAATAGAATGAATCTTTGATTATTCCGCAGTATTGATCCTTCCCTGATCCATATCTGTGTGCATATACTGTGTTGCTCCGTAAGTTCTCTTATGTTGAGCATGGCCAATTGAATTGATCATTTTTCTGCTAATTCAATTGTGATTTTTGGATACAAATTCATGATTCTCATGTGATTTGATTATGTCCAAAGAAAATCCTTCTTTTCTCGTAAAAGTAAGGTCGCTCATGTTGTTCTTTCGGGAATGACATTTTATGGGGGAGAGTTCTTAATTGAACTTGTGCTTAATTGCCAAATCTTTGTGGGGAGTGCGGCTGTGGAATATTATAGGGGTTATCTTGTATCTTTATAAACTCCTTGATGAATGAATTTAGTTTCAACTATATGATTGCATCTAAAAAGTTGATATGTAATTTCTTTTGGTCATGAAGTGTCTCTATAGAAATTTCATTAGGATCCCAGTATTTTTCGTACCTTTGCCAATTTTATTGACAAAAAGGGGGAGAATTAATGTGTAGTTCACACTGCAAATACATATGGTTTTCGGATCATTATGTAAGGGGGAGTGGTTTTCATGTGAGATGAAGTATTTACTAAGGGGGAGTGATACATATCACCATAGTATTGTTGTTGAAGTTGTGATACAATTGAACTTTGATGCTGTGTAATAATACTATGACATTGTATAATAATGATTGAGAGTTATTATTTTCTCATTGTTATGGCTACGGATCTTCAACAACGATGATGCTGAATTGAATATCTTTGCAATCATTGGAGTACTTGGAAGTGACGAAGATTTCAAGTAATGTTGAAGAACCAAGGAGATCAAGCATGTGGGTGAGAAGCTGCAAAGTTTATTTATTTTGTATTCCATATGTATTGATAGTTTTGTCACTAAAATTGACAAAGGGGGAGATTGTTAGATCACTGCTCGGTCGAACTCGCAAGCGTTGCTATCTCAAGCTTGTTTTTCAAGTTTAGTTGCCAAAATTATAAGTCTTGATTTCTAGTTTACTTATAGCTAAGTCTCGGACTAGGATAGTAAGTGTAGTTGAGCTCTAGACTCCACGGCGTTCATCATGCAAAGACGAAAAACTACTCAAGGAACTGGTGGAACTTCACCGACAAAAAGGTATATGGAGACTTGAACTTATCTATCACTCAAAAGTCTATCTACTCTATCTCCTATCTTGAGACAAAAGTCGTATTGTTATATAGACTTCGATTATACACATTTTCTATTTCGAGCCGAGTTTATCTCACTTATTGATAGGTGTAGAATACACCGTAATTTTATATCTAGTATTTATGCTTTCTTTGCTATTTTCCTCGAGAATTGCATCTCTTATGTCTAGTTTTGAGATTTTAGGTGCAATGGAGTCTTTGGGAGCAAAAGAAGGAGAAAACGTTCTTTGGGAGCGAGAATGGAAATATGAAACCAACGGCGAAAGCTTGAAGTCAATCTGACTGCGTCTGAGAAAGTTACGAGCAAAATCTATGAATAAGCTTGTCGGATACCTGAAACCGATAAGCCATGTTTGAGCTAGTTAGCCCTTAACGGAACATTTGGGTGCCTAGAGTCATTTCTGGGTAACCCTTATCCATTTCATCTGAGTGAGTTTAGCCACTCCCATTCCTACACAACCCTAGAATTCAGTGGGCATTATTTCCCAATTATTCTTCCCAAACTCAGAGAGAAGAAAGAAAAGAGTGCGGCACCATCTGAGTATTTCAGAGAGACAATGGCTGCCGCCGTGTCTTGTCGTTAATCAAGAGAAATTAAACCAGGAGATGGGGTTTGAATCGGAGAAGACTCTTAGGGGATTGATGTTGGCCGCTGGTTGAAATCGAGAAGTAATTATAGAAGCTGGGACGTGTAATTGAAGTGAAGAAGAGATTAGTTTCAGGTGGTACTGAAGCAGACATGGGTTACTAGATTTATAGATTGAGCAGAGATTGATTATGGAGATGCTGGGTTTCTGATGAATTCGTTGGCGATTGAAGATGGGACAGTGCTGTGCTGCCATGAGATTTCAGATCGAGAGCAACCTAGGTTTACTAGTTCTGAAGAATCAGTTGAATGAAGACTCAAATAGAAAAGCTGATACTGTGGGATGCGTTCAGGGTTGAGTTGAATTGGATTAGATGAATGAGGCAGGATGTGAAATGAATTGGGTTTACAAGGAAACTGATATTGATGTTGCCAGGGTGAAGCTGGAGAAGATGTGACGATTTAGACTGGAGTTTGGCAGTACAATGGTTGAGTGCTGAGTTGCAGCCATGGACATGGTGATCAGGTGGAGGCAATGAACTACAGAGAAGGTGGTTTACCTGTGGAGGCAAAGTGGTTCAGGGCAATGGAATGGTGAAGTGATTGTGTCTTGGGTTTGTGAGCACAAAGGGTGTGCTAGTGGTGCAGAAATGGACTGGTGCTGGTTGGACTTGATGTTGCAATGGAAAATTTGGAATTGCGGGTGCAAGCTGGTGAAGATGGCTGCAATGCAATAGCTGGTGAAGTTAGGGAATGATGGCTTGAAGTTATATTGTGTCAGAGTATGATACTGGTGGTATGAAGTCTTGAGCTGTTGGAGCTAGTAGCAGCTGCCAACTCAGGCAGAGATGGTGCTGCTGGGATTGAAGCTGGATAGGCAAGGCATGAATCTGAGGAGGCTGCAGGGCAAGTAGTAAGACTTGAGCCAAGTTCAGGAATGAAGTATAACTGGTGAGAGAGGTTTGTACACCGGAATTGTGTTCTTTGCCGTGGACTGAGCATCTGGGAATATGAGTTTGGTGGTGAAAGAAAGCTGCTTTGTTGAACCGATAGGTTAGTGAGGAGCAGGTGGAGTTTGCTATTGTGGCTTAATGGATGAATGTGTGTGAAAATGCGGGTGCTACTTGCCATTTTGAATTGCAAGTGTGAGCATTGAGCTAAGGTCGATGGCGGAGTGGTCTTGGTTGGTAACGGTGTAGAGTACAATGCAGGAGTTGGTGGATTGAATTGAAATGGAATTAGGTCATGGTGCAGCCTACAATGAAGATGGGCTGTGGTGACCGAGTTGGACTCCATGGGCTTATAGAATTGCAAGGGTCGCAATTTGTGGTGGTTGTAGCTAGTGAGTGGAGTGTTTAAGTTAGTTGCAGTTGCCGCTTGAGATGGAGGAATTGGCCCGAGCCGAACCGAGAAACCTGGGTGGTGTTTGTGGCTACGAGGTGAGGTGGAAGTCTTGGGTTAAGTACTTAGGTTACAAGTTCTGAGAGAAATTGCAATGAGGGGGAAGAGTTGGAGCCGTTGTTGGTATTGTTTTGAATGAGAAGTGTGATCATTGTGCATCACAAAGGTTTGGTCAAGCACAATGATGGTGCATCGAGATCACCTGCCACAATGGCACGGCCTCGGCTTGGCTATTCAGTTCTGACCCGATCCAATCCAGTTCTGACCCGATCCAATCCAGTTATGAGCCGAGTTGACTCGGTACTGACTCGGTGACCGGTGACCGGGCGGACTTTGCCGGTCATCGGGGTTGTTTTCCGGCGAACTTCCGGCCGATTTCCGGCCACAATACCAGACTTCCGGCGACCACTTTCGGGGCGTGTTTTCTACACGGGTTTCTCATCCTTATGGGCTTGGTGGATTTTCACCTAATGGACTTTGAAGACTAGACCTAATTTTAGAAGTTGGAGAAAGCTATAAAAGGGAAGGTCTTCTACAACTTGTGGGATATCTTTTTGCTTGGAATTTTGGAGAGCCACTTTTGTTTACGCTTCTAGGGTTTGGTTTTGTTCTTCTTCTTCCTTGTTTTATTATTGAATATTGATGATGATGAACTCCATAGCTATGAGTAGCTAAACATCTTATTGGTTATGGGATAAAAGTTGATTTCTCAACATGCTTTTGATTCAATGAATTAGTTTTGTCTCAGTAATTATTGTTTGTGATTCACAATTAATAGTGTTATAAGATTTGAAAACTTGTTAGGTTGAGTCCGGAATCAATCCGATTTGTGTTCATCTCTAGAGCTATATTAGGGTTTTCAATACGAAAACGTTGTTTATCCCTGATTCTAAGTAGCATAATTGTGGTTAGTGTTTGTAGTGATATATCCTACTAGTCACAAGTGAATCATAACTTTTGTTAAAACGTCTAGTGCTTTTACACATTCGTTTGCATTGATGAGTCTTATTCCATAAATCTTAATGCTTTTAGGGAGTTAAACTTAATTGTGCTTTTACACTTTAGGTTGCTTTCGACGAAGAATTCACATATGCATCTTTTAATGTGGTTGTGATGAAAACAGGGGAATTAACGGGTTATACTTGCGATCAAGATATCCTAGGACTTTTAATAAATACGAGATTAAATACCAATTCTAATCATTGATGAAAATACATGTTTGTGAATGATACCATCCCTTGACCAATATCTTCTCCTTATTGATAATTCAAATTACTTATTTTGCTTTTAATCACTTTTATTTGCTTAAATACAACAAACATACCTTGGGTTACTTAGAAACTGAAACTTTATAACAACAAACGCCTCTCTGTGGATACGAACTCTTTCTTATCGCATACTATATTTATATTTAGTTGATTGAGAAAGTGAAATTATATTTGACGGATTGACAACCGACCAAATTTTGGCGTCGTTGCCGGGGAGGCATACGGCTAGTTATTAAGTTTTTAGTTTCTTTTTACAATTTCTGCTTTCATCTTTGCTTTTTGTTTCTTGTCTTGTTTCTCACTTGTTTGCTAGAATTGTTTTCAGGTATCAATCCCTGGCTACTAAAGATTGGAATTATCCAAGGTGCGGGATAGCTACTCGAAAAGGCACAATACTCCAACCAAGGCGAGACACAACGGACGAGCACGAGTTAGAGGTAGGAGAAGAGATTTTCCAACAACAAGAAGAAGAAACAATGGGTGATGCAAATCGTTCACTCAAGGACTTAGCTTCTCATAGGCTTGATACACAACATGGGTGTATTCAAACAAACTCTACTTTTGAGATAAAGCCGGGGTTGCTTAGAGAATTACCAAAATTCCATGGCATGGTGAATGAAGATCCTAATAAACATCTTTTGGACTTCCACACCATTGTCACGGCTATGCTTCCAGCAAATGTTGAGGCGGATGGTGCAATGTTGAAAGTTTTCCGTTTCTCTTTAATGGATAGTGCTAAGGATTGGTTGTACTATTTACCTCCCGGAAGTGTCACAACATGGAATGGGTTGAAGAAACTCTTTTTGGAGAGATATTTTCCTGCATCCAAGGCTACTCAAATTCGCAAAGAAATTTGTGGGATGAAGCAAAACGTGGGAGAATCATTATATGAATGTTGGGAACGGTACAAGAGATTGGTTGCAAGCTGCCCTCACCACCAATTTAGTGACGCTATGATCATCCAATACTTTTATGAAGGACTCCAATCAAGTGATAGGAATCTTATTGACGCTGCGGGTGGTGGTGCACTAGTTAGCAAGACGGTGGCACAAGCTAGAGAGTTGATTGAAAACATGGCAGCGAACTCACAACAATTCTTAAGTCGTGGTTCGGATGTGATTCTAAGAAGGGTGAGTGAAGTAAGCGAGGTGGAGGAACTTCGTCAACAAATGGGTAACATGACAGCAATGTTGCAACAAGTTGCATCCGCGGTTATACCAACTTCTCCTCAATCTTATGAAGACGAGCAAGCTAATGCGATCTTTCCGAATCAACCAAGACGGTATGATCCCTACTCCAATACTTACAATCCGGGATGGAGAGATCACCCCAATTTTAGCTATGCCAACAAGCAAGGTGCCGTTCAACAACCTACTTTTAACCGTCCGAGTGGATTTCAACCACAACAACAACAATTTCAGCAACCTCAAGCACAACAATCAATGCAAAATCAAGGTGCTGATATTGATGCAAAGCTTCAAACTTTTATGCAAGGCATTTCCACCATGTTCAAAGAAAGTCAACAAGAGACTAAGAGTGCTATTAAGGAGTTGCAAACACAAATGGGCTCCATGGCTATTGAGTTGAACCAATTGAAGGCGCAAAATAGTGGGAAACTCCCTTCTCAACCTATTAATCCTAAAGAGGGTGTCAATGCTATTACGTTGAGAAGCGGTACACAACTTGTGCAACCCGAAGTTACTGATTCGGGCAAGGTGGAGACACCAAAGGAACTGTTTTGGAGGAGAAAGTCGAGGATTCTCCCCAAACTTCGAGGTACCTATTTCTAACTCTAAAACTCCGGTTTCTACTTATGTTCCTCCTCTACCTTTTCCTCGCAGATTTGCAAGTTCTAAGAAGGCGGAACTAGAAAAGGAGATTTTAGACGTTCTTAAAAGATCCATGTGAACATACCACTCATTGATGCTATCAAGCAAGTTCCAAAGTATGCAAAGGTGTTGAAGGACTTGTGTACCAACAAACAAAGGCTCAAAGGTAATGAAGTGCTTAGTGTGGGGAGAATGCCTCGGCAATCTTACAACACAAACTCCCACTTAAGTGCAAGGATCCGGGTAGTTTTGACATTCCCGTCACAATTGGTAACACAACTTTTAACAAAGCTATGTTGGATTTAGGCGCTTCCGTTAATGTTATGCCTGCGTCAATGTATAATTCACTTGATCTTGGTCCTCTTAAAAAGGCTGAAATTGTATTGCAATTAGCCGATCGCTCTAATGTCTACCCAATGGGTATTGTTGAGGATGTTCTTCTGCAGGTTAATCAACTTGTATTTCCTGCGGACTTTTGTGTGTTAGAGATGGATGGAGGTTCACCGGACTCATCTCTTCCATTGCTTCTTGGGCGTCCTTTCATGAAAACGGCGAAAACCATAATTGACGTGGATAAGGGAACGTTAACTATGGAGTTTGATGGAGAAATAATACGTTTCAACATTTTCGAGACGATGCGATATCCTAGCGATGTCCATTCTTGTTTCTCCATTGATGTGATGGATACATTGGCACAACAAATGTTTGAATTAAACGGTGATGATGCTTTGGAAACCGTGTTAACTACATCCATGGATAATGGTGTAGAATGTGGTAATGAAGTCAAGGAAGCTCTTGGTGATCTCAATTCACTTCAAGAATGCCCGAAAACTCATAATATATCTTTTATTTCTTTACCATGCAGTGATGAAAAGCTTGTACCTTCAATTATTAAATCTCCGATTTTAGAATTGAAACCTCTTCCCGACCACCTTAAGTACTTGTACTTGGGTGATAATGAAGAGTTACCGGTGATTGTTTCTAACAAGCTTAGTGATTTACAGGAGCAAAAACTTCTAAGGGTGCTAAGGAAGTACAAGACGGCCATAGGATGGACAATTGCCGATATCAAGGGTATTAGCCCTGCCGTTTGTATGCACAAAATTCGTTTGGAGGATGATGCAAAGCCTAAAAGGGACGCGCAACGTCGTTTGAATCCTCCCATGATGGAAGTTGTGAAAAAGGAGATACTCAAGCTTTTGGAAGTGGGTGTTATCTACCCCATATCCGATAGCAAGTGGGTGAGCCCGGTACAAGTAGTACCAAAGAAATCTGGTGTGACGGTGGTGGAGAATGATAAGAATGAACTTGTCCCAACTCGTGTGCAAACCGGTTGGAGGGTTTGTATTGATTATAGAAAATTGAATGCCACCACTAGAAAAGATCACTTTCCTTTACCTTTTATTGATCAAATGCTTGAACGTTTAGCTGGACATTCTTACTATTGCTTTCTTGATGGCTATTCAGGTTATAATCAGATTGTGATAGCGCCGGAGGACCAAGAGAAAACCACTTTCACTTGTCCTTTCGGTACTTTTGCTTATAGAAGGATGCCTTTTGGCCTATGCAATGCTCCGGCTACCTTTCAAAGGTGTATGGTAAGTATCTTTTCGGAATATGTTGAAAACATAATCGAAGTGTTCATGGATGACTTTAGTGTCTTTGGTGATTCTTTTGACCTTTGCTTGAACAATTTGTCTTTAATCCTTGAACGATGTGTTGAAACAAATCTTGTGCTAAATTGGGAGAAGTGCCATTTCATGGTAACTCATGGCATAGTTTTAGGCCATATAATATCTTCTAAAGGCTTGGAAGTCGATAAATCTAAGATAGACCTTATTCGTGCTCTAACCCCTCCCACTACGGTGAGGGAGATACGTTCTTTTCTTGGTCATGCAGGTTTTTATCGTAGGTTCATCAAGGACTTTTCCAAGATAGCATCACCACTATGTAACTTATTGCAAAAAGATGTGGTTTTTGACTTTGATGAGAAATGTATGGCGGCATTCAATCGTTTGAAAGAACTTTTGATTTCAGCCCCTATCATTAAACCACCGGATTGGAGTAAGCCGTTTGAACTCATGTGTGATGCTAGTGATTATGCGGTTTGTGCGGTGCTATACATGAGAACGAGCGAAAAGAGACAACTAAAATCTTTCCGAAGATTAGGCAAGTATGGGAATGGAAAGATGAAATATTGTTATTCATCTTAGAATGAAAAGGTTATACATCAATAATGTTAGCGATTATATTACAAGGAAGAACTAGGGGAAGTGAAGATTGAATTTGGGGGAAAAATCCGAATACACTCTTATACGGATATGAGAAGAAAACAAAAAGAGTTATCTCTTTGGCGATTCTTCTTAAATACGATTTGTTGAATTTTCTTTTTATCGAGAATCATGCGATTCTCAGAACCTTTTCGAAGCGAGGATATAGTTCATGCCTCCATTAAGAAAGACATCATTACTAAAGTTCTCCGTGAATTTAAACCTTTGGATGAAGGGCTTTCTGTTGTTCTTTTGGTTCGAGGTGGAAAATTCGTGAGAGTTGTTCTTGGCTCTCTAAACAAATCCAAGAACTAACATCAACACCTAGGTTAGGAATTGAGAACACCGATCTTAAACTCACTTGCGGACAATTCATCAATTTGTAATTCAGGGAGAGATTTTTGAAATGTTGCTAAACTTTATCATCTGTGAAACATTAGTTTAGAATTGGTTGGCAGCACTTAAACTAGATCTATGCTCAATTTTGACGATATTTGATTAGAAGTTCATTTAATGATTAAGTTGAACTACTTAAAGAGTTGGAGGTGAGCGAGAAGAAGATTATTATCCATAGGATCATAGCCTCTTTCTCGATTGACCTAAAACAAAAATTGGAGTAAAATTTTATACCATAACTGTTGATTGGCGTTTGAAGAGTGGGATTGTCAATTAAGTTTCTTCCCAAAGAACTTGGTTGAGGGTGGGCAACGTGTGGGGAAACTTCCTCATGCTATCTATTATGCTTCTAGAACGTTAAATGAGGCTCAACAAAACTACACAACCACTGAAAAAGAGTTATTAGCCATTGTTTTTGCTTTAGAAAAGTTTCGCTCTTATCTAATTGGTACAAAAGTTGTTGTCTTTTCCGATCATGCAAGCACTTAGATACTTGCTTACAAAGAAAGAGGCGAAAGGAGGCTCATACGGTGGATATTACTCTTGCAAGAGTTTGATATTGAAATCAAAGACAAGAAAGGAATTGAGAACACCGTTGCGGATCACTTGAGCCGACTTGCTGTGGACAAGGAGACTATCCCGTTGCGTGAAAGTTTCCTGACGAGCAACTTTTCTCGATTGCCTTTGGAGAACCATGGTATGCCGACATTGTCAATTACTTAGTTTCTAAACAAATCCCAAAGAACTTGTCTCGTCTTTGAGAGGGACAAACTTAAAAGAGGTTAGGGAACCAATACATATGGGATGATCCATACTTGTGGAAACATGGTAGTGACCAAGTAATACGAAGGTGCGTGCCCGAATCCGAATTTAACTCTATCTTGTCTTTTTGTCATTCTTATGCTTGCGGAGGACATTTTGGGAGTAAGAGAACCGCGCACAAGGTACTTGAAAGTGGTTTTTATTGGCCAACTTTGTTTAAGGATGCACATATATTTTGTACAACTTGTGATAGGTGTCAAAGAACCGGAAATCTAGGTGTCCGAAATCAAATGCCACAAACTTTTATTCAATTTATTGAAGTTTTTGATGTATGGGGTATTGATTTTATGGGGCCTTTTGTCAACTCCCATGGGAATTTTTATATCTTACTTGCGGTTGATTATGTCTCGAAATGGGTGGAAGCTAAAGCCACCCTACTAATGATTCTAAAGTGGTTTCAGATTTTGTGCAAGCTAATATTTTTGCAAGGTTTGGAATTCCAAGAGCCATAATTAGCGATGGGGGTTCTCACTTCAAAAACAGGATTTTACAAAGCTTGTTGGAGAAGTACAATGTGTCGCACAAGATTGCAACACCTTATCATCCCCAAACCAATGGACAAGCCGAGGTGTCTAACCGGGAGGTGAAATCAATTCTAGAAAAGACGGTGAACCCGACAAGGAAGGATTGGAGCATGCGTCTTAATGATGCTTTGTGGGCGTATAGAACCGCATATAAAACACCTATTGGAATGTCTCCTTTTAGGCTTGTGTATGGTAAACCTTGTCACTTACCCGTGGAAATTGAGCATAAGGCGTTTTGGGCTATTAAGCAATGCAACATGGAGATGGATGGGCTGGAAAGCAAAGGAAGTTACAACTTCAAGAGCTAGAGGAGCTTCGCAATGATGCATTTGAAAGTTCACGGATTTACAAAGAAAAGACGAAAGCATTCCATGATAACATGATTTCTAGGAAACAATTTTGTATTGGGAAGAAAGTGCTTTTGTTTAATTCTCGCTTGCAATTATTTCCGGGTAAACTAAGGTCACGATGGATCGGACCTTTTATTGTTACTAATGTGTTTTCTCATGGTGCAGTGGAAATTCGTAGTATAGCTACGGGGAAAGAACTTAAAGTTAATGGGCACCGGTTGAAACCATATTATGAGAATTTCACTTCGAAGTGGTGGAAGGAGTTAACTTTGTGGATGTGCTCCCTCTGGAGGAGTCATAGACAGCAAGGAGCTAGTCGGGCTGACGACTTTAAACCAAGCGCTAATTGGGAGGCAACCCAAAGGATGAGTATTTCTTGTCTTGTATTTATTTCTTTTCTTGTTTTTAGTTTTTTCTTGTTTTGTTTTCTTTGTTTTTGCTGATTTCTTATTAGGATTTCCCACCTTGACTTACTTTGGACGATTCAATTTACATTGAGGACAATGTAAAGTTTAAGTGTGGGGGAGTGGTTTATGTTGTAAATTTTTGCAATTTTTCAACTTTTTTGTGAACTAGTGAATAAGAAAACTCCAACTTGTAGTTATTTAGAGTCACATAGTATACATGTCGCTAAGATTACATCGAGACTCTCACAATAGTGACTGAACTTAGAGATGACAGAGAACATGATCGGGTTTCTTAATTGTATGAGAGTTAAAGTTGGATTTAACCATGCCAGTGGCAAATAAGGTGCAGACTGAATTCGGTATTAGAACAGTGATCACATATAGTGGAGACTACCCATGTTACATAATGTGAGGCACCAACCTTCAATTCTTTGTACTGTCTAAATTTGTGCTTTTAGAGTGTGTGTCACCGCACGTAAATTCCGGCAGAATGGTGAGCTGTCCAATTTCCCACCATAGAAGCACTATTTTGATCTCTTGAGTGCTATTTTTATCAACCATGTTGGTGACATCGAATTGCTAACTTACATACCACTTGTGATCTTGTTCGCAGTTAGCACCATCCACCTTATCTCTCTACACCAACAGTCCATAGAAACACCATCATCATCAACAAGAGGAGCATCACAAATTCGAAGGAAAGTTGAATACGTTCGAGGTTTACAAGCAACACTACAAGTAATGGGCAGGTTTCATATTTGAGTAAAGCAACAAAAACAAAGGAAATTTTTATAAGTTGAAGACTATAGTACAAGAGCGGAAATTATCAAGGATGAAAGTTCGAGAAGTCTATGATATCAAGACATATAAGTTGTGAAGATTCAAGCGGTAAAGTACTTACACCATGGCATTGTACTTACATTTTTATTTTAATCTATTTGTATTTTTACTTTCTCTTGTCTCAATCAAAAAAAAAAAAAAAAAAAAAAAAAAAAAAAAAAAAAAAAAAAAAGAGACAAGAGAAAATGTTTATTTTTATTTTGTATTTGTTTTTATTTTTATTTCTTACACAAAAAAAAAAAAAAAAAAAAAACGAAAATTAAAAAAAAAAAAGAGAAAAAAATAAATAAATATTTTTTGGGTTTGTATAGTTTGTTTTTATTTTTGTATTCTTTCAATAAAGCCTATGGAAAGAAGGAATATCTATAATGAAGTTTCAAGCGACAAGAAATTGGAGGAAAGAATCATATTGTCAAGATTCTACGAAGTTCGAGAGTTATCATCAAGAGTTGAAGACCGAAGACGAAGATGAAGACACCGATAGAAGACCGAAGACGTTTCTATGGATCTTTGTGAGAGTGGTGCTAGCTGCACGCCGAACGGATTCACTGTAAGTAAGCATATTCCCACCTTCGTTAAATGGTTTGATTTCCTTTCGAAGAGATCGTCAGAAAAATGGGTTTTCAAAAATATATAAAAGATGTGGGTTTTCAAAATATTTCGGAGGGTTAAGCCCTCCCACCATTCAACGTGTCTCAGGATTCTCTCTTCATTCCTACCTGGACACATGTGTGACCCATAAAAAGCTGTTTATTATTGAGAGCAATATCATAAAACCCTTTCTTGTGAGGCAGAGTCGAGACTTTTGATCACTCCGAACCCGAATTTTAGTCGAGAAGGGATGGTTATCTCTCTCTCAACTTTTAAGAATGAGATTGTGTTCATTTATGTGTCTAACTTCTTATGACTAGTGTGCAGAATCTCTATGTCTTCTTAGCGCGTTGAATACTATCATTACGGAGAACTAGTAAGTTGGAAAAATAGGTTTTGTGGGTATATCTCTAGTAAACCCTCACGATACTATAACTCGTCCACTAGGGACACCTAGGGGTTTAAAGGCTTGTTATTTATGCTAAAAGTGACCGTAGCCTCGACGACACGGAGTTGTTGTATTTTATTGTTTTGTTTGATTTGCTCGAGGACAAGCAAAGTCTAAGTGTGGGGGAATCTGATAGGTGTAGAATACACCGTAATTTTATATCTAGTATTTATGCTTTCTTTGCTATTTTCCTCGAGAATTGCATCTCTTATGTCTAGTTTTGAGATTTTAGGTGCAATGGAGTCTTTGGGAGCAAAAGAAGGAGAAAACGTTCTTTGGGAGCGAGAACGGAAATATGAAACCAACGGCGAAAGCTTGAAGTCAATCTGACTGCGTCTGAGAAAGTTACGAGCAAAATCTATGAATAAGCTTGTCGGATACCTGAAACCGATAAGCCATGTTTGAGCTAGTTAGCCCTTAACGGAACAGCTGGGTGCCTAGAGTCATTTATGGGTAACCCCTTATCCATTTCATCTGAGTGAGTTTAGCCACTCCCATTCCTACACAACCCTAGAATTCGGTGGGCATTATTTCCCAATTATTCTTCCCAAACTCGAGAGAAGAAAGAAAAGAGTGCGGCACCATCCGAGTATTTGAGGAGAGACAATGGCTGCCGTTGTCTCTTGTTAATCAAGAGAAATTAAACCGGGAGATGGGGTTTGAATCGGAGAAGACTCTTAGGGGATTGATGTTGGCTATTTGGTTGAAATCGAGAAGTAATTATAGAAGCTGGGACGTGTAATTGAAGTGAAGAAGAGATTAGTTTCGTGTGGTGATGCTGCAGACATGGGTTACTAGATTTATAGATTGAGCGAGAGATTGATTATGGAGATCTTTGGGTTTTGATGAATTCGTTGGCGATTGAAGATGGGACAGTGCTGTGCTGCCATGAGATTTCAGATCGAGAGCAACCTAGGTTTACTAGTTCTGAAGAATCAGTTGAATGAAGACTCAAATAGAAAAGCTGATACTGTGGGATGCGTTCAGGGTTGAGTTGAATTGGATTAGATGAATGAGGCAGGATGTGAAATGAATTGGGTTTACAAGGAAACTGATATTGATGTTGCCAGGGTGAAGCTGGAGAAGATGTGACGATTTAGACTGGAGTTTGGCAGTACAATGGTTGAGTGCTGAGTTGCATCCATGGACATGGTGATCAAGTGGAGGCAATGAACTACGAGAGAAGGTGGTTTACCTGTGGAGGCAAAGTGGTTCAGGGCAATGGAATGGTGAAGTGATTGTGTCTTGGGTTTGTGAGCACAAAAGGGTGTGCTAGTGGTGCAGAAATGGACTTGTGCTGGTTGGACTTGATGTTGCAATGGAAAAGCTGGAATTGCGGGTGCAAGCTGGTGAAGATGGCTGCAATGCAATATTTGGTGAAGTTAGGGAATGATGGCTTGAAGTTATATTGTGTCGAGTATGATCTTTGGTGGTATGAAGTCTTGAGTGTTGGAGCTAGTAGCAGTTGCCAACTCAGCAGAGCCGGGTGTCTTTGGGATTGAAGTTGGATAGGCAAGGCATGAATACGAGGAGGCTGCGGGGCAAGTAGTAGGACTTGAGCCAAGTTCGGGCATGAAGTACAACTGGTGAGAGAGGTTTGTACACTCGGAATTGTGTTGCTGCCAGTGGTGATCATCGGGAATATGAGTTTGGTGGTGAAAGAAAGTCTTGTTGGAACCGATAGGTTAGTGAGGAGAGGTGGAGTTTCTTTGTTGTGGCTTAATGGATGAATGTGTGTGAAAATGCAGGTGCTACTGCCATTTTGAATTGCAAGTGTGAGCATTGAGCTAAGGTGATGGCGGATGGTGGTCTTGGTTGGTAACGGTAGAGTACAATGCAGGAGTTGGTGGATTGAATTGAAATGGAATTAGGTCGCAGTGCAGCTACAACTGAAGATGGCTGTGGTGACTGAGTTGGACTCCATGGGCTTATAGAATTGCAAGGGTCGCAATTTGTGGTGGCTGTAGCTAGTGAGTGGAGCTGTTTAAGTTGCAGTTGGTGCTGCTGAGATGGAGGAATTGGCCTGAGCTGAACTGAGAAACTGGTGGTGTTTGTGGCTACAGGTGAGGTGGAAGTTCTGGGTTAAGTACTTAGGTTACAAGTTACAGAGAAATTGCAATGAGGGGGAAGAGTTGGAGCTGTTGTTGGTATTGTTTTGAATGAGAAGTGTGATCATTGTGCATCACAAAGGTTTGGTCAAGCACAATGATGGTGCATCGAGATCAGATCGTGCAATGGCCTCGGCTCGGCTATTGGCTCCAATTCAGTTCTGACCCGATCCAATCCAGTTATGAGCCGAGTTGACTCGGTCCTGACTCGGTGACCGGTGACCGGGCGGACTTTGCCGGTCATCGGGGCTGTTTTCCGGCGAACTTCCGGCCGATTTCCGGCCACAATACCAGACTTCCGGCGACCACTTTCGGGGCGTGTTTTCTACACGGGTTTCTCATCCTTATGGGCTTGGTGGATTTTCACCTAATGGACTTTGAAGACTAGACCTAATTTTAGAAGTTGGAGAAAGCTATAAAAGGGAAGGTCTTCTACAACTTGTGGGATATCTTTTTGCTTGGAATTTTGGAGAGCCACTTTTGTTTACGCTTCTAGGGTTTGGTTTTGTTCTTCTTCTTCCTTGTTTTATTATTGAATATTGATGATGATGAACTCCATAGCTATGAGTAGCTAAACATCTTATTGGTTATGGGATAAAAGTTGATTTCTCAACATGATTTTGATTCAATGAATTAGTTTTGTCTCAGTAATTATTGTTTGTGATTCACAATTAATAGTGTTATAAGATTTGAAAACTTGTTAGGTTGAGTCCGGAATCAATCCGATTTGTGTTCATCTCTAGAGCTATATTAGGGTTTTCAATACGAAAACGTTGTTTATCCCTGATTCTAAGTAGCATAATTGTGGTTAGTGTTTGTAGTGATATATCCTACTAGTCACAAGTGAATCATAACTTTTGTTAAAACGTCTAGTGCTTTTACACATTCGTTTGCATTGATGAGTCTTATTCCATAAATCTTAATGCTTTTAGGGAGTTAAACTTAATTGTGCTTTTACACTTTAGGTTGCTTTCGATGAAGAATTCACATATGCATCTTTTAATGTGGTTGTGATGAAAACAGGGAATTAACGGGTTATACTTGCGATCAAGATATCCTAGGACTTTTAATAAATACGAGATTAAATACCAATTCTAATCATTGATGAAAATACATGTTTGTGAATGATACCATCCCTTGACCAATATCTTCTCCTTATTGATAATTCAAATTACTTATTTTGCTTTTAATCACTTTTATTTGCTTAAATACAACAAACATACCTTGGGTTACTTAGAAACTGAAACTTTATAACAACAAACGCCTCTCTGTGGATACGAACTCTTTCTTATCGCATACTATATTTATATTTAGTTGATTGAGAAAGTGAAATTATATTTGACGGATTGACAACCGACCACTTATCTATTTCTCAAAATATGTATTGGTAAGCTTTCGCTTTGGCCAAGTTCATCTTTACTAGTGACGAAATTCATGTTGATTATTTCAATAACTTGAAAATCGCTTTGACGAAAAATAGTTTGTGAATAACAACTATATAACGTCCTCTAAGAAAGTTTCAATGATTGAAACGAGAGTTTAGAATATATAACCATGTTTGGATATAAACATTGTATGTGAATTCATACTTGTGTAAGTCCAAAATCCTTGAACCAAAGTAAGCGTACTTTACTGGTTTAGGATGACCGGAGTTAAGTCCGCGTACCTGTACGCGTACTGCTGGAAGTTCACATCCCGTGAATTTCTGCCGGAGTTTTTAAATTGAAAACAAGCTCAGTCCGGGTACTTAAGTGTGCGTACTTAAGTGGGTTATTTTATAAAAACAGTTTATTCGTGAACTAAGACATTTATAAATTAAGGAATGCAATCTTTGCAAACCGTGGCTATAATGTTCATGAATCGATTCGAGTGAATCAAAACTTTTTTTGCTTCGATTGTGTCTTGTATACTTCTATGATATCTAAGCAATTGAACAACTCTCTAACTAGTTCATTTGAGTCATTTGAACTAGTTATGGTGAAGATGAATAAGGTTGATATGAAAGTGCTCATATGGCTAACCATTGGTTAACTCTTTGTTGAACCAACTAAGTGTACACGTTTAGGTATGCGAGTTACTCAAACCTAAATGAAGTTACATTTCATGTGTGTATAACAAGCTAAGTTCGATCTAACGGTTGAAAGATATTAGCTTGAATCTAATCAGGTTTTTCATGTAACGGTGAATATTGAATGCTTTGTTACCAAGGTAACTTAGATTGCAAACCCTAATTTGGAGACTATATAAAGGAGAACTCTAGCAACTGTGAAACCTAATCCCCACACCTCCTGTGTGATACTAGTTGTATAAGCTAGAGTCGATTATCCTTTAACCTTAGGTTTCTATCGAGACCCTGTAGGTTAATGACTTGAAGACTTCATTGGGATTGTGAAGCCAGACCCAACTATTTTCTCTGTAGTTGCGTGATCTGATCTTGCTGTTTCTATCGTGTTGAGTACAATTGTAAAATTGGCTCGAGATTGATTTCTCCGATAAGCAAGATAGAAAAGTAGTCACAAACATCTTCGTCTCATCGTTTGTGATTCCACAATATCTTGTTTCCCTAGTCGATTAAGATTATTGTGAGTTTATTGATATTTCTAGGCTGTTCTTCGGGAATATAAGTCCGATATATCAATTGGTTCCTGTTCACCTTGATTTATCAAAAGACAGAAGAAAACTCGTAGGTATTTCTGTGGGAGACAGATTTATCTATTCCTATAGACTTTTCTGTGTGAGACAAATTTGTTTATTAAAGTCTTCGACTTTGGGTCGTAACAACTCTTAGTTATGGGTGAGATCAGCTAAGGGAATCAAGTACGTAGTATCTGCAGGATCGCTAAAGACGTAAGGAGCGCAAATTAGGAGAGAGGAAAGTTTAAGAGCGTTTACCTTGGATCAGTGTGATATTGATCTGGGGGTTCAACTACGGTCCGATCCTCAAGATCGAAGTTAGTTTGTAGTAGGCTAGTGTGATGGAGAAGATCAAAATCAGCCACCGAACTAGCGGCTTAATACATTATTGTGTTCAATATTCCTCAACTTTGAAAATCTTCAAAATGATTTGGACTAGGTCCCTAGAGAGAAAGGCTAAGAGAAGAAATGGGGTTTTTTGAGAGGGCGCCAGATGAGAGAGCCGAGAGAGACAACCGCATTTGCGGTTTTCCTCGTTAACGAAATTCTCTAATTGGAGAAGTGTCTAAAATGGTTTGTTATTTCTTTTCCGCATTATATTTTGTTATATAATTGAAATATCACAGGTTATGCGTTGTATCGATCAATTAGGAAATCCAACCTTTGTTGATTTAAATTGATTGATCCTTGAACATTGGTCTTTGGTACCGTTCAAGTTACTACTCTTATATTCAATCGGGCTCAATGAAAGGTGGCAGTGGGAAGACCTCTAATTAGGAGGTGACTTGGAAGACCACACAAAAATGATAAGGCAAGGTCAATCGCAACGATATATTTCAATAACAATAAAATAATTATTCAACAACATACATGATGACAACTAAAATCTTCCAACCAAAAAAGGGGAAGTGAAGAAATTTCTATTTGACAACCCGATCCATGTTCGATGGAATCTTCTTAAGCGAGATATAAGGATTCAATCATAGCTTATTATCGTCGGGAGAATGAGCTTGAGCTAAGGCGAGAAGAAGATTGGACCTTTCGCTTTAGTTAATGCAGAAGATTTACCCTTGCGAACGATGCTTTACCCATATTTTTAATTTCCGCAGCAATAGTTTCTTTGTAACCCCGCATACGCGTAAAGATATAATTTTGTTTTTACTTCAGAAAATATCATCCTAGGATCCTTTTTGTAGCTTCTTCTCAACCTCGGACGAAAGATTTCACAAACTCAAGAATTATAGAAAGAAAGTTGCGAAAGCAAAATTTGAAGTCGGAAACATACCTCTTTCTTCTTCTCGAGGCCATTTGAATTCCCAAGATGATATCCTCGCGAGATTTGAGTGAAGAACATCGAGCCCGCGATGTAAGGACCATTTAAGATCAAGGGTACGACCCACCATTTCTCATCTTTGGAATGACGGAGAGGTATTATTACAGGTGCCAATCAATGTCTTGCATTAGTAATTTATCTTGAGATCACCGCGTAGTTAGGGTATTTGTGTTCATAACTCAAGCATCGGGCGAATACAATCGACTTAATTGATTTACAAGTGGAATGGGAAGTCATGCGAGAATCGACCCGAGCGAGACTATAATCTTTTGATCATCATTGATGATTAGAAAATGACTTTGCAGAAAGAATAGATGAAGGTTCTTGATCAGGAATGGTTGATAGAGTAAAACCCTTCTCAAGCAACTTTTGTTGAACTTCTTCAAAAGTTTTGTATGCACGACCGATTAATGACCATTTATCGTATGGGAATGGATGGGAGATTGGAGATTAAAGATGCTAGAAAGGATTTAAGAAAAGATTCGGTGGCGGGAGCGCAAATTGGAAGGAGAGAGTCAAAGAAAAGTTGCAGAGAAACTAAAGAATGAAAAAGAAGGGAAAAGAAGACTATATATAGGAAAAAGATCCTCGAGAAAAACGAGGTCATTTAATGCGAAGAGACATGAATGGTCAAGAATAAGCTATTGAAAGAAACGTGTCAAGAAAAGACATTAATAATCAAAATCCGTGTAAAAGTACAAAACCAAAATGAGCAAAGATAAGCGGTCAGCGGAAACAATATCAGTAAAAATCTCATGATACTCTTCCCCGGGGGAGAAATATGAGGAGAGATAGGAGACGATACTTCCCATATATCTCAAAGAAGCTTGGAACTTTGCAAAAGAATAGAGGCAAGTACGTACTTTCAAAAAGAAAGTATTCTTTTGCCGTTCCTTCACCAATGAAACCAAGGAATATGACAACAATGAATTTTTCCTTTAAATCGCTCTTCAAGCAATATTCAGAAAAAGAGGCAAGATGTAGGATCATAATATCGCAACATACAAGGCTCATGGATTAATGAACGACGGCGTCGCGAGGAGTTCAGGGGAGCTAAAATAAACAACGCAATGAATAACGGCAGGCAAAACATAAAGAAGCACGTGAGACTCAGCGAGGGTTAGGAAGTGTCGCGAGTGAATGATTGTGCATTCTGCGACACTTCGCGAGACACTCCCTAAAATAAAGGGGAACTTAGTCAAGTCATCCACTATGTATTACCCTATATAAAGGGCTACTGTAAGAGGAGAGATCTTTTTGGAATTGTTCATTAGGAGAGAAAGTTTAAGAGCGTTTAACTTCTAAGTGTAATTCTATTTTATCATGAATCAATCAATAAATGTTTCTTGATCTTACATCTTCCAATGGATTAATTAGACAAAATCGAGTAGAGGGTGTAGTGTGGGATTTCCCTGCTACTACAGAAGTGTGATATTGATGGGGGTTCAACTACAGTCCAGATCGAAGTTAGTTTGTAGTAGGCTATAGCGCTTAATACGTCGGACTAGGTCCAAGGTTTTTCGCATTTGCGGTTTTCCTCGTTGTTATTTCTTTTCCGCATTATATTTGTTATATAATTGAAATATTCGATCAATTAGGAAATCCAACCTTTGTTGATTTAAATTGATTGATCCTTGAACATTGGTCTTTGGTACCGTTCAAGTTACTACTCTTATATTCAATCGGGCTCGCAAATTTCTATTTGCTGATTGCAGATTGAATTGAGAGATAGAGATATAAACTATTTGATATACTTTTTTAAAGATTGAGTCTGACTGTCTAGTTGATTCTCTTTAAAGTATATTGGAGTAAGTCCTTTCAGATTGCCAAACGAATTGTTGGGTGTGGTTGTTGTACCCCCGCATTTTCAACTACAAATATAAAAACCGAATATCTCGTGATGACAAATTTCAAAATCTACCACAATGCCTGACAAAGATAAAATAGACCAGTCACATTACAAAGTAAACATAAAAAGTATATATTGAAAATCAAACATGAAAGAAAATTATTCAAAACAAATGAAGAATGTCATAGACCAGGGACAATATTGCCTCCAAATGGATAGTCACAAGGAGGATCGGGAAAAAAACCCGTGTGTGATGTCTTTTTTGGACAATTATAAATATTATTCGCGGTTTATAATTATATTTAATTGTTGGACAAGTTTTTCTAATGGCAGCTACTTCTTCTGATTTTTTTATTTTAAAAACAAAGAAAGCATTTTCTGCATTTGCATAAGATGGTTAACTACAACATCTGTTTATTTTCTTTAAATCTAGACTCTAGTTCTCTTCCACAAATGCTTAGTGTTTATTTATGTTTTCTGGTCGACCTGCATGTTGAGAATTATTTTCCGTTTTTATTTTTTTTTAGATTTTCAAGTTTAATTCTTTTATCAATATTCATACCATAATCTATCATCAATAAACATGATTACACAAAGCTCTTTGTTGGTAGCCTAGCAACAAGCTGAGCTCCAACACCCTTTTGAATAACAATGCCTAATCTATGAAAAATGAAACTACCAAAACCGCTACTAGCATCATTGCTAATAAGGCAATTCTTCAGACGCTTGAAGAATTCCAAAGTGTCTTCCCCGAGTTTCCCTAAAGTGGAGAAAGCTAGAACACCGAGACCAAAATCATGGGAAACGCATTTGTCCAAATACTTAGTACGTTTCCGTGAAACCGCACTAGAAATAGCTTTTCCAGGGACAAAAGAGCGAACACCATCACTAGTGAACGGAGAGACACCTGTTACATCCATACAAACATCGTGTCCATTATCCCAGTTGAGAACGAGGATATCGGCTGGTTTCAAATCTCTGTCATCATCTGTCAGAAAACAAAGAGAAACTTCCTTGCGTGCTGGTACACTAGCTTTATAACATATGTTGGCAATAACATCACGAACAAGATCATGTCGAAACTTATATCCAACATCTTTAGCACAATGAAGCGCGTGATCCCCAAAGATATCCATAGATTTGTTACAACATGGGCATAAACTATTCTCAACAAACATAGGGATTCCAAGACGATAACAAAGTACAGCTCTGAATTGTCTTGGTCCAAGACACTGATTAAGCCCACTAATGGGTACAACTAATAAATAATCTTGTACATGCTTGATACGGTTGCACTGCCATAAGGTGGAATCTCTTACAGACATAGTAAATTGGTCTGGGATTTGTTTCTTAACTGCATTAAAATAAGTGACTGCCAGGAAGTGCATGGAAGGGGGTGCAGTATCATCGACACAGTAAGTGGAAGGTAAACCACATACCTGGATAAAAGTCTGAAGAGCCAACTGATAGGTAGAGCCTTTGTCCGTAGAGAATAAATTACCAAGGATCACCTTTTGCACCGAAGTAATCTGGCTATGAAAAGCGAGATAACAGTAGGCACGGGTGTCAGCCATGGTATAAATGCCAAGTTCACCATCTTTCATAGGCAAGGTAGCTAATCTCTGTTGCAAAGGACCAAAACCCGCACCATCACCAGTAATTAGGAGTCTCAAATACTGATTTAAATGGTCATCAAAAAGATCAGTAGCTGGTTGTAGGGCTGCAGGATTGGTAGTTCGCATTGCAAAATATATTCTAGACACACCAGTGCAATTGCGAAGTAATAGCATCTCACTTTGAGGATCCTTGAGATTTTTGATTGCATCCATTAGTAGAACAATCTTTTGCACCATGCTCACCATCATATCACTAATAAAGTCCAAATCCAAACTCACCGGTCCACCCAAAATTTTAACACCATTAGAAGGTCTACCAATATTCGGGGGGAAAACACCATCAGCTATACTTCTGAGATCGAAAGAATGCCAAAAGACCTCAGTTTTCTTTAAGTTGAGATGTAAACCCCTACTTGGTCCTTCCGATTCTATTATGCTCAAGGCCTTAACTACCTCCAATATATCACCAACAATTGTACCATCATCAAGGTACGAGGCATGCAAATCAAGTTTGCAACGAGAAGCAATAGTCTTCACCAGGGGGTGAAGTGTCAACGCAAACAACAAGGGACCGAGAGGGTCGCCTTGTTGGACACCAAGTGCAGAAGACAAAATATATTGGTAAAAATAAAGTTTAGCAGGTCGTGAGTAGCAAAAATCTACCCAGCGATAGATACCTGGGCAATGAAGACGAACCTTCTTGATGAGCTGAGATCTGCTCACCATATTGAACGCATTAGAAAAGTCAACAAGTAACATTTCCATTTTGTCTGAATGACCTTTCAGCTCCAATAAGAGATTTACAGCATGTAAAATACTTTCTCCACCAACAGGTACACCAACTCCAAATTGGCAATCCCCCAAATAAGAGGTCATGTCCTTACCGACAGAAAAAGCAGCCACTTTGGAAACCAATCTGCGCCAAACCGTACCAACTGTTATGGGCCTAAGACCACCTCCAGGATTAAGCAACGGTGTCAAAGGTGCACTAGCAATGAACTCGCCTAACTCCACGGGGCACTTTCCAGCCAACCAAAGGTTGACAACGCCAGAAATCGACGAAAGCAAGTCGTCTGCCACGGCTGCCGCTGTTCCACTTAATACATCAACCAAGTGATGTGCGCGTAAGCCATCATGGCCACACGATGTACCTCTTGGGAAGCTTTTGATAGCTCCCAAAATAGCCCTGGAATCCATCGTAATCTGATCAACTAAAACATCATCCGTGGGAATCTCAGGAAGAGGTACAGGTGGGTGTTTATCAAGCAAATCTGAGTATGTCTTCTCATTGCAAGGAGCAACCCCAGATGAAGATAACACGCGTATTGCAACAGCGAAATAGCCAGAATTCATCTTCCTCAGAGAAGCTGTGATATTGTCCGCACCTTGTTTCTTCACATCCACCTTCTTGTACCTCAAATAAACAGGCTGTTGAAATAATTTATTCACCAAGATGAAACAGCCATTAGGTTCCTTCCAAACTGAAAGGGCCTGATTAATTGCTGCTACATGTAAACGCTTCCTATTACCTGATTTCTCTTCAGCGGAGCATCTCAGTTTGAACAGGGTCAAGGTACAGACGGGGAGTAGAATGAGCTGCAACCAGCTTGCCAGATTCGCTGGATTCGCTAAGACTATGTCTAGGAAGGCCTTCAAAGTCCTTGATAAGGCAAGCCTGTACTTATGGGGTATGAAGGTGACCGTTGTAATCTGCCTTTGCAGCACAGTATTCAGCAATTCCGTAGAAAGTACCCCTACATCATCACCACCATCCATCGCAGAACAAATAACTTCAGCCTCAGCGTCACTTGCAACCACATCATGTATCTCGTCTGGTTTTACTAAACCATGAATGAGGAATTCTGCACCTGTGCCATCGAAAGGTCCTGCAATGACATCATGGACAATACCAGCTCGACCCTTGCATGGTTTCTTCCAGGCGTGAAGAAGCATGCACTTACTACAGAGCCACATCCTTAAACTACGAAGGACTTTCTCCCAGGCAAGGTATACAATCGAACTGTTGGAAATCAAATCCCTGCAAGAAGTTCTGTCAGCTTCCAAGGTTAGATGCCTATCATGAAGATGTTTCAGGAAGGACCCCTTAGCATACCCTCTGCCATGAACCCCATCATTGCAGCCATTGATGTTCTTGAAAGGACAATGGCAGGAACTAACGTCTGAAGCAGCATCTTCTGAGGTAGAAGAAGGAGAACTCGAGGGTGTCTAGGATAGAGTAGTTGCATGCACATAAATGCGTGAAGAAACCCTAGAAAGCCTAGACATGAAGACTTTGAACAAACCCTGTAAACTTTGAACAAAATTTAAATATATTTTTTTTGAATTATTGTTAATATTCTCCATATAATAGCCTGATCTCCATTTTCTGGATTGATGGTTTGGGTGTGTAAATTAGTCCATGAGTATGCCATTCTTGGGATTTTAGGGCGGCCAACCTAGAATTCTATGCAATGATGATGAGTGGGGTTTATATAGATTTCAGTATAAGGTGCCTGAAAACCTCTGAATTCTTGTTATAATTGGTTTTTGGAAAGCAACATTGAGAATCACACCAAACCAGGTATCGCACATACACCTCACCACACCATAAAACCCATGCTCCTCTGGTAATATCATAAGAATAAGACTCAGTTGTTTATCCCTCAAATCCCTCATTCTTTGTCTTGCTAGAGAAATCTACAATTCAAGTGTTGTGCCAAATTATTTTAAGATCATGTATGTGTGTCTTAAATATATGACATGTCGCAAATTCCTGGCAACAAAAAATAAACCTCATAGCAATTAGTCATTCAAACAGTTAAATGAAGCATTTATGTTCCAAAGAGACAAACTGTTAGAGCATAGCTCGGTTGAATGATGAGGTGTCAAACTCACAAAAAATATATTCCTTACTTTTCTTACACTAATGAATAGCACAATGATAAGCATGTTCGTTCCTAAGGGAGAGTTGAGTCAAAGTTCTCGATTTAATTTCTGAAAATATGAATAATGCAAAAACTACGAAACAGATATTGATGCAAACAATGAGCATGAGAATGATTAGGGGGTCTTTATCCACTAGTGAACATGAATCTTTTTCAAAATATGTTTACTAACAATCCTAGACAAGTTATAAGTTCAACAAGTCCATTAAACTCCAAAGCCACTTCGTAGAATAAGTTCTCTACTCGTGTCTAGTCAATCAAGCCACTTTGAATAAGCTCTCTAGTGTAACTTAACTAACCGGTATGTTTTATGAGTTGGATTGATCCTAACCACATGCACGTAAGTTTGACATGTTAACTTAGGGTTGTCAAATACACATCAAAATCCACAAAATCCCATTGCAACGTTGATGGTTTTCTACTTGTGATTATTGGTAGGTCTTTAAACAAGCCTATGACTATGTCTAACTACAAGTGCACAACGTCTGTTGTACACAAAGCAAATACAAGTCGATCCTTAGGGAAAAGGTGGATGTAAAGCTTAAACTATGGTCCTACTACAACTAATTTCAAATAAAGAGTAACCAAGAGGGGGAGTTGTGTGTCGATGCGACAAGATGTTGGCAGTGATTGAAGTACTAAATCAGAATGTAAAGCAAAGTGCAATAACAGATTGTAAACAAGTAGATGAGGGGTACTAGGGTGGTTGAATCCACCTCCTAACCTTTGCTAAGTCAGTTTAGTCTCAATATTATTCTTGTCCCTTGTAATGGACACCAGTCAAGATGCAAGTCTGTTGTTTATCCAGGGTAACCTCAAGTAGATGGTCTAATATCAACTAAGGTAACTAATCCCTTGCATAAGTTGTCTTCTTACAACACAACTCATCACAGATTAGTTTAGTCTCTTAAGCATGAGCTGAAGCACAATATAGAGTTATTCTATCTACCTATGTTGCAAAGCAAACAAAAGGTGAAAGCAATATATTGCAACACACTGATTAAACCATTCCTAACTCAGTTTAAGATCAACAAGAATAATGATCAAAACATGAATAACCTAGCATCAGATTAAGGGTTTCATCTAAACCCTAACAAAAGTATTTACAATATGATTAACAGGATACAAACACAATGGTATTAAACTAGACAATTGACCCAGCTAACTTGGATAATTTGTTTACAAAGAAGAAGGCTCTATTTATACACAATTTTCCTAAATTCACCTTCAATTCGATAATTAAATGAAAACCTACTTACCAAAACGCGTTTTCCCTCTTCAATTCATCTCTGCAAACCTACTCTTCCAGTTGTTGGTGAAGATAACCCTAATTCTATTTCTCTCAAACCTAGCTTCTAGGTTTACTGTTCTTGATAAGATGATAAGGTTTGAGAGAGAAGGAAAATTAGGAGCTAATGGTGGTGTTAATGATGACGAAGCTGTGCTCAGAGAGATGGGACGGTGAAGTAATGGTTGATGGTGGTTGAATACAGAAGGAGTAAATGGAGAAGAAAAAAATGGTGATTTTTTTTCTTTTCTGGTCGATTAGGAGAAGGGATGGAAGGTGTTACGGTGTTGGGCGGCTACTTCATATATTGATGTCCTGAAGGATGAGTTGTTGGATGTTGGAATGGCGTAGCAGATTTGATACACCGGGTCTGGGTATGGATTTGGATTTTGGGTTCTCTACCAAGCCCACTGTTGGAGTAGCTGTTGCAAGTGGCTTGCGAAACGCGTGCAAGCGGATTGCCAATGGTTCGCAAGCGGATTGCGGCTGCTCTTGGCGTGATGTTCCTTCGTGCTTCACTGCCTTCTAGTAGGAGCTTTGTGTTGTCTCTCTTCCATAGCCATTAGTCATCATTTCTTTGCTCTTTTGGCTTCTTGATTCATCCAAGCTTTATTTACTACCTAAAAACACAAAATTAATTAGTACAAGTATTTATTCTTGAAAACAATGAAAACACAAAATTTGGGATAAAATAGAGAGTTAGAGCTCAAAAGATGAGATAAATGCCAATAATAAGATGTAGAAATATGCAATATTTGGCACTAATCAAATACCCCCAAACCTGAATTTTACTTGTCCTCAAGTGAAACAGAAATTAAGAAATCCTAACTATACCACTGTCGTTGGTCTCTCAAATGCATTTAGCGAATGCAATAAGCCTTTAAACCCCTAGGTGTCTCTAGTGGACGAGTTGTAGTCTCGTGAGTGTTTACTAGAGGTGTACACACAAAACCTTCTCTAACTTCAGAGCGTATCAGAGTCCCAAGCATCCAAGGAGCTATGAGGACATAGAGTTTCTACATGCTAGTAATAAGAAGTTAGAAATACCAAAAGAACGCAATCTCATCCTTAAGAGTTGAGCGAGAAGTAACCACACCATATGAAAGAATTCGGGTTCGAGAGTGATCGTAAGCCTCGACTTCTGCCTCACTAATAGGGTTTTTTGATAATTGCACTCAAAAAGACCGCTTTTTTAGTCTCTCATGTGTGCAGGCAGGAATAAAGAGTGAAATCCTGCACACGTTAAATGGTGGGAAGGAAAACCTTCCGAAATAATTTCTGGAGATTCCACAAAATTGTGGGAATAAGAATCTTTTTCTGATGATCTTTAAGAAAGGAAATCAACCATTAGCAAGGATGGGAGTACTCACTTACCTTCACATCCGATCGGCAATCACCACCACTCTCACAGCATCCATAGAAACGTCTTCAATCTTCGGTCTTCAATTGTTGATGATGAACTTCTGAACTTCGTAGAACCTACAATAAAACTAAATTCTTCTTCTTTACCATGGTGTTATTTAAACAAAACTACGAAAATAAACTACAATAATTTTTTATTTTTTTTTTGTTACTGCAAACTAAAAAAAAAAACAAAATAGATAATGAAACTACTAAATACATGGATGAAGGACTTTATCACTTAATTCTTTACAACTTGTATTGTCTTGATTTCATAAACTTCACTACTTCTCATCTTCTTCTGTTTTCTTTGCTCTTGTAAAATAAGTCTTCAACTTGTATATAGAATTTTGCACTTTGTAATGTATCTTCACTTTGAATATAACTTTTCTACCTTTCCTTGAGTTGTTGCATGTAAACCTCGGACTATTTCAATCTTTCTTCATAGAATTTGGCATTGCTCTGCTTGTTGATGATGATGTGTTTCTATGGACCTGTTGATGTTGTTGAGAGAGAGAGAGAAAGTGGTGCTAACTACAAATCAAACTACAAGAAGGAGTTTTCATCTTTAGACGTCATCCTCATGATTGACGGAATTAGCACTCAAGAGATCAAAAATAGTGCTGAAGTGGTGCGAAGTTGGGTAGCTCACCATTCCTACCCGGAATTAACGTACGGTGACACACACTCTAAAAGGACTTTTTAGATAGTCACAAAAATTGAAGGTCGGTGCCTCGCTTGATGTAAAAATAGGTAGTCTCCACTAAAGGTGATCACAACTCTAATACCAAATATCTTTGCTGCACCTAATTCGCCCACTGGCATGGTTAAATCCAACTTTAACGCTCTGACAACTAAGAAACCCGACTGTGTTCTCTAGTTCTTCCGGGTTCAGTTATTTCGGTCAGACTCTCTATGTAAACATAGCTAAAAGCATGCTAGTGAATCTAAGATCTCCACAAGTTGGAGGTTCTATGCAAATATTTACAAAAAATTTGAAAATTTGATCTAAAAAGTGCAAAGACTAAAAACTTTATATGCAAAATATTCCCCCAAACCTAAGTCTAACATTGTCCTCAATGTTTCAAAATATGAGCAGAATTACAACAACATACCGGGACAACAGTGCAGAGTAGATTCAAAGGAAAGAGATTACCAATACCATATGCAAAAAGGATGGTGCTAAACCAGAAATGGATGAATGCTTTGAAAGCAAACAACATGAGTGATAAGACAAAAAGGTTGGTTAGCACACATAAAAACTATATAGAAAGAAAGAAAAGGGAAAGAAGATGGAGTTTTGATCCATATGTATGTACACAGGTGAACCAGTTTAGTCCACATAGATGGGGTCTTCTAAGTCAGTGGTCTCAACTTCTGGTGGAAGATGTTCCATAAATGGCTTTAATCTCTGACCATTGACTTTGAAAATTTTCTTGTTGGTAACATCTTCGAGTTCCACTGCTCCATGAGGGAATATTGTGCGTACCCAGAACGAGCATGTCCATCTAGATCGCAATTTACCTGGAAAAAGATGCAGCCGAGAGTTGTACAACAAAACTTTTTGGCCTGGGGTTAAGGTTTTACGCAAAATGCGTCTGTCATGGAATACCTTCATTCTATGTTTGTACATTTTGGCACTATCATATGCATCATTTCTTAGTTCTTCTAACTCATTGAGTTGAAGTTTCCATTGGGTACCAGCCTTATCAAGATCAAAGTTCAACTTCTTAACAGCCCAATAAGCACGATGTTCTAACTCAACAGGTAGATGACAAGCTTTACCATACACAAGTCTGTAAGGGGACATGATAATAGGAGTCTTGTATGCAGTTCTATAATCCCACAATGCATCATTCAAATGTAAAGACCAATCTTTTCTAGTAGGATTAACAGACTTTTCAAGAATATGCTTAATTTCCCTATTAGAAACTTCTACTTGTCTACTGGTCTGAGGATGGTATGGTGTTTGTAGTTGCAGGAAATCCCACACTACACCCCTCACAAGAATCCACACAATCAAATCATTTTAAGATGAACAATTATAAGTTTTATTGATCAAACATATCGCGACAACAACAATTCGCGAAGGCAGCCGATAACAACATTGCGAGTGAGTCGCAGACGATTAATATAAATGACGCACTGGATGACGATAGGAAGATATGAAATCTGGCGAAAGTTAAGAAGTGTCGCGAATACGAATACTTGTACGCCTGCGACACTTCGCGAGACATTCCCGAAAATAAAGGACAGCTTAGCTGTCATTCACTATGTATTACCCTATATAAAGGGATGAGTGAATCTGTTGTAGGGAGAGTTCTTTTAGAATTGCTAAGCAAGTCATTAGGAGAGAGAAACAAAGCGAATGTTAGTAAGATCTTAAGTGTAATCCTGTGTAAACATTTTAAGAAAATTATTAATAAATATTCATAATTGTTCATCTACTATCTTCTGAATGGATTAGTTAAACAAAATATAGTGAGGGGTGTATTGTGGGATTTCCTGCAACTACATATTGGCGCTAGAAACAGGGAGGGGCTGAAGAAAGAAAGAAGGCAATCAGAATCATTCAAATCAAGAAAATGAAAGAAAAAGAAAATGTTAAATTAGACGAGGCAAAGGAGAAAGATATGGAGTACAGTTCGGGCACAAAGATAATGATTGATGAGTTTCATGAAAATATCAAAGGAAGAATACACAAGCGGGATTTTGAAGGAAAGAAAATCACAGAGATAGAGAGGTGACATTGCCTTTAGAAGAATGGGAAAAGCAAAGGATAACGTTCACATGACTTCAGAAATATCTAAAGCAAATTTGAGTCACACATCTCCACTTTGGTAATCACAATAAACGCGTGCAAAGGAGAAGAATTAGTAAAGGCAAAACGCAAACATGGACGATAAATAGAACTTTAATCGATACGGGAAGCTTGGTGAATATCATGTTTTATCATGCTTACAAGAAAATGGGATATAAAGATAAAGAAATGATCCCCACGGCCTACAACATCCATGGTTTTGGTAAATCCATAACAAAGGTTAAAGGAGAAGTAAAAATACGAATTCTGTTGGGAGACATCGAGACACGAGTAACCTTATGTGTAGTAGATATGAAATCGCCATACAACGTATTGCTAGGGAGACCATGGGTACATGCAATAAAAGTTGTAGCATCAACATTTCATCAATGTATCAAATTTCCCACACCAACTGGAATTGGCGAGATTAGAGGAGATGTGAATAAAGGAAGAATACGTTATCAAATTGAAATAAAATATCATGAAGAGCAAGCAAAGAAGCGAAAGCATCGCAGTAAAACCAAGCGAAAGCTTGACTAAAAAAGAAGAAGAATTTAGAGTTTACATGATAAGAGCAAAGGAAGGAAAAGGGATACCTAGCGAGATTTCGGGAGAAGAAAATGAACTCGCGAAAGAATTGAAAGGACCAACCCCTATGGGAGAATCGCAAGCTAGTTACGTCGCGGCAGAGCAAACGAAAGAAGTGAATGTCGGAACTAATGAAGAGCCCAAAATGTTGAAGATTGGGACCAGTATGGAAGCGAATGAGGAAAAAAGGACTGTAGAATTGTTGCGAGACTATAAGGATATCTTCGCGTGGAACAGATTATATCTAAAGAAATACTACCCGTAAAAATGGGTTAGATGAAGTACTTTAATGCAAGATATTTGCGGAATTCAATAAAATACAGACCAAGATATCAGCGAATGTCTCGCGAAAGATAAGAATGGCAAGAAATAACGAATGAATGAATGAATAAACATGATTGAATGAATGGGACGAACCTTTATGGCGTACACCCTAGTTCGCGAATTATACTTCGTAAGAGGCAAATGTAAGACCTAAAGTGCGTCATATAAGGGGAATCTCTTAACATGGCCCGGGGAAAAGGTTACACCGCCCCGGAACCGGGTCATGCAGATTTGGGGCCCATGAAAGCCTATCAGGAAGAGGTACCTTGGATTCCCAACTATGTATGTAGGTTATACTGGTTGGGCGACCGAGGGTCTCTTTCAAGGAGTCGCGTATGATCAAGGCGCCGAGGTACCCGGTTGAGTCAAGAGTGCGGGAGCATGGAACTTCCTTACCACTCTTGACAAGTCTTGGCGCATGCTTGCACTCGCCCGAAGAAAACTCCACTTAGGGTGCAGCCTTGTAACCATAAACCCTATAGGTATAAGGGATAAGAGGCTGCGAAAACAACTGGTTGTTGTTAAGACAGGATGGGAGGAGCTAGCCTTGTATGGCCGATGTACGCCTCCTTGAAGGGGCAACCAGGGAGATGATAAGGGCGGCACCCTCCATTAGGGAGCTGATAAGTGCCAAAGACGCAAATGTCACGAGGCTTTGTTTTCGCAAGGAAACTTAGGCTTGTCATATTTGTGCAATGATCCTGCAGAGGCAATAATACTAACACGAGGGTAAGACGAGATCAATGGGTCCTTACATGCAAGTGTAAAGACGTCCTGCGATTTCGTCGCAAGACGACAATGTCATGGGGCTTTACTTTGCAAGAAAATTTAGGCCTGTCATATTGTCGCAAGCAAAATATCTGCAGAGGCAAAAATACTTGAAAAATGATAAGACAAGGTCAATGGGTTTTTACATGCAAGTGTAAAGACGTCCTGCGACCTTGTCGCAATAAAGGGTGGCAGAGTGAGACCTTTAAATAGGAAGGTCAAACTTAGAAGACCATCAAAGATGATAAGACAAGGTCAATGGGTCATTACATGAAAATGTAAAGGCGGCCTGCGATCTTGTCGCAATGAGAAGAAATAAAGTGAAATTCCTAATTGGGATGGTTTTACTTAATAAAAGATTCAATAAGCGAACATGCTCGCGAGATTATGTTCAAACACCTTAAATAAGGGAAAAGGGAGAAAATAAGGGGATTACTCGATCAAAGACTTAATCCTTACAAACAAAAAGAAGTTTTGACAAATTACAAAGAAAGTTTAATTCTCTACATCAATATTATCAACCATAGAGGATGGTCGAGATCTTTCACTGCCTTTATCAGCTTCACCTTCACCGGTTGGTGGATTTTCATCAGAAATGTTTTCAGCACCTTCATTTTCGCCAGCTGGTGGATTTTCATCAGAAATGTTTTCAGCACCTTCATTTTCGCCAGCTGGTGGATTTTCATCAGAAATTTTTTCAGTCGGATCTTTGTTGACAACTTCAATATTAGCGATATCTTCGCCGCTTTCATAGTCATAATCACTATCAGGAGAATCAGGGACTTCATCATCACTTACTTCCAAAGGATCAACATGAATAGGATCAAGGGACTTAGACAATAAAATCTCATTCACAAGGACTTCAGCTTTGAGGGGGAATTGACGAAGCAACGCCTTTTGACGATTCTTACTATCTATGTCTTTATAGTAAGACATATAATCAAATCTTCGTTCTGCACGGTCGCGAGAACGAGCAAGAGAGGCGGCGAGTAACCCATTTTCTTTGCGAATCTTAGAATAATCTGATCTGAGGGTGGAGATAACAGAGCGAAGCTTTTTCTCAGAGTCCGCATAACAAGTGCACAAGATTAAAGAAAGCTTTTACAGAATATTTTTGGAATTTTCAGGATAATTAAAGATTTTTTGAAATAAATTAATGTATTAAGATAGTCAAATAATATGACTACCTTCCTTCGAGAAGTAAGATCTTTGAATTAAAGCTGCAAAATTATTCCCCAAACAGTCCATGGCATCATCAAATGTATCTCCAACTAGGCCTTTCAATCGAGCTGCAAGCTTTTTTCATTGAAACAAGTATGGAATTTTCGATCACAAGGGTAGAGTTGGATTTTTCTAATTTGGAACATTGATCCTTGAATTGGTTTGCTTTTAGACTCAAGGTTATTCTACCCTGAATAAGTTTATCTCTCTCGACAGTAATTTCTTCAAGTTGGTTTTTCAAAGTGTGAATAAATTGTTCTTGTTCTTCACGTAATTTTTGACAAGCATCATATTCTTGCGAATAAGTCGCGACATTGTTTAGCGAGAGATCGCTTCTCCCGAGAAAGAGTCCCATTCTCATCGATAAAGTTTCCAACTCCAAATTAGCCTTAGTCAAAGAGTAAGAAAGGCGAGATAAGTCTTTAATTAATGAATCTTGATGCTTGAGCTAAATCAAAGTTTTCTTTAGACAAATTATCTATTTGATCAACAGCATATGTATGAAGATTATTTAAGAAGTTATATTGCTCCATCCAAGCGTCTCTTTCAACTCGAACCTCTTCAACAATTGATTCCAACTGATATATCTCCATTATTCGTTTCTGGTTTAGAGCTTGAAGGGCGAACAAGAGTTTAAGTCAAAAAAAAAAAAAAAAAAAAAAAAAAAAAGGGGAAAGAGTTTACCTTTTAACTCTTCATTCTTCTTGCGAAGATTATCACGATCTAGTGAGAGGTTGTGAAATTTTTGATTTTCAAGATGGAGATTATTGCATTTAGCAGTCATAGCTTGAAGATCATTTTTGGTACATTAATTTCTTGAACTAAGGATGCTTGCGAGATCCTATCAGAACCGAGATGTTTACTTAAAATCTCGCAGACGTCAGACTTGACAGGATCGACAGAAGTCTTTTTGGCATCATTCACAAGGTCCGAGAGAACTTTGAAAGCCACGTCTATTCCTTCCAAATTTTCTGCAGTAAGAGGGATTTGCTCGGGCAAAGAAGGAAGAGACGAATCATTCTTCGCCAAAGGAACATCATGAGAAGAGGAGATTTTGGGAAAGGTAGTGATGGGAGGAATGACAGGGGACATTGATGGTAGGAGAAGGAGTAAGTTCATTTGTAGTAGGACTATTATGAGGAACTTGATCTATGAGGAGTGGAGACATACGAATATTGTCACTTGCGACAAGATTATCCTGCGATGATTTCAGCAGGAGAAGAAAAGGTGTAAATGAGGGAAAAGGGACATCGGGGAGTAACGAGGTTTAGAGTGGCGAGATCTTTTGGGAGTTTTGTCAATAGTTTTGTCATCCTGTGAATGATAAATTAGGTAAGAAACAGAGGCAACGATATTGTCATTAAAAAGTAAATGCTTCTTAAAATACCTTATCACTCGCAGGCTTTCTTTTAGAAACGGTATGTTTAGCTTGCGAAGAGGACTTTGGTGGCAAGGTGGATTCTTGTTGAGAAGTTGGTTTTTATTTGTGAATCCAAAGAAAGAAGGGGGTTCTTCACGGTGAACTTGGTCTTTGGGTTTGTTCTTCTTTGAAACAAAAATGGCGAGAAAAAGATCAAAAGGAATAAGATAATCTCAAAAAGGAAGTTAATCACAAAATCAATCAATCATAGAATCAATCGAATCTAGCAAGATTAACAAACCGGATGCCATGGGAGTGATAGCAAATAAGAAATAGAAAGGAAGGATGATGAAGACGATGGTGAAGAAGAATAACGGAAGAAGAACGATTGCGAGACGATAAAGGAGATGAAATAGAAGGAAAGAAATGTTTTTCACAAAAGACTCTCCTATAAATAGGCAAGAGAGTGTTATGACCGGATAACATTAAATGTACCGGTAAAAGGAATGGTTTTAAACACGTGTAAACGGTCATTCCTAGATTCATGGAGCTATGCTGAAGAAGATTTTTAATGGAAAATGAACGGTTGCGACAAAGAATTCGGATATCGCACAACGTGAGGAGACATAAGGAGAGGCGAGAAGATGTAGTATTCGGGTATTGCACAACATATTTTCTTATCATATGAGATTCAATTATTTTCCTAACTTGCGAGAAGAGATTGCAAGATCCATTATTTTCCATAACCCATGAGGCAAGAAATGATATTTCATACATACTTCTAAAAACTTCGGAACTTCGCCAAAGAATAGAGGCAAGTACGTACTTTTCAAGTCCAGTATTCTTTCGCTCGTTCCTTCATTAATAAAAATCAGAGACTACTACAACAACATATTTTTTCTTAAAGATCGCTCTTCAAGCAATATTCAAGAAAAAAGAGGCAAGATGTAGGATCAGAATATCGCGACAACAACAATTCGCGAAGGCAACCGATAACAACATTGCGAGTGAGTCGCAGACGATTAATATGAATGACGCACTGGATGACGATAGGAAGATATGAAATCTGGCGAAAGTTAAGAAGTGTCGCGAATACGAATACTTGTACGCCTGCGACACTTTGCGAGACATTCCCGAAAATAAAGGACAGCTTAGCTGTCATTCACTATGTATTACCCTATATAAAGGGATGAGTGAATCTGTTGTAGGGAGAGTTCTTTTAGAATTGCTAAGCAAGTCATTAGGAGAGAGAAACAGAGCGAATGTTAGTAAGATCTTAAGTGTAATCCTGTGTAAACATTTTAAGAAAATTATTAATAAATATTCATAATTGTTCATCTACTATCTTCTGAATGGATTAGTTAAACAAAATATAGTGAGGGGTGTATTGTGGGATTTCCTGCAACTACACTCCAGAAATGTTACAAGATGAAAAGGAGATAAACCAAAGAATTACAATCACTCTAAACTTTCTCTCTCTTAATGACTTGCTCAACACTTCGAAAAAGATCCCCTCCTTCGTAAGCCTATTCGGCTCTTTATATAGGACATTACATAGTGGATGACAGCTAAGCTTTACTTTATTTTCGGGTATGTCTTGCGAAGTATCGCAAATGTACAAATGTCAAATCTCGCGACACTCCTCGATCTCGCTACATCTTCACATCTTTCTCGTGTTTTTTGCATCGTCATCCGTTACGTCGTTTTACTTCCATCCCGCGATGTCTTCGCAGTGTGTCGTTTATGGACTTCGCGAGAATCTTGGTGTTGCGATATTCTGATCTTACATCTTGCCTCTTGTCATGTCTTCTCTGCGAAGAAGAGAACGTCATGAGAACTAATTTTTTCAAAATGCCGCAACTGTTCCTATCTTCATATTTTTCTGTATTTGTATGATTCCGTACTATTACGCAGAATTTATTACACGTGTCTCTTCTTCCACCCATTTCTTGACACGTCTCTTTCAACCGTTATTTCTCAACCGTTCACGTCCCTTCTCGCATTAAATGCGTTTATCTTCTCGAGAATTCTTCTCTATATATAGTTTTCTCACCCTCCTCTTCTTCTTTTTTACTTTCTCTCTGCAATTTTTCTTCAACTCTCCTCCGTAATTTCCGTTTTCTCATCTGTAAATCTTTTTCTTCTTCTTTATTTCGATCTTCAGTTCTTCACTCATTCCCATACTGAAAATGGCTCCAACCGGTCGCAAATACGAAGCTTCTTTTGAAGAAATTCAAAAAGATCTTCAAGGAAAAGGTTTTACTTTAACCACCATTCCCGGTCAGGAATCTAAATCCATTATTTCTGCCAAGTTGGTCACTGATCATCATTGTGATGATCATGAAATCATAATTTCGCTTGGTCAAATTCTCGCCGGCCTTCCCATTCCTCTTTATAACCCTAACCTTCCGTTATTTTATAGAATTCTTGCTCATGCGAACTTCTCGCGAGCTGTCTATCAATTAAGCGGGGATTGCATCCGTTTAATACTTGAATTCGCCAATCGTGGCGCTGGTAAGGGGTCTCTTTATCCAACAGAAGTTAGGGACCCACAATTTAAGGAATTGGCGGTACTCGCTGAAAAATACACAGTTGAGAGTTTCTACGAGAATTATGAATTCATTCCTATGAGGAGGGATTATACTCATTTGGGGTGTTAAATCTCGAAAAGAAAGGATGATGTTGCTAACGATAAGCTCCTTATGCAAGACATTGACTGGCATTCTGGTAAAACCAACGTCCCGCGTCACTCTAAAGACGATAGATGTTGTGTTTTTCTATTGGTGTTAAAGGGGCCTTATATCGCAGGCTCGAATGTACTTCCTGCGAACTTCGCTACTTATCGACCTTGGGTATTCAATTGGCCCGAGAAGAATAAAGAGGTATGTCTTCCAACTTCGCGTACTTCGTAATCTTTCATTGGTTGCTTATTCCCTTATCCTTTGATTCTCGTGAAAATTTTTAGATTGAAAAGTTAAGATTGAGCTCCAATCGGACCAGGGAAGGTTAGCACTTTAGTGCTCTTCGCTCGTCATGGATGAAGTAAGAAACACTTTATATATTTTTTTAACAATATTGTTGCCTCTGTTTCTTATCTTCATTTGTGTGCGAAGGTTGGTGTTGAAGTTGTTGGAGAAGAAGAAAACCCTGAGGCTGCGAAAGCCAAAGGTAGAGGTAAAAATCCTCTTCGCAAGGAGAAGTCTGTTGCTCCGCCTCTGAAGAAGCGAAAACTTCACCTCCCCTCTCCTTCGAATCTTCAGTCAGGTGAAAAATTCTGGTGATGAGGAATATGATGATGTGAATATCCCTTCTTCAAATTCTCCAGCTGGATCTTCTATGGCACAACTGTCTAGCATCTTTTCTGATTCCATGCAAGGGATGGGTGACGATCGCCTTTCTAATACATGCAAGGCTCTCGCGAGTATTTGCGATTCACCTTTGCTTGAGAGTGATAGTTCTCTTCATGGGGTCTCCAGATCAGTGACTCCAAGCTTCTTAAATTCACTTAGTGTCTTGGTATGTTTTCATTCTCTTATTTTTTATTTTTTATTTTTTTTATAGTTTTGATTTTAAATCATACCTTTTTAATTTCTTTTGTTTTCTTTTGTAGTCCGGGAGAGCTTCCTTTACTGTTGCCTCAGATCTTGAGAAGAGGCGCAGTAAATCATACCTTTTTAATTTCTTTTGTTTTCTTTTGTAGTCCGGGAGAGCTTCCTTTGTTGTTGCCTCAGATCTTGAGAAGAGGCGCAATATTCTCGAAAAGAAGAATCTTCAGTTTCGCAAGAAAAATGAAGAATTGGGAGTTGAAGCTACTGCTCTTCGCAAGAGAAATGAAGAATTAGAAGCGGAGAAAGTCGCCATTCTTCGCGAGAAGAACAAGCAATTAGAAGCTGACTATGTCACTCAGAAGAATAAGATTTCTAGCCTTCAAAGCTCCAACCAACAGCTTTATGGTATGAAACTTTTCCCTTTTCCTTTGTTTTGTTCTCTTGTTATCTTCCCTCATCTGACTTATCATTTTCGCAGATGTTTATAACCTTTCTGAGGAAGCCATTCTTCTTCATTCATTTCCTGAACCTATGGATGATGATGCTCTTCTTGCTCATCTCAACGATTTTTTGGATAGTTTTTCAAATAACAAAATTAAATCTCTTCCTCTAAATGAACTTCAATCTAGATTTCGCCTCTTAGAACTTGATCATAGATCTAGCTTAAGCTTAGCCAACCAACTTAAACGTCTGTATCTTAGTTCTAAAGAGAAAATTAGTATTTTAAGGAAGAAAATTAGTGATCTCATAGATGATAAAGATCGCATTGCTAGACAAGGTGCCCAAGCATTAGCGAAATTCTAAAAGACTCTTCTTGAAGTTCAAATTGAACGGGATGAATCCATCCGTCAAAATGCTATTCTTAACGAAAGAGAAAATCAAATTCGTTCCCTTCTTCTCATAAACAATGATGATGAATTTGCTTGGGCTGCGAAGGTTCTAGATGATGCCAGAAATAATTTAGGTGTTAACATTAGTCTTCAAGCTGAGCATACGGCCTTGGTTAGAGATATGGTTTCGATGAGAGAAGGTTGTTAATTATTCTTCTTTATTTAATTGCTTGCATAAAATTGTCATCAAGTTCTTGATTCAATGTTATATGTTCGCAAAGTGAAGCAAGGTTCCAAAAAGAATTGAAGAACTTGAATCGAGAAAGAGCAACTTGCCAAAAATCTTTCTTCTCGGGATGATAAATATTCTAATTTTGAAGAACCAACTAAAGATCACATCGCGAATTTTAAGAATGATGCTATTCTTTTTCGCAATCAAACTATTGAGATGGTCTGCGATGACAATAACATCCCTCAGTCTAAATACCCTTGCCTTCTTGATGAAGTTCCCCAAAATATGCCTCCTCTGGATATTTCTGATAGCGATGCTAGTGAAGAAGAAGAGGAATCTAATGAAGATGAAGAAGTTGAAGGATCTGATGAAGATAATGAAGGGGAAGGATCAAATGAGAAATAATTTTATTTTCCTTTTTCTTCCTTTGTAATATTTGTACAATCATTTTTTCAATCTCCCATATTCGGGTGTATTCTTTTGCTGCGAATTTCTTGAGTCTTTGAATACAATTTCTATCTTTCTTGTTTCTTACTGCACATAAAGAGCAATTCTTTTTTGCAATATGGTCAATCAATATATGCGCAAATCTGTCATATGAAAACAAATAACACGTTCTTGTTCATTCCCATACTTGCCTATGTTATTTGTTTTCGAATGGGAGATTAAGCATAGTTTCGCAGATATTTTCTGCTGAACTTTATCATTGCGACAAGATCGCAGGACGTCCTTACATTTTTATGTAATGACCCATTGATCTTGCCTTATCATTTCTCTTGTGTGGTCTTATTTTGCCTTCCTAGTTAAAGGTCTTACTTTGCCACCTCTCATTTTTGCGACAAGATCGCAGGACGTCTTTACACTTGCATGTAATGACCCATTGATCCTGTCTTATCATTTATCTAGTATTATTGCCTCTGCAGGATATTTTTCTTGCGACAATATGACAGGCCTAAATATCCTTGCGAACGTAAAGCCCCATGACATTGCCGTCTTTGCGACGAAATCGCAGGGCGTCCTTACATTCGCATGTAAGGACCCATTGATCTCGTCTTATCTACTCTTTTGTATTTTTGCCTCTTCAGGATTGTTGCACAAATATGACAAGCCTAAATATTCTTGCGAACATAAAGTCTCATGACATTTGCGTCTTTTTTGACACTATCAGCTCCCTAATGGAGGGTGCCGCCCTTATCTTCCCCCTGGTTGCCCCTTCAAGGAGGCGTACTTCTGCCATACAAGGCTAGCTCCTCCCATACGGTCCTAAAAACAACTAGTTGTTTTCGCAGCCTCTTATCCATTTTGCCTATAGGGCTTATGGTTACGAGACTGCACCCTAAGTGGAGTTTTCTTGGGCCGAAAAAGCATAAGCCGAGACTTGCAAAGAATGGCCGAGACACTTCAAATGCCCCGGGCACCCTTGGCTCAACCGTGTACCTCGGCGCCTTGGTCAAATGTCGACTCCTTAGAAGAGACCCCGGTCGTCCAATCTAAGTCACTAGCTTAGATTGAAAATCCAAGGTACCTCTCCTGGATGGGTTTTATTACCCCCAATCTCCATGACTCGGGTTCCGGGCGGTGTAACCTTTTCCCCGAGTCACGTTACGAATGACCCCCTTACATGACGCACTTTAGGTACTTTGCCTCTTACGAAATTTTATTCGCGAACTAGGGTGTACGCCATGAAGGTTCGTCCCATTCTGATATATATATATATATATATATATATTTTTAATGTAATAGGTACCCCCTACTATGACGCACTTTAGGTACTTTGCCTCTTGTGAAATTGTGTTCGCGAACTAGGGTGTACGCCATAGTAAGTTCGCCTCTTTCTGATTATTTTGTTGATTCTTCTGCCTATATAAGCTCTTTTGTACTTTCGCAACGCGTTTGCCATTTGTAAAATATATTTTCTTCTTCTTCATATCAACTCTTACACGATTCCATTTTCACCACTCATGATTTTTTTTTTTTTTTTTTTTTTTTTTTTTTTTTTGAACAACTTACATTTGTCGTCTCCCTCCCCAGTTTTTCTCTGACAATCAACAATTACAGTTATTCTTTAAGTCTCTTACTTCTGCTACTTTCTGCCTCTGCATTTTTGTAGTTCCCTGTCATTTTATTGTCCATTGCGAAACCTTCGCCACTTTCTGTCTTCATCATTTTTTGATTTTGCAGTATTTCTTCCTCTCTTTGCTCTATTACATCTACCATTAATCTTTCACCTCTTTGTTTTTCTTTAATGTCATTTTTCCAACTCCTCTGTTTCGCAGCTCTTTCTTCACAGGATTCGATATCAACCTCATAACACTTCTTTTCTTCAACCCAATCTCCCTTTATGATACCAACACCAGTGGGATGAGGGAACTTGATACATTGATGGAAAGTTGATGCGACACCTAAGATCTCATGTAACCATGGTCGTCCAATCAGTGCGTTGTATGGTGATTCCACATCAACTACGCAGAATAAAATTCCAGAAGATAATCCTTTTAGTGGAATTCGCATATGAACTTCTCCTTTTGGCTTATTTGCGGTACCATTAAAACCATAAATTTTATAGGTTGAAGGTATCAAATATGCATCTTTTCCTCCCATAGTTTTGTAGGTATGATAAAAAAGGATATCCACAGAACTCCCGGTATCAATTAAAATTCTATTAATTGCCCATGAGTTTTCCGCTTCATCATCTTCATCATTATTAGGTTTTGGGTTAATCTCCAATCTCACCACCAATGGGTTATCATCATTCCTCCACCTTCAGGTACTTCTTCCGCGGTAAAAGAAATGATCTGCTTCTGCCATTCTTCCAGTTGCGACGTCTTCGCGTTGTTCATTATTTCTTTATCATTGGCATCCCTTGCGAAAACCCTGCTGAGAGTAATATCGTGGAAATCTTCAATTGTCTTGTACGAATGTACAATAGAGTTACAAAACTGATTTTTTGCTTTTGCCCCAACTTCTATCACAAATGTTTCACGTTCTTTTGTTGTGTTCGCCCTGGGAATTTTTGGAGGAGGTGGCAATGCTTGAGGTTGAGCCTTCCTTACTAGAAAATGATTTAACTTTCCCTGATCTATCATCCTGAGAATGATTCTCTTTATATTTCTGCAGTCATTTGTTGTATGTCCATGGAAATGGTGATAAGAACAAAATTCATGGCTTCTCTCGCTTGGAGGTGGCTCCTTTCCCATGTTCCATGGTGTTGGTATATTTTCCATCAAGATTATAGCTTCCCATATTTTCTACATGCTAGCATTCAGAGGTGGCATCTCAATTTCTTCCCATACTATCCTGCGACTTCCTTGTCCCCTATGATAATTTTGCCTTTGACCTCCATAATTTTCTTGCGGCTGATCAAGTCTTTGAATTTTGTTATTTCCACCGCGGTTATAGAAATTTCTTTCTCTCTCATATTCTTCTTGGTCATGACTCCCCATGGCTACTAGCTTCTGCTGATTATCACCCATTATCAGCTCTGGTTGCCCTTGCGAAGTGCTCGCCACTGTATTTATCAACTTAGGTAACAAGCTTGAATTCGCTGCATTTGAACTCGTGTTCGTAATTGGGTATGATTCCATCTCATTTTGTTTTTCCTCGAGAGCAATATATTCCTCATGTAATTCTCGCAGCTCAGTCATTGTGATTGTGTTCTTAACTCTGAAAATTTGAATGTATAACAGATTGGTTGCGAACATAGCATTAATGAATGATAAAATGAGATATCTCTCATCAACGCGACCCGCCATGTCGCTACACATTTTCTTCCATCTCATGGTCAAATGTTTCAAACTTTCACCAACCCTTTGCTTTAATCCAAATACATCTTCAATGCCAAGTCGCGAGAAATTGTTACTTATGTACGCCCCTAAAAATATAGCCTGCAAATGATTGAAGGATGCTATAGTATTTTTTGGCAAACCTTCAACCATTTCAGAGCTTTTCCTGTTAAACTTGATGCAAAGTATTTGCACAATATAGCGTCATGATTTTTCCCATTGTAACATACATCTCAAATAAGCTTTGATATGTTGTATTGCACAAGTTGATCCATCAAAAATGCTGGTTAATGTAGGCAAATTGCATTTTGGGGGTATTCCTTCTAAGTGTATTTCCCATGTGAATGGGGTTTTCGCAGCTTCTTCTATAGCTTCATCCAATTGTCTCCTACCTCCTTCTTTCTTATTATTTAACATTCCTCTCATTTCCGCTAGCACTTTCAAAATTTGTTCGTTTATACTAGAATTATCTTCCATTGGCCTTTTTAACTCCGCCTCTCTTCTTCTGCGTTCATATTCGTTTTGATTCTCTTGATCATCATTTTCTTCTTGTCTTTCTCTGCGATCTTCTCTTTCATTCCTTTCATGGATTCGCACACCATTATATCTCTCATTTTCTCCTCTTTGCCGTCTTTCAGCTCTTCTTACTACTCTATCGTATTCTTTATTGATATTAACATTATTGCGATTTCGCTCACGCCTCCTTTCTCGATTATCATGATTGTTCTGGCGAATTGCCTCTTGTAATTCTTGTTCTTCCATTTCTGCTCTTAATCTTTCCCTCTCGCGAGCTAGATGTGCTTGTTCAGTATAATGCCTTTCAATTTCATCCTGAATTGCCTGGTGATTTCTTTGTACTTCTCTCCCATGTAATATTCTCCTTCCTTCTTCCTGATTTTCTCCACCCTCTTGATTATTTCGCCTCTGATTTCCATCGTTTTGCCCATCTTGGAGAGTTTCCCCATGTTGGATATAATGATATTCCCTTACTTCTCTTCTTTCGCGGCGTTCCTCATCTGGATTTTGTATTTCTTCTTGAATTTCTTCATTAGCATTTTCTACAGGCATATTTCGTCTTATTTCTTCCCTTACTGATCTTGATCTTGTAGTGCTTCTTGACCTTTACGTTCGTAACCTTATGTTTTCCATCCTTAGCTCATGAGTTTTCCTTGTCAAATTTGCACGTTCCTCTGTTTCTAATCGCCTTTCTTCGCGTATTGTTTGTCTCAATGCCTCTAACGTTGTAATCTCTTCGTTTCCATGAATAATTCCTCCAATCATTTCTTGATCTCCCTCTTCTTGTCCATTACCTCCTAATTGCTGGTCTTCCCATATTTCATCTACAGAATCCGATCGCCAAGTGTGTACGCTCACTCTGTCATAATCCTCAGTTCTATTTTGTATTGGTACATGCTGAATTGGCGATTGAACCCGATTTTCTCAATTATTTCTTGTGTTTGCTCTTAAAGATTCTCCCATTTCATTTCTTTCTTCTGCTGCAAGTCTCCTACTTCTTCTAACAGTCGTTGGTTGTTCTGATGTGTGTCTTCTTCTTGCCATTCCTTAATCTTAGTTAATTGTTGAAAATTATATGAAATTCTTTATCTACTACTTCAAATCCTTCCAAATCACAATATCAACCTTCACTCATCCCTGTTTCTAGCGCCATTATGTAGTTGCAGGAAATCCCACACTACACCCCTCACAAGAATCCACACAATCAAATCATTTTAAGATGAACAATTATAAGTTTTATTGATCAAACTCCAGAAATGTTACAAGATGAAAAGGAGATAAACCAAAGAATTACAATCACTCTAAACTTTCTCTCTCTTAATGACTTGCTCAACACTTCGAAAAATATCCCCTCCTTAGTAAGCCTATTCGGCTCTTTATATAGGACATTACATAGTGGATGACAGCTAAGTTGTCCTTTATTTTCGGGTATGTCTTGCGAAGTATCGCAAATGTACAAATGTTAAATCTCGCGACACTCCTCGATCTCGCTACATCTTCACATCTTTCTCGTGTTTTGGCTGTCGTCATCCGTTACGTCGTTTTTACTTCCATCCCGCGATGTCTTCGCAGTGTGTCGTTTATGGACTTCACGAGAATCTTGGTGTTGCGATATTCTGATCCTATAGTGTTGCTACCTTATGGGTGATTCCATACTTGCGCATAAGTGATTCAAAAGGTCTATTGCAAAAATGAGTACCACCATCACTGATTATTGCTCTAGGTGTTCCAAAATGAGAAAAGAAAGTACTACTTTATGGTCATTTGTTTTGGAGGCAATGGCTTATACCCACTTAGGGACATAATCAACAACAATAAGAATATAGAACTTACCTTCAGAGTTAGGAAAGGGACCAATGAAACTAATACCCCACACATCAAACAATTCAATAATCAAAATAAGTTGCAAGAGAATCATGTTTCTTCTTGAGATACTTCCTAATTTCTGGCATCGGTCACAAGCAACACAAAAAGCATGACTATCTTTAAACAATATTGGCCAATAGAAACCACTCTGCAAGATTTTTGCAGCAGTTTTCTTGGCACTAAAATGGCCTCCACATGCATGGTCATGACATAAAGAGATGACATCTCTTTTTTTATAATTGGGGACACATCTCCGAATGAGTTGGTCAGGGCAGTATTTAAACAAGTATGGGTCATCCCAAACACACAAAATACCATAATAAGGACAAAAACGAGTACTAACAATACGAAACATTGAGGACAAATTAGACACATAAATGCGTCTATCAGTGTCTAGCTGCCTACACATCTCGGGCGTCTGAATCATCTTCCATGTTGACATGTTCTTATTATATTGTTCTCTCAAAGGTCATGAACTTTCAAAGTGTTTCAAGTACAAACACAAAATGAGATATGTCAACAAACTTCAACGAAGAGCAAATTGATTAGCAAACAAGCTCAAACTTGTACAAAAATCATCAGACGTATGTAAACGCATCTCTTCTTCAAAGAAGTTAGTTTCCAAAGAAAAGACTAGATCATTAGAGAAAAAATTATGGTCTAAAAACTCTGAGAAACAGGTCTCTATGAATTCCTTTCGAAAAGGTTATGGTGGACAGATTATTGTTCACCCCAGCACAACTTAATTGTGTTGGTGTTTGTGGGTGAAAATGGTTTCTGCTGATTTCGGTAATTTTGGGTGTGTGGTTGAGAAACGAATTTAACCCTAAACAATGTACTGCAAGGGAGTACTTTAGATTCGAGAGATCAATCTGTACAAGTCCGGCCTAAACCAAGAAATGGTCGTTCCAGACTTGATTCGGTCACAAAGTGGAGGAGAATAGGTTGGTTTTGGGGAGGGAAGCAAGGAAACTGATGAGACCAGAATAGTTGATTCTGGGAGAGTAGTTGTGTTATGACTTGTATCAAAAACTGGGAAGCTAATGTATGAAAAGCTAGCAAACGTTTTCTAAGTGGTGTATGCTCCTGACTGAACTTGTTGTTCGGTGGAAATAGGTAAGACCTATTTATACAAGTCGAAGTGAAACGTACTCTGGTCTCATTAAGGAATGGAAAAATGGGTGAATAAATGGGAGGAGGTGGTAACATTAACGCATGGAATTGATGTTCCATAAAACCGTTAGAGCATGGAATTGATGTTCCATAAAACCGTTAACGCATGGAATTGATGTTCCATAAAAATAACGTTTCACCATTAACTCCCTGTATTTAGTAACCGCCTCATCCTTATGACACTTCCTTATGACGGGCGTAGTGTACGCCGCACGCTGTAAACCGCCAAACCAATACCCAAAGAGGATCCCCCAGTTTGTGATATGTGTTGATGTCTCGAATGTTTTTGTGAAAAACATGTAGCATGTTGTTGTTGCCTGGCAAGTCGCACTGGGAAAACTTGCTAACTTGGTGACTTTCGACGGTCGACGGTCGAGATTTTGCATCTCAAGAGGAAAGATAGCCGTTGATCGTTGCACGCTTTCGTTTTGGTAGCCGCGTAGGGAAGGCCAGCATGGTGACGCGGTTAGGTTGGCATGCCGTTGGCATGGCATGGTTTGGCGTGGCCAAACTTAGGTTTTCGGGCCAAAGGTTACCATGCGTCGTCTGGTAACCTTGGATGGCTAGGATTTGCTCCTGGGATTGAAGGGGGAACATTGATCGTCGCACGCCTTCGTTTTTGGTAGCCACGTAGGGAAGGCCAGCATGGCGGCGCGGCTAGGTTGGCATGCCGTTGGCATGGCATGGTTTGGCGTGGCCAAACTTAGGTTTTCGGGCCAAAGGTTACCATGCGTCTTCTGGTAACCTTGGATGGCTAGGATTTGCTCCTGGGATTGAAGGGGGACCGTTGATCGTCGCACGCCTTCGTTTTTTGGTAGCCGTGTAGGGAAGGCCAGCATGGTGGCGCGGCTAGGTTGGCATGCCGTTGGCATGGCATGGTTTTGCGTGGCCAAACTTAGGTTTTCGGGCCAAAGGTTACCATGCGTCGTCTGGTAACCTTGGATGGCTAGGATTTGCTCCTGGGATTGAAGGGGGACCGTTGATCGTCGCACGCCCTCGTTTTTGGTAGCCGCGTAGGGAAGGCCAGCATGGTGGCGCGGCTAGGTTGGCATGCCGTTGGCATGGCATGGTTTGGCGTGTCCAAACTTAGGTTTTCGGGCCAAAGGTTACCATGTGTCGTCTGGTAACCTTATTGAAGGGGGACCGTTGATCGTCACACGCCTTCGTTTTTGGTAGCCGCGTAGGGAAGGCCAGCATGGTGGCGCGGCTAGGTGCGTTTGTCATGGTGGGGCCAAGGGCTTAGCATGTCGTTGGCACATGGTGCGGCTAGTATGGCTAGGGCCAAGGCAAGGTGCGGTTTGGCTTGGCATGGTGGGGCCAAGGGTTTGGCATGACGTTGGCACATGGCTCGGCTAGCACGGCTAGGGCCAAGGCAAGTGCGGCATGCCGTTGGCACATGGCTCGGCTAGCACGGCTAGGGCCAATGCAAGGTGCGGTTTGGCTTGGCATGGTGGGGCCAAGGGTTTGGCATGCCGTTGGCACATGGTGCGGCTAGCATGGCTAGGGCCAAGGCAAGGTGTGGTTTGGCTTGGCATGGTGGGGCCAAGGGTTTGGCATGCCGTTGGAACATGGCGCGGCTAGCATGGCTAGGGCCAAGGCAAGGTGCGGTTTGGCTTGGCATGTGGGGCCAAGGGTTTGGCATGCCGTTGGCACATGGTGCGGCTAGTATGGCTAGGGCGAAGGCAAGGTGCGGTTTTGGCTTGGCATGGTGGGGCCAAGGGTTTGGCTTGCCGTTGGCACATGGCGCGGGTAGCATGGCTAGGGCCGAGGCAAGGTACGATTTGGCTTGGCATGTGGGGGCAAGGGTTTGGTAGGTGTGGCTGGCATGGTTTGCCATTGGCACAGGGGTGCGGCTAGCATTGTTGGCTTGCCTTGGCGCGGTAGGTGTGGCTGGCATGGTTTTCAATTGGCACAGGGGTACGGCTAGCATGGTTGGCATGCCTTGGTGCGGTAGGTGCGGCTGGCATGATTTGCCATTGGCACAGGGGTGCGGCTAGCATGGTTGGCATGCCTTGGCGCGGTAGGATGTGGCTGGCATGATGAGCCATTGGCACAAGGGTGCGGCTAGAATGTTTGGCATGCCTTGTCGCGGTAGGATGTGGCTGGCATGATGAGCCATTGGCACGTGCGGTGTGGGAATTAGGGTTTTGGCTTGTCGAAACCCTAATTAGCATTTAAAAAAAAGGTACCCTGGTAATTTTCTCGCAGACAAATTAAAGGGTTCAATAAATGCGTTTGTGACGTCACTGTCTGACTAGGGTTTTACGATTTTACCCCTAAGTTAAAAACTACCATCAACATTAAGTTCCCTGCTTAGCTCGGAACAGGGGCATTGTTGTGAGGTAAGCATAAGATGGTTACAGACAAGGACAAAATCGAAACGTAAATCATGCAAGATGGTCAGGAAGATCCGTCTAACCTTTTTCGGGAAGTAAGGAGAATCTGTGATCCTCGTATTTGGCGCCTTTGCGTAAATTCTGCTCGTGGTACTTGCAAGTTAGGCTGTAACGGAGCCACTAGTGCAGATTTGGTGTGAAGGGAAGCTGCTAGCACTGGTCGGCTTGGACTTGGAGCCGTTAGCACTGGATCGGCTTGGAATGGGAGACGCAGGTATCGTGCGGCTTGGAAAGGAGCCGTTAGCACTGGATCGTCTTTGAAATTTGGCGCGGGCGCTGATCCGTTGGCCTGGCATGGCGTGAGCGTTGGCTTCGGGAAGACAACAACTTGCTTCAGTTTCGTGGGAAGGTGACGACTTTTTCGAGAGGTAAGGAGAGTTCATAATCCCCGTGTTTGGAAGCCTTGCATAGATTATATTTGTGGTGTATACCGTGAAGCGGTGAGATGAAGATCGTCGGCTTAGTCTAGCTATGCATCATCTTGGCTGGGTTAGGGAACATCATGACGCTGGCTCGGCGAGTTGTTGGTGTTGGCGCATTAGCATGAAAGGCGCGGATTGTTGCAAAAACTGAACGTGGAACGCTGGCAAGACTGGAAATGGCAAGGAAACCGTAGATGTCTTGGGAGTGGCAAGGCTTGCTCTTTTGGGACCGATTTCCTTTCTTCATGCGCGGCTTTAACAGTGAATTTTTTCTTTATTCAAAAATTTGGAAGCGTTACACCCATAAGAGAGCGTTATTTCTCCTTTCCCCTTTTTAGGGTTTGTGCAATACATATATTGCTGGTGAAATTGTATCATCTTCCTCTTTCCAGTTGTTCGTTGGTGAAGGTAGGGTAAAGCTCGTTCCTCCTCCTGGTTTGGTATTGTGATGAAATCTCCTAGCAACGATCGTACCTCCTTTTTCCGAGAGATAAGTAGAATATGCGATCCTTGCGCCTTGCAGCTTTGCGTAAATCCTGGTATGGTTGTGCGTCTTCAGGGCTAGGCTTTTGGAACGCGAGGCGGAGCTGCTAGCATAGACTTGGCATGAAAGGGACCCATTAGCACTGATTTGGCTTGGAATGTGCGTGGGCTGCTTGACAAAGCGTTGCCCAAGCATGGCATTGGCGAAGCAAAGGTGCGGAATGTTTACACGGTGGTGGCTTGTCTTCGCAGGACCGATTGCATTTCCTCCTTACTTAGCCAAAATAGGAAATCCTTTCCTTATCCAAATTCCGAGAGTGTTATGCTTTCGGATGGAAACTTTGCTGCTCGAGAGATTGCTGGGGAAAGTGCTTGAAGAAGCTCTGACAGAGGCGTTGGCAACTCGCGCATCCGCTTTTTATGACCAGTTTCCCCTTTTTGCTATTTTTTCTTTGTTGTATAGACGTCTTGGTGCTTTTGCATACTTATTGTTATCTTCTTGGTATTCATGGCAAAGTTAGGGTTTCGCCAATTAGCATCCCGCTTGCAGTTTCACATCTTTGAATAAAACTTCTTATTTGAAAGACTTCAATCTCCCATTAGAATATGTTGTTCGATCTTCCATTCCCTTCAGAGCTCCTGAGTAATTGAGTAAGGCACTTCCTGTATGTTTTCAGCTTTTCTGGTCGTGACCTGATGGTTGATCGTGTCTTCTGGGATTTAACAGTGAAAGGATTTCGTGTAGATCCCCAGTCCCCAAGTATGGTTTACATATTTCCATCTTGTATGGTCAGTGAGTTGACCATAATAAAGATATCACCATCGTGCGTTCGTACTGGTGATTTTGTTACTTCTTCCACGTGAAACTAAAATATGGAGGAGTACGGGTTACCTTCGTAGTGATTGCTGCTGCGGTGAAGCTCTGGATGGTATCAAAAAATGAGCGGCAACAGTTCTTGGTAGCAGATGTAATCAGAAGAGACTACATTGTCGTGGGAACAAAGTAGGTTGGATAGAATCGTATGGGCATCCATGGAAGTAAAAGGGTTGGCTGGATGCGTAAGCGAGCAAACTGTCCATGGTCACGAGTTTTGGCGGGATGGATCAAAAGGTGGCCATGACTACGAAGATTGGCTGGCTTTGATCATGATCCTTGACATGGGGAGTGTGGCGGCACGACCCTTTGCAGGAAGGAGTGGTGTTGAAGCGGCTTCGGATCTTGGAGAGGACGTTGAAACTTAAGGAGCCAAATGCTGCAGCTTATGGAGATAACGCCGAAGCGGAGCGGCTGCTGGAGCGAACGTTGAAGCAGAGCGGTTGCTGAAGCGAACGTTGAAGCGGAGCCGCTGTTGGAGAACGTTGAAGTGGAGCCACTTCTGGAGAGAACGTCAAAACGGCGCCTTGAAACTCTCAGAGCCTTGACGGTTACAATACATTGGTTAGGAGTCCCTTGTTCCATCTATCGATCGTGCTTTCCAGAAGAGGTTGAGGTTTGGGAACGGCTTCCCTGGCTGGAAACAGCTGCTTTCCTGATGTAGTGCGGTTGAGGGATGCAAATATGTCTTGACGCTACGCCTTGGAGAAATATAGAATCTCACATAACTTTGCCTCGATTTTGGAGAAGTCGTTCCCGATCTTTACGTGTGATGAAATTGGATTGCTGATTCCCTTCTACTGGGCGTTCAAGAGCAACGCGAGCCTCTTCATCTATAAACGCGCATCCTGCTGAAGTGTATTTTGTCTTTTCATCAAATCAATAGTGGTAAAAGGAGGTAGGCTTCTTCCGGCTCTTCCAGTATCTTTCTCTGATGGTGGAGTAGCGTCTCTGGTGACGGTTGGAGCTATCATGCTTGAAGAAACGTTGGGGTGGCGGAAGCGGCTCTGGTTCTGGTGATCGTAAGTGTATCGCGCAGAGATGGCACGGTTTTGATCACGGAGTCTTTGGAGCCATGGCGCTGTTTCGAAGGGTGAGGATGGCGCTGCTTTGGTTGGTTGTGGAGCGGAGAAGATGGTGCTGGAAGGGCGCAAGATGTTAGCGGCCGGAAGGATGCAAGCCGTTAAGCGCGGGGTGTGGTATTGTGGTGGCATGCGCGTGTGGCATGTGTGAATGGCATGCGCGTCACGGTAAGCAGCGTCGGCATGCGCGTCACGTAAGCGCGTCTCGGCATGCGCGTCCCCGGCAAGTCGCGTCTGGTAAGCGCATCGGCATGCGCGTCCCGGTAAGTGCGTCACGGTAAGCGCGTCGGCATGCGTGTCCCGGTAAGCAGCGTCGGCATGCGCGTCACGGTAAGCAGCGTCGGTATGCGCTACCAGCGTCTGGTAAGCGCGTCTGGCATGCGCGTATGGTAAGCGCGTCTGGCATGCGCGTCTGGTAAGCGCGTCTGGTAAGCAGGTGGAGGAAGCTTTGTCTTCGATTGACGACATGTGCAACGTGACTGGTCATACTGTTTCTGAGGATGTAATCTCGAGCTGGAAGTTCCATCGTGACATGTGTGTAAACTTTGAATTCAACATTCTTTGGTTCGTTGAAGGTTTCTCTGAGGTCGAGAAGTTTCTGGTCTAAAAATTCGAAGGTCCTTCTGCGGATATGGTGAAGAAGCAGGAAGCGGAAATCGAAAAATTGTCCAGGAAGCTGAAGTTGAAAAGGGCGGCTCTTCAAAGCACGAAGGAGGATCTTGCTAAGAAGAGTAAGCCATTGTTGAAAACTTTCCTTGAATGCATTTCTGTCTTCTGAACTTCTTATTTTTAGGTTTTTTTTTTTATGAAATGCAAATGAAACGCCTAGTTCATGGTTTTGATTTTCTGGATTTTTTGGGTTGATAGACAAGTGTTAGCTATGAGGGTTTTGGATTATTATTCGGGATGAACCGTTTTAGGATGAGGCTGTTTTTGGTTATGATTGAAAGTGTTGCAGGCATCCCAGGAAAACCATGGAACTGTGCGTTTGGTAGATGACATGGGATGAAACATAACATGGCTATTGGTTTTATCATTCCCGTGAAAACTCAAAGCAAACCACGTATCTTGTATAGGTAGGACTTACTTGGTTTTTTAGGTCTCTTGATGAAAAGGAAACCTTCCAGGTGTAAAACCGAGTTTTATGGGAAGCACCGCCGTGATTGTGGAAAGTCCCCAGTCGTTAATGAGTTATCTGATAACCGAGTCGTTGATTCTCGGGCGGATCATTTGCTTCTACCCTCTGGGAAGTCCCCAGTCATCCCTTGTCGTGTCATGACTATAATCGGGTCGCCTGGTAACTGAGTCGTCGATCCATGAGCGGATCATCTGCTTCTACCATCATGATGTCTGGGTCGAAGCATGAGATCGATGGTTTAAAATTTACATTGTAACCGAAAGATCAACCTCCCACTGTGGTCGCCAATTGTTTGTGAGTGAAAATGGTTTCTGCTGATTTCGGTAATTTCGGGTGTGTGGTTGAGAAACGAATTTAAACCCTAAACAATGTACTGCAAGGGAGTACTTTAGATTCGAGAGATCAATCTGTACAAGTCCGGCCTAAACTAAGAAATGGTCATTCCAGACTTTCTTCGGTCACAAAGTGGAGGAGAATAGGTTGGTTTTGGGGAGGAAAGCAAGGAAAGTAATGAGACCAGAATAGTTGATTCTAGGAGAGTAGTTATGTTACGACTTGTATCAGAAAGTGGGAAGCTAACATATGAAAAGCTAGCAAACGTTATCTGAGTGGTGTATCCTCTTGAATAAACTTGTTGTTCGGTGGAAATAGGTAAGACCTATTTATACAAGTCGAAGTGAAACGTACTCTGGTATCATTAAGGAATGGAAAAATGGGTGAATAAATGGGAGGAGGTGGTAACGTTAACGCATGGAATTGATGTTCCATAAAACCGTTAACGCATGGAATTGATGTTAAAAACGCATCCATAAAAAGAACGTTTCACCATTAACTCCCTGTATTTACTAACTGCCTCATCCTTATGACACTTCCTTATGACGGGCGTAGTGCACGCTGCACGCTGTAAACCGCCAAACAAACACCCAAAGAAGATCCCCCAGTTTGTGATATGTGTTGATGTCTCGAATTTTTTTGTGGAAAACATGTAGCATGTTGTTTTTGCCTGGAAAGTCGCACTGGGGAGACTTTCTAGCTTGGTGACCTTCGACGGTCGAGATTTTGCATCTCAAGAGGAAAGATAGCCGTTGATCGTTGCACGCTTTCGTTTTGGTAGCCGCATAGGGAAGGCCAGCATGGTAACGCGGTTAGGTTGGCATGGCATGGTTTGGCGTGGCCAAACTTAGGTTTTCGGGCCAAAGGTTACCATGCGTCGTCTGGTAACCTTGGATGGCTAGGATTTGCTCATATGATTGAAGGGGGACCGTTGATCGTCGCACGCCTTCGTTTTTGGTAGCCGTGTAGGGAAGGCCAGCATGGTGGCGCGGCTAGGTTGGCATGCCGTTGGCATGGCATGGTTTGGCGTGGCCAAACTTAGGTTTCGGAGCCAAAGGTTACCATCGTCGTCTGGTAACCTTGGATGGCTAGGATTTGCTCCTGGGATTGAAGGGGGACCGTTGATCGTCGCACGCCCTCGTTTTTGGTAGCCGCGTCGGGAAGGCCAGCATGGTGGCGCGACTAGGTTGGCATTCCGTTGGCATGGCATGGTTTGGCGTGGCCAAACTTAGGTTTCGGGCCAAAGGTTACCATGCGTCGTCTGGTAACCTTGGATGGCTAGGATTTGATCCTGGGATTGAAGGGGGACCGTTGATCGTCGCACGCCTTCGTTTTTGGTAGCCGCGTAGGGAAGGCCAGCATGGTGGCGTAGCTAGGTGCGTTTGGCATGGTGGGGCCAAGGTCTTAGCATGCCGTTGGCACATGGTGCGGCTAGTATGGGTATGGCCAAGGAAAGGTGCGGTTTGGCTTGGCATGGTGGGGCCAAGGGTTTGGCATGCCGTTGGCACATGGCTAGGGCCAAGGAAAGGTGCGGTTTGGCTTGGCATGGTGGGGCCAAGTGTTTGGCATGCCGTTGGCACATGGTGCGGCTAGCATGGCTAAGGCCAAGGGAAGGTGCGGTTTGGCTTGGCATGGTGGGGCCAAGGGTTTGGCATGTCGTTGGCACATGGTGCGGCTAGCATGGCTAGGGCCAAGGCAAGGTGCGGTGTGGCTTGGCATGTGGGGCCAAGGGTTTGGCATGCCGTTGGCACATGGTGCGGCTAGCATGGCTAGGGCAAAGGCAAGGTGCGGTTTTGGCTTGGCATGCCATTGTCACATGGCGCGGCTAGCATGGCTAGGGCCGAGGCAAAGTGCGGTTTGGCTTGGCATGTGGGGCCAAGGGCTTGGTAGGTGTGGCTGGCATTTTTAGCCATTGGCACAGGGGTGCGGCTAGCATGGTTGGCATGCCTTGGCGCGGTAGGTGTGGCTGGCATGGTTTTCCATTGGCACAGGGGTGCGACTAGCATGGTTGGCATGCCTTGGCGCGGTAGGTGTGTCTGGCATGATTTGCCATTGGCACAGGGGTGCGGCTAGCATGGTTGGCATACCTTGGCGCGGTAGGATGTGGCTGGCAAGATGAGCCATTGGCACGTGCGGTGTGAGAATTATGGTTTTGGCTTGTCGAAACCCTAATTAGCATTTAAAAAAGGTACCCTGGTAATTTTCTCGCAGACAAATTAAAGGGTTCAATAAATGTGTTTGTGATGTCACTGTCTGACTAGGGTTTTACGATTGTACACACCTCAGGCTTTAGGGAAAAAGAATTGTTTTAGATTTTGTTTTTCTCTTTTTAGTTTTGTTGTGCTTTGCAAGATTGGAATTCTTCCAGCTTTCATATCTAATTGATATTGGAAGGGACTTCCCTGTTTAGTCAATGAAAGAGTGTTATTCTCGATAATTTTACCTTCTTTAGGGTTGAGAGTTGTGCGTGCGTAAACTTGTGTGTTTTAAGGTTCCGCAACCCTACATTCCTTTTTCCTCCTCTTGAAACTCTTTTTATCATAAGACTGCTTGTTGAGATTATCTTGTGATTTCCTATCACAATTCCGTACGTATGGATACTCCAAGCATTATGTATTCTGATGGAAAAGATGTTAATATGATTGTTAAGCCATCAATCATGAAGGAAAAAGATAAATCTCCGTTACCTCCAACTTTGAAAAGAAAAAAAAAGAATGTGAGGAAGCCAAGAGTTGTTCCTTCAAATTCTCAGAAGTTTTCTGGTGTTCTTGAAGAGTTGAAGGAAACAAGGAAGGAGATTCAGGAAATAAAGGCTATTGTTTTGTGAACTCTTGAAATACAGAAGGCCCTGGTCCGGCATCAGGTCAAAAGGTTTGGTGGAATTGACTCCTTTCTTCATGAACCTTATGTTCCCATGGCTGTTGACGACAAGGAGTTCGGGGACGATAAAGAATTTTTCAGAGGTCTCAATATCTAGGAAACATCTTATGAGAATTTATTCTTGTGTTTTAAGAAGGATAACTAGGGTTTGGAATAGCCATTATTGTGAGTACACATAGCTATTGCCAACATTTTCATCTTGCAATGTTTTTAGATTTATTTATTTAAATTCTAAAATTGATTTGGAAGATGATTTTTGCAGTATTAATCTTTATGGTTTTATATATTGCAAATTTTTATGGGATATGTTGTTTACGTCCGTTAACCTTGACTGTCCCATATTTGTTCAAAAGTTATCTCTATTATATGTCGGTATGAAAGTATTGATAAAAGATAGAATGAACTTTTGACTACAAAAATTAAGCCTTTTATGTCATTATGCAAATATTGATAGAAGAAAGGATGAACTTTTGTTTACAAAGATTAAGTCTATTATATGTCATTGTGAAAATAGTGATGAAAAATAAAATGAATCTTTGATTATTCCGCAGTATTGTTCTTTCCTGATCGACATCTTTGTGTATATACTGTGTTGCTCCGTAAGTTCTCTTATGTTGAGCATGGCCTATTGAATTAATCATTTTCCTTGTGGTTAATTCAATTGAGATCTTTGGATACAAATTCACGTCTCATGTGATTTTTTAGTGTCCAAAGAAATCCTTCTTTTCTTGTAAAAGTAAGGTCGCTCTTGTTGTTCTTTCGGGAATGACATTTTATGGGGGAGAGTTCTTAATTGAACTTGTGCTTAATTGCCATATCTTTGTGGGGAGTCCGGTTGTGGAATATTGTAGGGGTTATCTTGTATCTTTATAAACTCCTTGATGAATGCATTTAGTTTCGACTATATGATGGCATCTAAACAAGTTGATATGTTGTTCTCTTTTGGTCATGAAGTATCTCTATGTAAATTTCATGAGGATCCCACTAATTTTCGTACCTTTGCCAAAAAAAATTTTGACAAAAATGGGGAGAATTAATGTGTAGTTCACACTACAAATACATATGGTTTACGAATTATCATGTAAGGGGGAGTGGTTTTCATTGTGAGATGAAGTATTGACTAAGGAGGAGTGATACATATCACCATAGTATTGTTGTCAAAGTTGTGATACAATTGAACTTTGATGTTGTGTAATGATACTATGACACTGTATAACAATGATTGAGAGCAACTGTTTTCTCATTGTTATTGCACGGATCTTCAACAACTATGATGCTGAGTTGAACACATTTGGAATCATTGGAGTACTTCGAAGTGACGAAGATTTCAAGTAATGTTGAAGAACCAAGGAGATCAAGCATTTGGATGAGAAGCTACAAAGTTTATTTATTTTGTAATCCATATGTATTGATAGTTTTGTCACTAAAATTGACAAAGGGGGAGATTGTTAGAGCATTGCTCGGTCGAACACTCAAGCGTTGCTATCTCAAGCTTGTTTGTCAATGTTAGTGATTAAAACTATAAGTCTTGATTTCTAGTCTACTTATAGTGATGTCTCGGACTAGGATAGATTGTGTAGTTGAGCATTAGACTTCACGACGTTCATAAATTGAAGACGAAGAACCACTAAGGAGAGCTTGCGGAACTTCATCAACAAAAGGTATGTGGAGACTAAAACTCATTTATCACTTGGAAAGTCTATTTCTACTCTATCTCCTATATTGAGACAAAAGTCGTATTACTATATAGTATTTGATTATACATATTTGAGATTTCGAGCTGAGATTAACTCACTTACATATTTCTCGAAATATGTGTTGGTAAGCTTTTGCTTCAAGCAAGTTCATCTTATATTCTTGACAAAAGTCAAAACATGATCATGTGAAAATTGCCGAGTAACATCTTACATGGTTTGTGTGATACAATCATTTGATGTAGACTTGGAATGTTTCATTATGATTATTTCAATAACTTGAAAATTGCTTGGATGCTAATAGTGTGTGAAAACGGCTATTGCCATCCTCTAAGAAAGTTTCAATGATTGAAATAGAGTTTAGAACTAATTGATTATGAACATAGTGTGCATTCTTGCATGTATGTGATCCATGACCTGAACTAAAGTATGCATACCCGTATGCGTACTTGGAGTTGTGAAATTCCGTGTACCAAGTACACATACCGGTACGCGTACTTGCATGAGGTATAGGTCCGGGAATTTATACTGGGTTTTGGAAGTGTAACTAAGTATGCATACCCGTTCGCATACTGGCGAACCCATACTCAGACCGGTTACTCAAGTATGCGTACACGTTTGCATACTTGAGTGGTTAAAGTTCTAAAATCGGTTGGTACATGAACTAATATATTTATATATTAAGGAATGCATTCTTTGCAAACCGTGGCTATAATGTTCATGAATTGATTCGAGTGAATCAAACCGATTTTGCTTCGATTGTGTTCTTGTATACTTCTATGAGAATATAGCAATTGAACAACTCTTTAACTAGTTTCATTTGAGTCATTTGAACTAATTATGGTTAAGATGAATAAGGTTGATATGAGAGTGTTCATATATTTAACCTCGGTTAACTACTGTTGAGCCAACATGGTGTACACATTTAGGTACGGTTACATAAACCTAAATGAACGTACATTTCATTTGTGTATAACAAGCTAAGTTCTATCTAACGGTTGAAAGATATTAGCTTGAATCTAATCAGGTTTTCATCTAACGGTGAATATTGAATGCTTTGTTACCAAGGTAACTTAGATTGCAAACCCTGATTTGAAAACTATATAAAGGAGAACTCTAGCAACTGGGAAACCTAATCCCCACACCTCCTGTGTGATACTAGTTGTATAAGCTAGAGTCGATTCTCCTTTAAACTTAGGTTTTTCACGAGACCCTGTAGGTTAACGACTTAAAGACTTCATTGGGATTGTTAAGCCATACCCAACTATTTTCTTTGTAGTTGTGTGTTCTGATCTTACTTCTACTATCGTGATTGAGTATTATCTTTGCTAAGATCTGCTTGAGATTTATCTCCGATAGGTAAGATTAAAAGTAGTCACAAACATCTTCGTCTCATCGTTTGTGATTCCACAATATCTTGTTTCGCTACCATACGATTAAGATTATTGTGAGGTGATTGATAATACTAGGCAGTTCTTTGGGAATATAAGTCCGGTTTATCAATTAGTTCCTGTGCACCTTGATTTATCAAAAGACGGAACAAAACCGTAGGTATTTCTGTGGGAGACAGATTTATCTATTCCAATAGACTTTTCTGTGTGAGACAGTTTGTTTATCAAGTCTTCGACTTTGGGTCGTAGCACCTCTTGGTTGTGGGTGAGATCAGCTAAGTAAATCAAGTGCGTAGTATCCTGATGGGATCAGAGACGTAAGGAGCGCAACTGTACCTTGAATCGGTGTGAGATTGATTAGGGTTCAACTACAGTCCAGTCCGAAGTTCATTAGTAGTAGGCTAGTGTTTGTAGCGGCTTAATACAGTGTGGGGTTCAAAGCTGGACTAGGTCCCGGGGTTTTTCTGCATTTGCGGTATTCCTCGTTAACAAAATTCTGGTGTCTGTGTTATTTCTTTTCCGCATTATATTTTGTTATACAATTGAAATATCACAGGTTGTGCGTTGAATCGATTAATCGGTAAATCCAACCTTTGGTTGTTGATTGAAATTGATTGATCCTTGAACATTGGTATTTGGTACCGTTTAAGTTACTTCTCTTATATTCAATCGGGCTCGCAAATTCCTATTTACTGATTGCATATTGAATTGAGAAATTGAGATACAAAACTCTTTGATATACTTTTCTATAGATTGAGTCTGACTTTCTAGTTGATTCTCTTGAAAGTATATTGGAGTTTGTCTATTCAGATTGCCAAACGAAATATTGGGTGTAATTGTTGTACCCCCGCTTTTTCACCTGGTACTACTGCAAACAGGTGGAGGTGGTTGCTGAAAAGAACGAGTGGTAGTGAGACGTGAATTGCAGGTGGTATATTCTGGTGTAGATGCGAGTATGCAGGCAAGATGATGATGCAGATGGTATGCAGGTGGAGTGGTGTGAACTGGATGTGATGCAATGGAATGGTGGTGGATGGTATGCACTGATGGAGAGTATGCTGATAGTAATGGAGATGGTGGAATAGGGTTTGGAGAGGAGCAGAGCTCCTCTATGTTGGTGGTGGTGATAGCAGTCGTCGAGAGGTAGTATGTGTTATGTCTTGTTGTAGCTTTTCTCCCTCTTTTATAACTTTTTGTTTCTTGTTCTCCAAACCTGCGATTGATACCCAACTCCTAATACTTCTCGACTTCTTAAACCTCATCAATCACAACCATTCATCATAGGAAAACCAACGGCAGTAGCTCATATTCCTCTCTGTCTTGTCGGTCAAAAATCTCTTTCCATATTCGAGACTCACATAAATTCTGTAATACAAGTTCCTCCTTGCCTTTCTTGAACTCGTGAATTTCTTATAACCGATTGTGTCTGACCCTCAGACCCATGGCTAGCCGCTGGCGAACAATAGAGACGTGAACTGATCGCTACAATATATGACCTGTGGTTCAGGCATTTTGTCGAACAACTGCAGTGCGTGTAGCAAACTGGCCATGGCTAGGCACTTGCTGTATTTATTTTTTTGCTTAATCGATATATTTTATTACCAAAAGAATAACCAAAGAGATACAAAGAAAATCCATAAAGGCTTAAAAAAGTAGCTAAGAAAACAAAAAAGAAGGAGAGCCTTTACATAAGGTTACCCCTTAGCAAAAATGATAGTATCTATCATTAGGATTTTCTATCCTAGTCATAAAATCTTGTCTAGTATAAAATCTTCTAACTTCACCCTTATTCAAAAATGCTCCTTTCTTAGCAAGGCCATCAGCTGTGAAGTTGATCTCCCTGGAACTGTGAAAAACAATTAGTTTCTGCAAAACTTTGATAACACTCTCCCATCTGGACTGTACAAACCAAGGAAGGTTACCTGATGTAAATGCTTTTATTGCAACAGTTGAATCTGAATTTATAATCACATCAAATTTATTGTTTACTCTTTCCCATTCCACAACTCCAATTACTGCCATCAGTTCAGCTATAAAATTTGTAGCTACACCCAGGCCTCTTATTTCAGCATACAAAACTTCACCAGAGCTGCTTCTGCAAACAAATCCACAACCTGCATTTCCTAGATTACCCCTTGAAGCTCCATCACAGCAAATTAATATTTGGTTAGGAGCAGGAAGATAAAATTTCAGTTCCACTATCTTTTGCATTTTTATAGTCCTTCTTCCCAAATCAAAACTCTTGAGAATTTGAAAATCATAACTGCATTCCCACACCTTTCATTCTTACTGAGCAGTCTTTTGTGAACTGCATGATTCTCTTCTTGAACTTAGTTACATTTAGTTTTTCTTCATCAAATAAAACCATGTTTCTCAAGAACCATATCTCTATCATAGTCACTGATGCAGCAACTATCCACACCTCCTTTACTGCACTACTCTTATGCCTGGGAAACTTCATTATGTCTTCATAATTTTTAGGTACTTTGAATAAGAAGATACCACTAAGCCATTTCCAGATTTGTTTGCTGAATTCACATTCCCATAATATGTGTTCTATATTCTCAGTGTCTGCACCACATAAATAACATTTATAAGCTAAGGAGAAGCCTTTTACCTGCAACACTCCTATAACAAGTTTCCAAACATTACTAGCTGTAGTTAGATGTAGACAATAATTTCATACTGTTTTGCACCATTTAACCACTGGAAGATGTGTTCTTATCATTTGCATAGCTGATTTAACAGTGAATTCACTTGACATAGTGATGCGTGTCGTAACCATAACAAATTAGTGAATATTTTTCCACTCAATTAACAAGTAATATAGTGGTAGTTAAGTTCGTTCCCACGAGGAGCAAGAGGTTTTAGTTGTCTTAATTGTCACAAAAAGGGGGGTATATAAAGCAAAAGAAAATAAACAAAGCAATTCAAAGATAAAGTTGAAATCAATAAGAGAGACAAGATCAAGGAATCCTTCTTCGTTGCAAAACAATGATTCAAGTTATGTTTTTCATCCACATGTTATGAGTCACAGATTATCACCAACCATAGATAAAGAAGCTAGATCAGTGCTAAACCCCTAAATCCCTTGTATCACCGGATACGGAAGTTCTCGACTACCGGATTCTATTTACCAAACCACCTAGTAGTAGATCACTCAAGATGTAATTTAAATAAACGCATTAAGATTTATGAACTTATTAGGTTGATATTAGTAGTTAGACTCTTAGATCAAGGTCTACTTGCTAACGTTGTTTTCACACACAATTGCTCCACGGAATCCCTCCGCAAGGTCTCGTGTTTGCTACTTATGTAAAGAGTCAAGAAACGATTACTTATCCCCTAACTTTCACTAGCTTTAGATCAAATTAACAAATCAATTTAGCGTGCACTCTAAACAATCTATCAATCAACCATGAATGTATAAACATTCCTATTAGTAAAAACAAACGATAATCATGTGAAAAACTTCAAGATAGAATTGAAAACAAAACTCAAATCATATGTTAAGAACTAGGAATTCATCCTCAATCAATAAGAAAATTAGCTACTCATGTCTTTGAAATTCACACAAATAATTAAAAGGAGAATTTTGAAAAGCAAGCAAAAACACAAGTGTTGTGTGTGTAAAAGGTGTGTCAAAGTTTGTAGAGAACTTCTCTATTTATAGGCTTCAATGTTCTCCAAATCTTCAAGGAATAGAATCCTCATTCCATAATAATTCAATTTCCAAGTTCAAGGCTTTCTCAAATCTTCCATCTTCTCTTTCCAAATTTGAACCAAATTCTCCATCCAATTCCAAACCCAAGTCTTCACACCCATGAGTCTAGAATACTCTTCACAAAATTCGCACATATTGAATCGTGGGAGAAATCCTGGGATCACTTTGGAAATCGGCTTTGAAATGTCGTTGAGTCGCTTTGAGATTCATCACTTTGGGAATGGAATATTCCGTCAGCATACGATTAGAATTGCTTGTCAAACTAACGATCTTCGTCAGTCAATGGGTCAAGGAAAGGGGTAGTCGACACCGGAAGTCGACTTCCTAGTTATTTGAATGGTCTTACTTTCGGTGAGTTGGATCGGTCATCGGACTCGTGCGGATCGATCATCGCCGACACAGAAGTCGACTCGTCGGAATATAAAATCGTAGAGTTTACATTGTTCTGAGACATTTCCAGCCAAGTTCAGGCCTCTCTTTAGCTCCATTCCTGTTAAGAACCTAACATTCATCTAAGCAATTTCATTCATACATTCATTCTTCTTCTGCTTCACTCATCAGCTCAACACCAATCTCAGTTCAGAATCAGCAGCAACAGAAACTTCAATTCATTACCAGCTCTTCCTTTAATAACATACCATTTCTCTGTTCAATCTCTGTCTATTTCTCACGGTTGAGTTGAATCTCACAACACCTCAGACCACTACCCATCTCTGTTGTGCTCTTCATTCTTTCACAATCATTCTCGAGCACCACGACTACCCTCTTTCTTTGTCGGATCTGAATCCCATTTCTGAGCATCAAAAGCACCATTAACGGCATCGACTTCGAATCGCGAGTCAATCAAATTTCCATCTGCTTCTCTCGATTCCATTTTTACATTTTGCAATAATTTCTCAATTTCATATCAGAAACATCATCGTCATCTAATCGAACCCTAGCTTGAATTCATCATTTAGCAGCTCATTCTTCTTCTCGATTCACAAATCCCATCTCTCACAGGTTGAACCCAAATTCACATGTCTGTTCTTTGAGTATTACAGCAAACCCAAATTAACCATAAACCCATCTAACAACAGCGACAGTACCATCTTCTTCTCCATCTTTTTAATCTTCACCAGAGACCATCATCGATCTCTTATTTCTCCATCTGTAATTTCACAGAACCATCTTCATCTTGATATCCAATCCACAAACCCCATCAGCATCTCAATTCACTGAATCTTGACCGCAACATCTTTAGATCGAAACCCATCAATTCTATTTACAACACCATCATCTCTCGCTGCCAGATTCAATCTTGAATCAAACCCTAACTTCTTGATCTCTGGCTCTCAATTTCAACAGCAGCACAACCAATTCGAACTCATCTCTGTTCTTGATTCGATTTCAGCCCCAAACCATCATCGATCACTCTCTTCTCTGGGTTTTATTTGCAGTCATGGCTGATTTCCTTTTCTCAGTTTCTGGTGAAAGAGAGGAAAGAGGAGAAGATAATATCTTCTCGACTGACTTAGGTATAAGTATTGGGGCGGATATTGGCATCCGGTCTTGCTAAGAGGTTAACCCGGATGATGACCCCTTAACTTTGAGTCGGATGTATTTAGTTTTCCTCCAAAAAGAGTTGCCCCTTAACCATGACTGGGCTCTAGGATAGTGTTCGCCCATGAATGACTATTCGCCCTTTTGCTCAAATTAGGTGATTTCTTCTTCTTTTCCTCCGTGCGACTCCAAAGTAGCTACAAAATTCAAAACGAGCGTAAAGTACATAATTTACAAGAAAAATAGTAAAGAAAGCATAAACTTTATATAGTAAATACGGTGTATTCTACACCTATCAAATTCCCCCACACTTAGAATTTGCTAGTCCTCGAGCAAATCAAATTAAAACTTACAACTTCAAAGCGTTCCAGCTTCCCAAGCATCCAAAGAGTTATGAGGACATAGAGTTTCTGCATGCTAGTAATAAGAAGTTAGAAATACTAAAGAACGTATTCTCATTCTTAAATGTTGAGTGAGAAATAACCACGCCATAATGAGAGAACGCGTGTTTGATAAACGATCAATAAGCATTTCGCCTCGACTTCTGCCTCACCAGAAAGGATTTTATGATAATTGCACTCAAAAAGATGGCTTTTTATGGGTCTCACATGTGTGCAGGTAGGAATAAAGAGAGAAATCCTACACACGTTGAATGGTGGGAAGGACAACTTCCGAAATATTTTAAAACCCACATCTTTTAATATTTTGAAAAACCATTTTTCTGACGATCTCTAAGAAAGGAAATCAACCACTATTATCGAGGATGAGATTACTTACTCACCTTCACATCCGATTGAAATGATGATAACACCACTCTCACGGCATTCAATAGAAACGTCTTCCGCTCCTTGTCTTTATCTTCTTCGTCTTCGGTTTCAACTATTGATGATAAATTGAATTTCGTAATTCCTTGACAATTTGTAACCTTTATATAGATTTTCCTTCCCCACGGCTTATTAAATAAAAATAAAAACAATGATAAATTTTTCTCTTGTCTTATTTTTTTTTCAATTTTTTTTTTCAATTTTTTTTTTTCCTTTCTTATTTTTATGAAGACAAGAGAAATAGAATACAAAACAAAGTGAAAAACAAACCGTGGCCGTGGGAGAAGTATTTTACCGCTTAGTTCTTCACAACTTGTATTGTCTCAAAATCATAAACTTCAATAATTCTCACCTTTTGATTCTCTTTGCTCTCGTAAATAAGTCTTCAACATGTATGTAATCTGCTTTTTGTATGTTGCTTTACTTGTATTTGAAATTTGCTCTTTTTCTCGTTCTGTTGCTTATAAACCTTGAACTTCTTCAACTTTCCTTGTAGATTTTGATGTCGCTCCTTGTTGATGATGATGGTGTTTCTATGGACCCGTTGTTGTCGAGAGGGAGAATGGTGCTAACTGCAAATCGAACTACAAGAAAGAGGCTTTCATCTATAGATGTCACCCTCATGATTGACAAAATTAGCACTCAAGAGATCAAGAGTAGTGCTTCTATTGGTGGGAGGTTGGGTAGCTCACCATTCTACCCGGAATTAACGTACGGCGACACACACTCATAAGAAAGCTCTTTCGTCAGCTACAAAGAATATTTGGTCGGTGCCTCACATGTTATAAATACGGGTAGTCTCCACTAATGATTGATCAACAACTCTAATAATGCATTTCTCCCTGCTCCTAATTTGCATCACCGGCATGATTAAATCCATTATTTAACACTCTAACAAGCAAGAAATCCGAATGTAATTCCCTAACACTTCCAAGTTCAGTTATGTCGGTCAGAATCTCTATGTTAACATACCTAGAAGTATGCTAGTGACTCTAAAATCTCTAAAAGTTGAAGTTTTATGTAAAACCTTTTTTTTTTTTTTTTTTTTTTTTTTTTTTTTTTTGTTAAATACATGCTTAACCACTCCCCCACACTTAAACCTTACATTGTCCTCAATGTAATTGAATCGTCCTAGCAAAGTCAAGGTGGGAAATTTTAACATGATATGGAACAAGAAAAATAAATAACAAAAAGCAAAAGGATAAGGAATACAAAACCTATGGGTTGCCTCCCATTTAGCGCTTGTTTTAAAGTCGACGGCCCGACTTAGCTCTTGCACGATTCATTAGCCCGCATCAATCTCTTTCACGGGAAAACATGACTTCACATCACTAGGGAATCTCATTGTTCCAAAGATATTGAAGTGGATGAGTGTACCATCAAACTCCATAGTCAAGGTGCTATTTTGGACATCAATCTTTGTTCCGGCGGTGCTTAAGAACGGTCTACCCAAAATCAAAGGTGTAGACTTGGAAGAATTCTCATCATTCATGTCTAAGACATAGAAATCGGCCGGAAATACAAGCTCATTAACCTGCACCAAAACATTCTCAACAATCCCTTTCGGGTAAACATTAGATCGGTTAGCAAGTTCAAGAACTACCCCGGTCTCCTTAAGAGGACCAAGATCCAAAGAATCATAAATCGAGGAAGGCATAACATTAATCGATGCTCCCAAATCTAGCAAAGCTCGAGTAAACCTTGTTTTACCAATTGTGCAAGGTATAGTGAAAGTACCGGGGTCCTTTAATTTTGGTGGGAGTTTCTTGAGAATGAACGCCGAAGCATTCTCCCCCACACTCATGACTTCATTCCCTTTTAACCTTTTCTTATTCATGCACAACTCCTTTAAAAACTTTGCACAACGAGGAATTTGACGAATAGCTTCAATGAGTGGAATATTGACTTGTACTTTCTTAAGGATGTCCCAAATATCCTTGTATTCCAAGTCTTTCTTCGATTTAGCAAATCGGCTAGGAAACGGGGGTGGAGTGGTGAAAGTAGGAACCGGTTCCTTGGATTGGTTGGTTGGGGATGTATTCTCCTTTGGTGCGGTTTCAATTTCCTCTTTCTCGTCATACACCTCATCTTGTTGATTTGGTTGCTCCACTTGTTTCCCACTCCTCAAACAAATCACATTAACACTCTCTCTTGGATTAACAAATGGTTGTGAAGGAAGCTTTGTGGATGCTTGAGCTTTCAATAGGTTCACATCGGTCGCTAATTGCCCCACTTGAATTTCCAAAGCCTTGATTGCCGAATCGGTCTTTTGTTGTTGTTGTTGAACCAAAGTGGTGATACCTTGCATACCGTGCATCAATGCATTGAGCTTGTCATCAATTGAAGAATCTTTCTCCTTGACTTGTTGTGGTTGGAATTGTTGTTGAGGTTGGAAGCGTGTTTGTTGGAAACCGCCTTGTTGCGCATATGGATTAGGAGCCTCCGCTTGCTTGTTTGCATAACTAAAGTTAGGATGATCCTTCCAACCGGGATTGTAAGTATTCGAGTATGGATCGTACCTCGGCCTTTGATTTGGATATAAAGCATTTACTTGTTCGGTCTCATCATCTGAAATAATAACCGTGGCCATCCTTTGAATTATTTTCTCCATGTTACCCATCCTTTGATCAAGATGTGAGGATGAATCACTAACTTCATGCACTCGCCTAACCATTGGTTCATCTCTTGTGTAGAATTGTTGCGAGTTTGCAGCCATACTTTCAATCAACTCGGTAGCTTGGGTCACCGTCTTGTTCATTAGTGCACCACCACCCGCGGCGTCAAGAAGGGATCTATCATTTGGGTGGAGAGCTTCTTAGAAGTATTGGAGTATCATAACATCACTGAATTAATGGTGTGGACAGCTTGCCACCAATCTCTTGTATCGCTCCCAACATTCATACAACGACTCTCCCACATGTTGCTTCAACCCACAAATCTCCTTGCGAATTTGAGTAGCTTTTGATGCGGGAAAATATCTCTCGAGGAAAAGTTTCTTCATACCATTCCATGTTGTGATACTTTCGGAAGGCAAATAATATAACCATTCCTTAGCATTGCCCGCCAAAGAAAACGGGAAAGATTTCAACATTGCTCCATCCGCATTAGTCTCCGGTGGAAGCATGGCCATAACTATGGTATAGAAGTCCATAAGATGTTTGTTTGGATCTTCTTCTCTATCTCTTTAATCTTCACCAGAGACCATCATCGATCTCTTATTTCTCCATCTGTAATTTCATAGAACCATCTTCATCTTGATATCCAATCCACAAACCCCATCAGCATCTCAATTCACTGAATCTTGACCGCAACATCTTTAGATCGAAACCCATCGATTCCATTTACAACACCATCATCTCTCGCTGCCAGATTCAATCTTGAATCAAACCCTAACTTGAATTCATCGTCGATTTCTTGATCTCGGGCTCTCGATTTCAACAGCAGCACAACCAATTCGAACTCATCTCTGTTCTTGATTCGATTTTAGCCCCAAACCATCATCGATCACTCTCTTCTCTCGGTTTTATTAGCAGTCATGGCTGCTTTCCTTTTCTCAGTTTCTGGTGAAAGAGAGGAAGAGGAGAAGATAATATCTTCTCGACTGATTTAGGTATAAGTATTGGGCGGATATTGACATCCGGTCCTTTGCTAAGGGTTAACCGGATGACAGCCCCTTAACTTTGAGTGGTGTATTTAGTACTCCTTCAAAACAGAGTTGCCACTTAACCATGGTAGGGCTCCAGGATAGTGTTCGCCCATGAATGACTATTCTGCCATTTTGCTCAAATTAGGTGATTTGTTCTTCTTTTCCTCTGTGCGACTCCAAAGTAGCGACAAAATTCAAAACGAGCGTAAAGTACATAATTTACAAGAAAAATAGCGAAGAAAGCATAAACTCTATATAGTAAATACGGTGTATTCTACACCTATCACATAGTTCCACTCCAAATTCTTTTATCTTCTTTTCCACTTATTACTGGCAATTCTTCAACTTGGAAGTAGTTCAGCATTTGCTCTGGAATGAACCATTCATCACCATTTATTAATTCTGCAACCATCATTGATTTATTTTGAGTAATGTATTCATCATCAGGATATAATTCACTCAAGGGTTTTTCTTTGATCCATGCATCATTCCAAACGAGATATTATTTCCATTACCAACAATCCATCTTGTATTTTGTTCAACTTCACTAATTACCCATTTAATCCCAGGCCAAATAGAAGATTTAATATAATTGGTCTGCCATTCACCATCAGCTTTTTGAAACTTGGCTCTAAAGAATAATGCCCATTCATCATATGAGTTTTATATCTTCCATTACAATTTCATCAACAAAGCTTTATTGATTTCTTTCAGTTTTTTAATCTTTAACCCACCTTCCTCCAATGGAACACAAGTTTTATCCCATTTTAGTGTTACCAATTTTCTTGTAGAAGGATCTCCCGACCAAATAAAGTTTCTTATTATCCTCTCACAAGTTTTAATCACTTTTGCTGGCCATTTGTAAACTGACATATTGTAAATAGGTATGTTGCATAGAACTGTTTTTACCCGAATGATTCTTTCTTGAAAATCTAATAATTACCCTTTCCAACTAGCTAGTCTCTTTTGTAACATTTCAACAAAACCCCATACATGACTAGTTTTAACTCCACCTTGTTAAAGAACCACTCCAAGATACTTGTCAGGAAAATTAGAAAGAATCATATTAAATAATTCTGCAATTTGATTTTTTTTCTCACTTCAGTAACTCCTCCCACAAAAATCTTACTTTTCTGTTGGTTAATCACTTGTCCAGAGGATAGTTGATAATCATTCAACAGTTTTAATACCTTCTCAACATTCTTCTTATGACCATTGAAAAAGAGAAAAACATCATCTGCAAAGAAAATGTGTGAAGGTTGTATACCTATTCTGTTGACCATTGAGATGAGCTTGTTCTCATTTATTAGTTTGCTTATGTATCTCTCAAAACATCCTCTACAATAACAAAAAGAATAGGTGATAATGGATCACCTTGCCTTAACCCTCTTGCATCTTGAAAAAAGCCAACTGGTCCACCATTTACTAGAACAGAGACTCTTGCTGAAGAAAGAAGAACTCTTATCCAGTTTACACAATTGTCAGAGAAACCAAATTTCTTCATTGTTGTGAATAGAAAATCCCAACTCAGAGAGTCAAAAGCTTGAGTGATATCCAACTTTAAACCAACATTTCCACCTCTCCTCTTCTTATCCAATTCATTAATGAGCTCAGAAGCTAAAACTATCTGTTCTTGAATACATCTCCCCTTAACAAACGCACTGTAACACCCCGTGTTTTTAGCATGGCGCATGCTAAAAGATGCGTCATGGACTGAGATGAAGCTTCATCCAAAGCTTCCGCAACGTGAAAAAGGTGGATTGGCTTAAGGCCAATACCGCGCCAAAAATGGTGCATTATGTTTGGCATTTGGCCAAGGGCCAATGTTGCATCATCATGATGCATTAGGCCAGTTGGGTAGGTGGGCTCGATCTTACAGTGAAATCATTGTGCAATAAACGGAGCTTGATCGGAAGACCGGGTGGTGCGCAATCATTGTACGCAATCGTTGTGTGTAATCATTGTGCAACATACAGAATAAGTGGTGCACAATCATTGTGCGACGAGACGGAACGAGTGTTGCACAATCATTGTGCAATGAGAGCGGAGACTCGGCAATCATTGTCGGTCCTTGAAATATATGGAAACGGCCATGAATAGTAAAAGTGGGAGTTGGTGAATGATTTTTGGTCCCCTTTCCATACTTGTAGAAATTCCATTAAGACATATATAGGGAGGGGTAGTTGGTTGAAGGTGCATATGCGGACTATGTACCAAGTAAGCTTCATAGCTTAGCCGGAAGGGTATAAATGATGCCTAAGGCTCATTTATAGTTGCGTAGCCTTTCAAAGAGGGTATTTGATGCGTTGGCATCGCTATGCCACAGCGCGGACCCGATGATGCATAATCATTATGCATCTTGGCGGAATGGCCTATACGGACCAGGCCATTTCGTTTTTGCTAGGCCACAGCCTTGCAAACGATTTGGTTTAAGTTTAGTCCCTTCGAGGATGAACTACGGTCTGTGCTTGATCCCTTTAGAGTAGGGAAGGGTACGTAGGCAGCCGCAATGAGTTGCGGCATTGCCGGCCCCAGCACGTTGGCCCCTCATATCATCTAAGCTCGGTAGCTCGACGCAAGAGATGATTGTGGCGGACTTGATGAGGCTTAGTTGCATGCCAGTAAGTGGATGCTCATACTTCCTATCAAGCTATAAAGAGTTGGTAAGAAAGCTAACTTAGGAAATGGCAAGGGCTTGGTGCGGCCTACGCCAAAGTCCAAGGCTTATACCTGGACAATGACGGATGCTCAGCTAGCTAGGGAATTCAGTGATGAATTCCCTATGTAAAGGCAAAGCCAGAGATGCATGAAAAATGCATTGGCATTGGCCTTATGGCCGTAAACCCTTTTGCGGGACAAGGGTAAGTTGGAACGGTGTGGAAGCTAAGTTAGCTGCGTCATGCTCCATGAGCATGCTTGCAAGGGCAAATGGACGTGCATTTGCCTAGCCTTGAGGCCCGGATCGTAGCTTCATCATCATGGCGCATCGGGGGAGTTACGGCCTGAGGCGCAACGCCAAAGGCGTAATTTTCAGTCCGTCCTCCAGATGGTATCGAGCAAGTTCGAGAAAACTCTAGGGACTTGTGCGGAGTGGACTCATTGGCGAGTATTTTCCTTGATGGAAACTTAAAGTTGGAGAGTAGGCCAACTTCGCGGGAAAGAGTTTGTAAATGATGAGTCGGTTACTTTGCAAATCGAGTTGAGCTTGTATAAATCTTTGTGAGTTTGCCGGGCCTGCGTGGAACCCCGCTTACGAGCATCCGGAAGACCGTCCTGGGGACGGTGGGTAGACAATGGGACTGATCATCCCCACATGTTGGCACCTGCCCAACGGTGTGCGTTGTCGAGCCGGCTAGCATCCCACTTACCCAGTGGCAACCCGGTAAATCCGTCGGGGACGGTGGCTTGCATCCAACTGCTTTGGCATTAGAGATTGGTCCTCACGGTGTTGCGTTAGGTTTTGCTTTGTCATTTCGATGACATCTTCCAACCTTGTGAACTTTAGGGACTTACGAGTACGTAGTATGGGATGCGCATTCGGGATACTGGTCGAGATATCCTCTTGGCATTGGCCAATTGCGATTCTTGGTTTTGTTGTGGGCACTTTTTGGATTCTGGGCAGGTGGTATGGGACATGTGCTCGGAAGGTCTAAATTGTTGTTCATGACAACTTGAAGAAACCCGTGATTTCGAGCATCTTGTTATGGGACTTTTGCTCATGAAATCCAACTCGAAGAGATTGTCCACAATAGCTTTGGTTTTGAATTTAGGGACGAAATTCTTTGAAGGGTGTGATAATGTAACACCGTGTTTTTAGCATGGCGCATGCTAAAAGATGCGTCATGGTGAGATGAAGCTTCATCCAAAGCTTCCGCAACGTGAAAAAGGTGGATTGGCTTAAGGCCAATACCGCGCCAAAAATGGTGCATTATGTTTGGCATTTGGCGAGGGCCAATGTTGCATCATCATGATGCATTAGGCGATTGGGTAGGTGGGCTCGATCTTACAATGAAATCATTGTGCAATAAGCGGAAGCTTGATCGGAAGACCGGGTGGTGCGCAATCATTGTACGTAATCGTTGTGTGTAATCATTGTGCAACATACGAGAATAAGTGGTGCACAATCATTGTGCAGCAGACGGAACAGTGTTGCACAATCATTGTCTGAGAGCGGAGACTCGGCAATCATTGTCGGTCCTTCAGAAATATATGGAAACGGCCATGAATAGTAAAAGTGGGAGTTGGTGAATGATTTTTGGTCCCCTTTCCATACTTGTAGAAATTCCATTAAGACATATATAGGGAGGGGTAGTTGGTTGAAGGTGCATATGCGGACTATGTACCAAGTAAGCTTCATAGCTTAGCCGGAAGGGTATAAATGATGCCTAAGGCTCATTTATAGTTGCGTAGCCTTTCAAAGAGGGTATTTGATGCGTTGGCATCGCTATGCCACAGCGCGGACCCGATGATGCATAATCATTATGCATCTTGGCGGAATGGCCTATACGGACCAGGCCATTACCGTTTTGCTAGGCCACAGCCTTGCAAACGATTTGGTTTAAGTTTCCGTCCCTTCGAGGATGAACTACGGTCTGTGCTTGATCCCTTTAGAGTAGGGAAGGGTACGTAGGCAGCCGCAATGAGTTGCAGCATTGCCGGTCCAGCACGTTGGCCCCTCATATCATCTAAGCTCGGTAGCTCGACGCAAGAGATGATTGTGGCCAGACTTGATGAGGCTTAGTTGCATGCCAGTAAGTGGATGCTCATACTTCCTATCAAGCTATAAAGAGTTGGTAAGAAAGCTAACTTAGGAAATGGCAAGGGCTTGGTGCGGCCCTACGCCAAAGTCCAAGGCTTATACACCGGACAATGACGGATGCTCGCTAGCTAGGAATTCGGTGATGAATTCCACATGTAAAGGCAAAGCCCAGAGATGCATGAAAAATGCATTGGCATTGGCCTTATGGCGTAAACCCTTTTGCGGGACAAGGGTAAGTTGGAACGGTGTGGAAGCTAAGTTAGCTGCGTCATGCTCCATGAGCATGCTTGCAAGGGCAAATGGACGTGCATTTGCCTAGCCTTGAGGCCCGGATCGTAGCTTCATCATCATGGCGCATCGGGGGAGTTACGGCCTGAGGCGCAACGCGCCAAAGGCGTAATTTTCCGGTCCGTCACACGCACCTTGCAGTCTTGATACAATTTTATCCATTAGAGTTCCCATTCTTGCAGTGGTAATTTTGGTAAAAATTTTAAAGCTGAAGTTACTTAAGCCAATAGGTCTGAATTGACTTGGCTTTCTAAGACAACTTACTTTTGGAAGAATGAATAGAAAATTTGAGTTCAAACCTTTTGGTATAAAACTATGCTTCCAACAATATTGAATGACTTGAATTACACCCTCTCCTATGATATCCCAAGCAAATATGTAAAAGAAGCCACGGAAATCCATCTGGTCCTGGTGCACTATCGCATCTAATTGAAAAACAACATTTTTGATCTCAGGCGAGGAAGGAATGGACTCTTGATATCTTCTTGAGTGATCACCTCAGAATTGCTTCTAGTAATTCCTCTACCAAATGTGTCTCTTGATATTTGAACTTATTATCAAAATATTGTTCTAGAATAGAATAAATCCTTTGTTGATCTACTATTATAGCTCATGAATCATCTTCTAGCTCGGAGATTATATTAGCGACTTGTCTTATTTTAACCGAAATATGGAAGTATCTGGTGTTAGCAGCACCTTATTTCAACCATTTTTCTCTTGATTTTTGTTGCAGAATGGATTTAAGTTGTTGAGTAATGATTTCTTTTCTCCCCCTTGCTGTAATAAGATTATTTAAAAGAGTAATGTCTTACGGATTCTTGTCGAGATAATAATGAAGCTTGTTTTACCTCTTCTTGACTCTTTGCATTTTTAATCTCACATCTCCAAATACATTCCAGTTCCATTCTCTAATTTTAATTTTCATATACTTCATTTTTGCATTAAGACAAATCTTTGGATTGCCAATTACTTCTTGAGACCATGCTTCTTTAATTAAATCTTTAAATCCATCTTGAGACAACAGATTTTAAGAATTCTAAATGATATGTTCTTGGGCTTTGGTATATATATATTTGATCCCAAGAGAGGACTATGATCGACACACCTCTTACTCCAACTTTGTAACTCCATCCGGATAAAGATCTAACCATTTCAGATTATACAATGCCCTATCAAGAGTGCAAACTATTCTTTTTAAACCCACTCTATTGTTACACCAAGTGTATTCAAGACCAGAATGAGGTGCTTGAATGAGATTACATACATTAATGCATCATGAAAGTCCTGCATTGCAAAACCAAGAGGATTTCTCCCTCTAATTTTCTCTTCCATACTAAGTACAATATTAAAATCTCATATTATTATCCATGGAAAATCCAAGTTATTTATGCTTTCCGTTCGGTCCATAATTACATTCTATCAACTGTTAAAGAATCTACATGAACCCCGAGACCAAAACTCCACCTACATTTCTTGTTATTACTTGCTTTGTAATAGATACTATTGTTGGTGTAGTAATGGAAGCACTCCAAAAGAGCCGATATTTCCTTTCCCACCATTAACTGAATTATGAATTATCATGTGATTCATTCCCTTTAATTTCAAACTCTTGTTGTCTTTAGAATTCCATTTGATTTTTGGTTCCACAATCCAACATAATGTAGGACTAAATTGATTTACTAAACTTCTGAGTTTATCTTTGGCTTTAGTTTTTCTTAAGCCTCTAATATTCCAGAATAAGGTCTTCATTTAGATTAGGGAGGTTGAGAAGAACCAGGACTTCTCGTTCCTTTTTTATCTTTTACTAAATTTTGAGCACCTTGTCTTCTAGTTGTGATAAGACTGATTAGCTTAGGCTTAACAACTTTTTTAATAACTTCATTAGAACTTTTTTCCTTTTCACTAATAACATGAACTACTTGGAGATTTGAAGAAGTATTTGATATTGCTTCTAAAATCTTGTGAAAACTTAATGGAGGAAAGTTATCATTATCTAAATCTTGTAAAGCATGAAATTTACCTGAAGTACTTGCTTTTGTAGAATGTTCCACTACATTGCTTACTGGAGAAATGATTGCATCAACAATAGCTTCTTCATCTATATCAGTCTCCATTCTCTTGTCAGAATTTTCAGGAGTTTGACATATGTCAAAACCTGTAGGTACCAAATTCTTTGTATTAACTCTCCAAAAATTCTTTTGTGGAACCGTAATATTGGTTCCTTCTTCTTGAGCTTTTGCATTCTTTAATACTCTGCATTCAGTAACTAAATGTCCCACCACCTTACAATGACTACCAAAATTTGGTAATTTTGGTATGCTGACATCCTGCATGAAGCTACCATATTTTGTGTTTACTGAAATTTGATGAGGAATATTATTTGCTAAATTAACTTTAACAAGTACACTGGCATAATAACCTACTTCCCTCTTCAGTGTAATTTCATCGACTTTAATAGCTCTTCCTATAGTATCACCCAAAGCCAATATTATCTTCTCTTTTCAGTATTCAATTCCATACTGAAAATTAACCCATACAAAAGCAGTGGTTGTTTTTTGAGTTGTAGGATTGAAATTAGGTTCCCATAATCTCAGTTTGAGAACTTGACTACCAATCATCCAGTATCCATTCCACATATATTTCATATCTGATTCATTTATGAGCTTAATTATGAAAAAACCTTTACCAATCGGAATCAACTGAAAGGTATTTGTGAGCTTCCATTGATTTCTTAAAGAAGATACGGCTGCTTCAAATTTCATTTTCACAAAATCTAATCTACCAATTAAACTGTATTTCCACTCATTCAAACTTTCATCAATATCATCATCTGGTATGTACAACGAAGGTTGTATTACCTGATTAGTATTTTCTGAAACATTCTCTTGATTATTAGTAGGAACCCTAAAATTATTTTGATTCATATTTAATCCAGATACAAAATCTGTATCTATCCCATAACGGAAAAAATTAAGAAATCTATCCCAACCATCCAAATTTTCTGTTAAGTAGTCTATATAGCACACATGGGACTGCACACGTGCAAGTAAAAGACTATTAAGCCCTTAATTCATTATATTTTCTGAAGATCGAACTCCCTTTCGTCTCTTTGTCATCCTGTCTTCCTAATCTAAGTGATTCTCCCCAATTTCCCATACCAAAATCATACTTACGGAAAGGATAAATGTAATCACAAAAATTCACGCAAGTGGGGAAAAGTTGTGTTAACGCACCAGGAAGCTATAGTTGTGAGTGTTCACCCGATTGGATATTAGACATCACAGAACAAGGATAAACGAAGACGTGCAAATCCAAAACATAGACAAACACTTTCAATTTTGAGAATTGTATCATCAGGTATACATATAATATGAAGATGGTTATGGAGACGACAATTTTTGGAGGTTTTATAAATGATTTATGTTTTGTTCAATTTTGCAATTAATAATGATTTTGTTTGTAAATCGATGGATGGGTACCATTTATCATGTTTAATTTCACCAATTCGAACATATAGGTCCAGATGAAATTAGTTTAATTCCATCATCATCAACATGGATTTTCCGTAACTACATGTTTAAAGTTCAAGCAAAGATTGATTTGTCACGAGAAGATTATATAATCAAGTTTGAGTTGTTAATTGAAGATAGAACAGGAAGGATTGTGGTTTCTGCCATGGCCACGGCAAATGGTTTCGTGAAAATGAAGATGAACTCTGAAACTTCATGGTAAGGGTATACACATAATTTTACGAGAGTCCAGATGATATTTTGACCGGTCAATAGTTAATATTAACTACTTAATAGAAAATTTGGATGGTTGGGACATATTTCTTAATCTTTTTCGTTATGGGATAGATCCCCAAACTAATTAGTGAAAATGGGACATATTCCCAATTTTCCCCAGTTTTATTCCTTTCAGACGTCATTAATGATAAGACCAGAAAATTGACACCGATCATTGAAAAGATGTAAGAATTACCTAATTAATGCCTTAAATCCTTGAAATCGAAGAAAAAATTGGAAGAAATAAATGACTGAGTTGGTCGCCGATCCTCAGACTTTCTCTTTCTTCAACTCACTCCGACTCTAAAACAATGTTCCATTAGGCACTTTATGTATATTGGAGATTACACAACTCCTTCCCTGTACAGTTCGAATTCAATCACACAAACCCACTCATTTCTAATCATTCAAGAACTCAAAATCCTCATTTTATCATTTTCATTCATCACTCACAGTCAATGGCAGTCACTGCATTTTCTCTCATTGCTTGGTTGTACAGACAGTGAAAATCCAACTGGTCTCTATAGGTTTCTTTCTTTTTGCAACTCAAATTCGAGTAAAACACAGTGTCCTAAACCTTCTCAAACACTCAAATACACTTCAATCCCATATGTGGTTGGAAGTGAGAAGAATGGTGCAGCAACATCAATTTTACCTTCTTCCTCGTTGTTTTGTAGCTTCATACTCTATATCTAAAACTGCAATACATCGAGCCATACAGTCTTGTCCTTTCTGTATTGAAAAACTCCATTCGAGCCCATTCTAGGAACCAACAGAGATATGACTGACTGATGGCATGAGAATGGTTCAGTGTCTCTTGTGTGGTGAGAAATAACTTGGTCGAGACTAATTGAGATAACTGTGGTCCTGACCCAACTTCTTATTTGAATCAGAAAAAGGTGGCCCTGATAAATCCACGTCCGCCCTCATCCAAGTTAAATGGTTGTTTTGTGGTCTGCCCTGAGCAGTCACTGTCTGGTGCTCTAGCAATTTCTGTTTTCTATGTAATATAAACATATGTTCTTTGTCCGTTGTGAGCCATTGATATCCAAGGCTTCCAAACAACGCCATGAGCGCCTATTTTCCATCGTTTAAGTCAGATGACTCCAAAATATCTGCAAAATGCAAAACAAGCGTAATATACACTAAAACAAGAAAACTTACTTAGAAAAAGTATAAGAAAACGATATTCAAATGATGTAATTAGGCACCTATCATTGAACTCACTAAGCTTTGGTATGTCAAGTTTGGTTGTCATATTTAGTAGCAAAACTCATCTATATTCGCTTGATTAAATACTAGAGTCAACTTTGTTTAGGTTAGACTAGAAAGTCTAGGAATGTTGAGACATACAAGTATTTCTCTGAAGACCTGAAGAATACGAAGAAGTAACGAACTACGACGACGACATCATCCTTCCACTTGAGGTTAGAATATTGACTTGAACTATTTCATTCCTAACGTATCTTTCAAGTCGTGCTATATTGAAAATGTAATACCCAGTATTTTTCTGTCCGGGTTTAGCCTTTCTAATTATGGCCCATTTGGTACAAAAACATATAGAGCCCAATATTTAACCAAGTAGATGTCACATATAAATTTAGTAATGATATTTATAATCAATGCTTAGATTTTCATTAAGTTTGTGAATTTAAGAAAACTTAATTAAAGGGAAAACAAATTAATTAAAAGCAGAATTTATTATCATTCATTATCTGCATGATGCATGTTAGAAAGAATGCTAAAGGACATTTTTTAGAATAGAAAACGTAAGCTAAATATGAAAAGTAAAAACCGTAGCACTTTTATATACAATTTATAATGAAATTAAATGCTAATTGAAGGTTGACATTTAAATTAAGTTAGTATGATTTTAATATTAATACATATACTTATGGACTAGTGAAAATACAAATCGTCAAAAATGAATGAAGCTTAATAATAATTACTATTTAATTTTATTGCATGTGCATGGAAGTGTTGGTGGAAAATGCTAGAATTTTCTAATTTGATACGCTATACATAGAGAATTAAGAAAGAAAGGTGAATTAATTAAATTATGAATTAATTAAGTATTTATTTAAAGAGTAGAGTTAATTGAGTATGGATATAAATATATATTTTCATCTTTGGAAATGCTAGAGGTATCACATGTAGCCAATTCTTTTCTTGTAATCCATATTCTCTTCTTCTTCTCCTTAGGATAAATATCCTTGCTAGTAAATAGACTCCATCATAGTCACCTACCAAAATTTCTTATGTGGATCATTTGATAACCATATTTGGAGCGTATATGGAATGGAAGAAATATTTTGTTCTATGGAGTGATTTAAGGATTTCATTGGAGTATAAATTTTGAGATGTAAATTATAAAAAAAGGTAGGTTTACTAACTCATCTTCTAATCATATTTATTTGTTATTATATGGATTGGAAATGTCTTTTATTTTATTTGGAATTGTGTGTGAATAAGTATGATTGTTGTTTTGCTAATGTATGCATGACCATGAAATTGAAATAGGAATATTATATAAATTTAAATTATAAAAATAATTACTAAAAGGAGGAGTTCATGTTTTTCCGTTAAATGGAACATATTTTCATGCTAACAGCGGGTAGTGATCCCCGAGATTTAAATTGGTAATGATCCACAGTAGGAACTTGTGTTTCCTGACCCTCAATGGCGGTTATTCGTGCCGGATAACGAAAATGAAACGGGTAATGATCCCCGAGAGCAGATGAGTATGATCCCCATAGGAACTTTTGTTCCTGACCATTGATGGCGGCTATCCGTGCCGAGAAACGATAGGTGGGTGTACGAACCAAGGACATTCGTATCGTGAATTCATAAACTAAAATGAAAATGAATAAAGCTAAATGAAATGAATAATAATTCAAAATTTAGTTCAGGTGTTATTAAATTTGTAAATAAAATCGTTTAATGCATTTCTTGTTTAATTCCTTGCGATGTTTGAATATGTTTTTAGAGGATGGGAAAGTATGCCTATTGAGCCGTCAACTCACCCCAATTGACATTTTTTTGCAGATTTTTATAAAATGGTGGAATTGGAACCTAGAAGTTAGTTAAATTGACGTTTGCGCTGCTTTTCTTGTAATCGTTGAAGTGTAATTATTTATCTAAATATTTTTGGTGAATGTTGTAATAGTGAGTTTATAATACTTAATTTATGTATTTAAAATTAAGTTGTGCTTGGTGAAATAAATATAAAAAATATATATATTAGGTTTTTGCCTCTTTCCGACCCGTAACGCTTCGAGTTGGGATCTCCATACGGGCTTGACCCTGGTCCGGAACTCGGGGTGTTACAGAAAACATAACTGCGAAGCTGTATATATTGTACATAGTGTATATATTACTCTAGTGATGTAACATGATCATAATAATATGATCATAATATTAAGGAATTAGACTACGAAGTATAACACCTAACTTTTGAACTTCGTAGATATGACATCGACATAATCTTGTATATAATGTTATGATTATGTGAATGGGTTATGGTGAAGATTTCATCCTAGAAATAATATTTTACATTTGTGTAAAGGAAGTACATTCATGAACTTGTTTTCGTGAATCGAAAGGGAAATCATTCGGCTTATTGGTCCGGCTATTCATTGCAAATCTTTGGATGACCAATATGTGTAAGATGTTAGAAACGATCTTAACTTATGTTATCTTTCTTGGTATAACTAATCAAAATGCTTGACTTATGATTTGCTATGACTGGTTTTAGTTAATTGGTGTAACCTATCCTAATAATCACCATGTGATGGTATGATCGATCCTTGTAATTGGTGTGACCGATCATGAGTGTGTGTAACCGATCCTTGTAATTGGTGTAACCGGTCCCGGTAACTGGTGTGACCGATCACAAGCAATATCATGTGGAGATGAACCGATCTTTGTAACTGGCGTAACCGATCCTAGTAACTGGTGTGACCGATCACAAGTGTTTCCATATTTAGGTATAACCGATCCTAGTGATTGGTAGAACCGATTGAACCCATATATATGATTTGATAAGATTAATCACATAGTAGTCTTGGATTACAGGCAAATCAATTCTCAACTTGTTTGGAAGTGTGGTATAACCGATTCCAAGAATGTAAAATCCATGTAAATATGAAATAAGGATTTACAGAGAAAAGATGTCAACATACTTTGAACACGAGCAGTAACTCTTATCATTTATTGTTCAAAGATATTCTTTGGTACTCAAGGTGATCATGTGCCAAAATAAATTAAGAATCTTTTAATTAAGGTTGTTAGTTTTATATGCTTTAATTACTAGCAATTAATGCATATCTCTAGAGAATAAAAACTAGTAATGTGCATTTACTAATTGGAGATTTTCTATTGAGAGATTTCGGAAATATTGAACAAGCATTTATTGGAATTAGGAAAAACAAAATTTTCTATTCATTGCATATCTTGAGAATATCTTCGGTTTTGGAAATTCCTTGGTGTCCAAAAAACCCTTGGTCTATAAATACCTAAGTTTGCATTTCTAGCAAACTATCCTTAGAGCCAGGCAAACTTCATTTCTTGTTGTTTCTGGTGGAGCCGTCTATTCGGAGAGGAAAGTATCATAATTAGGTGAAATCTCTTACGACCGTTCGTTTATATACTTCTGTGGGATCAAGAAGCTCTACGAGTACCGTTGGTGGGAAACTAGATAATTACATTGTTATTAGTTTTCTATTTATTTGATTGACTAACGGTTGTTGAAACTTTGATTGCACCTAGTTTGTTTATTCTTGAGAATCTTTTCTTCTGATATAAGATTCACTCATACTAGATCAGAGTATCGACGGGATCTTTAGATTATTGTTAGATCTAAAGACATGTTGTGATAAACCATTGTTAACAGATTTCGTTCTTTGCGTGATTGATCACAAGAGATTCAAGTGGTGTTGTGCAGGTTATTGAAGATTAAAGAAGATTTGAAGACGAAGAAGATTTCTTATTAGTTTTCGTATCTTGTAAATTATGTGCACAAACCTTGATCGGCTGGGATCCAACTAGAATCGGATTTATTCGATTGATTAGTTGTGTGAGATCGGCATCGCTTTATAGTTTCTCTTTGAGATCTATATTGATTGATTGCAAATCTATACTTGGCTATTTCGGTAGTTAAATTTAGATTGATCTAACTAGACAAATGAGTTTATTAGATTAAACGGAAGAGCCTTTGTCAACGACTCATCTATATCTTGTAGCAAGATTGATTAGAGTGGTTACCAAACAGATTCTTCCTTTGCTATTTGGAATATGATCCAAAGGAATTTCTATTCACGTGCATGACTCTAGAAGTCGAAGGCGCATGGATACTGAGGGAAATAAGTAGCTAGGGGTAGTCTGCTTGGTCTCAACTATACGAAGTTGGTATTAGATTTTGTATAACGGCTTAATTCCGAGAGTATTCAAAACTGGACTAGGTCCCGGGGTTTTTCTGCATTTGCGGTTTCCTGCTTAAAAAAATCTTTTTGTGTCTTTTACTTTTCTATTCCGCAATTATAATTATTTTATTATAATTAAAAGTAAAATACACATATACGTGAACTCCGTATATACTTGATAGTGATCCTATAGAATTTGGTTATCACAGAACTTATTATCAAGTAACATACTTTGTCGTTGTATTATCTCGATCTTGTATCCATGGTCAATCACACAAGTTATCTTGTTTTTGTATTGTCTCGATCTCATATCCATAGACGATCACACAAAGTGTGAACCGAATTGTAGTATTGTCTTGACTCTGTCCATAGAGGATCACATTCGGTAGAGGACTTATAGGTTGAAATAAAAAGATTGTGGTGTATTTGGGTACCCTCGTCTTTTCACAAACTTCTATGACATATGAAAAAGCGGGTGTCTAACAACCACACCCAATATTTCGTTCGACAATATGAATAGACAAACTCCAATATACTTTCAAGAGAATCAACTAGACAGTCAAACTCAATCTATAGAAAAGTATATCAAAGAGTTATATCTCAATTTCTCAATTCAATCCGCAATCAAACAAATAGGAATTTGCGAGCCCGATTGAATAAGAGAAATAACTTGGACGGTATCACAAACCAATATCCAAGTGTCAATCAATTCAATCAACACCCCAAAGGTCGGATTCAAGAACTGATTGAACTTAACGCACAACCTATGATATTTCTATTATATAACAAAATATAATGCGGAAAAGAAATAACACAGACACCATAATTTTGTTAACGAGGAAAACCGCAAATGCAGAAAAACCCCGGGACCTAGTCCAGCTTTGAACACCACACTGTATTAAGCCACTACAGACACTAGCATACTGCCAATGAACTTCGGACTGGAATATAGTTGAGCCCTAATCAATCTCACATTGATCAAGGTACAATTGCGCTCCTTACGTCTCTGAACCCCAGCAGGATTCTACGCACTTGATTCCCTTAGATGATCTCACCCACAACTAAGAGTTGCTACAACCCAAAGTCGAAGACTTGATAAACAAATCTGTCTCACACAGAAAAGTCTATGGGAATAGATAAATCTGTCTCCCACAGAAATACCTACGAGTTTTGTTCCGTCTTTTGATAAATCAAGGTGCACAGGAACTAATTGATAAACTGGACATATATTCCCGAAGAACAACCTAGTATTATCAATCACCTCACAATAATGTTAATCGTATGGAAGTTAAACAAGATATTGTGGAATCATAAACGATGAGACAAAGATGTTTGTGACTACTTTTAATCTTACCTATCGAAGATAAATATCAAGCAAATCTTAGCAAAGATAATACTCAATCATGATTATAAAAGTAAGATCAGAACACGCAATTACAGAGTAAATAGTTGGGTCTGGCTTCACAATCCCAATGAAGTCTGTAGTTGCAGGAAATCCCACACTACACCCCTTACTAGATTTTACTCAATTAACTCATTTTGAATATGAATTGCTATAGATTTTATTGATTATTTTCTTGAAATATTCACAAAGGAAAATAGAACAGAGTTAAGAAAATTACAATCACTCCAAAGTTTCTCTCTCCTAATATTTTGCTCAACAATTCAAAAAGACCTCCCCTACAACGGATTTACTCAACCCTTTATATAGGGTATTACATAGTGGATGACAGCTAAGCTGTCCTTTATTTTCGGGAATGACTCGCGAAGCGTCGCAAGTATATAAATGTTTGCCTTCGCGACACTCCTAAATCTCGCCAAGTCTTCACACTTTTCTCATGTTCGTTTGTCGTCATCGATGCGTCATTGATTTTTCTACCTTGCGACTCCTTGTGAAGATTGTCATTTATATTTCTCGCGAAATATTGGTGTCGCGATATTACGATCCTACATCTTGCCTCTTCTCATGTCTTCTCTGCGAAGAAGAGAATGCCATGAGAACTAATATTATAAAATGCCGCAGTGATCGTTCATCTTCTATGTCGCGATCATTCATCTTTGTTTGCTTCAATTTTGTACTTTTACACGGAATTCATTACGAGATATTTCTTCTTCCATTCTATTTTTGACACGTCTCTTTCAACCGTTTATTTTTGACCATTCACGTCCCATCTCTCATTAAATGTATTTATTTTCCGAAGATTCTTTCTCTCTATAAATAGTTTCCCCACTCCTCTCTTCTTCTCTTTTACTTTCCTTACGCAAATTTTCTTTAACTCTCTCTCTCCTTCCGCAATTTGCGCTCCCTGCTACCACGGTCCTTCTACACTTTTCTCATTCTTTTGATCTTCAATTCTCTATCCATTCCCATACTTATAACAATGGCTTCACTTGGTCGTACATACACTCCTCTTTTCTTGATGTTCAAAAGAAATTACGGGAAAAGGGTTTCACTTTATCAACCATTCCCAATCAAGGATCTTCATCTATTCTTTCGCAAAATTGTTTTACGATCATCAATGTGATGATCATAAAATCATAGTCTCATTTGGGTCAACTCCTCATGAGGACTCCCCATTCCTCTGTACAATCCCGAGTTGCCATTATTCTATGAAATTCTTGCTCATGAGAAATTCTCACGAGCTGTCTATCAATTGAATGGCGACTGCATCCGTTTAATGCTTGAATTCGCCAATCGTGGCACTGGTAAAGGATCTTTATATCCTGATAATGTTAGGGATCCTGAATTTGTAAATTTACAAATAGTTCTTGAGAAGTATACCGTGGACAATTTCTTTGCGAATTACTCGAGTTATAAATATGAGAAATGATAAATCTCATTTGGGGTGCTCATTGAAAAAGAATGATAACGTTGATCTTTGACAAATTGCTTATGCAAGATATTGATTGGCATTCGGGCAACAATAGTACTCCTCGTCATTCCAAAGATGAGAAATGGTGGGTTGTTCCTTTATTTTTGAGTGGACCTTACATCGCGAGGTTCACATGTTCTCCCGCACACCTCGCGAATTATCATCCTTGGGAGTTTAAGTGGCCTGAGGAGACAAAAGAGGTATATTTCCTTTCTTCAATTTCGCTTTGCGACATCTTCTTCCTCTTTTATTTATTAACTTTCTAAAATTTTAGATCACCAGAATGAGAAAGAAATATAAAGAAAATCCAAAGCCGAGTACCCTGGCGATACTTCGATCGCTCACGGATGAAGTAAGAAACATTTTCTTTTGTTATTTTAAACAATATTGTTGCCTCTGTTTCTTATCTTCATGCGTATGCGAAGGTTGAAGTTGAAGAGGCTGAAGCTGCGAAGGCTAAAGGCAAGGATAAAACTACTTTTCGCAAGGACAAGTCTTCTGCTCCGCTTTCTAAGAAACGGAAAACCCATCTCTCTTCTTATTGTAGTTCTCAAACAGCGAGAACTCGACGAAGATGAAAATGAGATTGGTACTTCTTCTGCGCGAAGGAGAATCATTCAATCACCTCCGCTATGGCGCAATTGTCTAGCAGTATCTTCTCGATTCTATGCAAGGATTGGGAGATGAGCATTTAAACTGCTACTTGCGAAGCTCTCGCTAAAATTTGCGATGCCCCATTTCTTTGGAGGATAATGAGTCTTTTCGCGGGGTTTCCGAACAGTGACTTCTAGTTTCTTAAACGCTCGAATGCTTTGGTATGTTCGTATCCCTTTATTTCTTTGTGACTTCAATTATAAGCTTTATCTTAATCGTTCCCATATTTTCCTTTATAGTCCGGGAGAGCTTCTTTTGTTGTTGCCTCAGACCTTGAGAAAAGACACCACAGTCTTGAAAAGAAAAATTTGCAACTTAAAGAGAAGATCCGAGAACTAGAGGTTGAAGCTGCGACATCTCGCAAGAAAGATGAAAGAATTAAACAGCTGGAGGCTGAGCTTACTTCTCAACAGAATAGAGTATCTACTCTTCAAAGTGCAAATCAGCTGACTTTATGGTATAACAATCTTTACTCCTCAAATCCTTTTTACTTTATCATTTGCTTTTCTTTGCACGACTTACTATTTTCGAGACATATATAATCTCTCCGAAGAAGCCATTCTTCTCCATTCATTTTCGAGCCCATGGATGATGATGTCCTTCTTACTCATCTCAATGAATCTCTAAGTAGTTCCTCAAATAAGACTAACCTCCTTCCATTAAAGGATCTTCAATCCAAATGTCATCTCTTAGAGATCGAGCATAGAGCTAGTTTAAGTTTAGCTAATCAATTTAAACGAATGTACCTTAATTCCCATAAGAAAACCAAAACCTTAAGGAAGAAAATTAGTAATCTCATAGATGAGAAAGATCGCATTACTAACGAGAGGTGCACAGGCATTAGCAAAATTTCAAAAATCTCTTCTCGAAGTACAAATTGAACGAGATGAATCTCTTCGTCGAGAATGCCATACTTAGTGAGCGAGAAGATCAAATTCGTTCGCTTCTTGTCATAAATAATGATGATGATGAATTCGCCTGGGCTGCGAAGGTTCTAGATAATGCCGAAATAATTTAGGTATTGAAGTTAGCCTTCATGCCGAACACACTTTGCCTTGGTTAAGGATATGATATCGATGAGAGAAGGTTGTTTATTATACTTTCTTGTTTCTTATTTTAGTAGCATTGTTATTAAATTGTTAATGTATTGTCATATGTTCTGCAGAATCCGAGAAAAGACTTCAAACAAGGATTGAAGAACTTGAGTCGAAAAAGGACAACTCGCACAAGACTTTTCTCTTCGCAACAACAAATATTCTAAGTGAAGAAACAAGCGCAAGCTACGGTGGCGAACTTTAATAATTATGCAGTTCGTTTTCGCAATCAAACTATTGAGACAGGTTTGCAATGATCACAAGATTCCTCTTAGTTCATATCCTTGTCTTCGCGAGGATATTCTGAAGATACACTTTTTTCGGATGTCTCAGATAGTGAAGCTAGTGAAGAAGAAGAATCGCGAGAAGAATGATGAAATCGAAGAATCGATAAAGAAGAAGAATCTTCCAAGAAATAACTTCTTTTTCTTCTTTCCTTTCTTGTAATATCTGTATACATATCCTTTTAATCTTCCATTTCTATAAACCTTCAATGTGAATCTCTTGGATTACTAAATATGAATTCAACTCTTATTTTCAACTTTTGTAAATTTATCCTTTATTTTCTCATTTCCTTTATGCATAAATCTATCATATGAAGATGAATAACAAAATTTCTTCACATGCATTCCCATACTTGCCTCTGTTATTTATTTGCAGATGAGAGATTTATTTTGAAACTTATCATTGCGACAAGATCGCAGGATATCCTCATAAATGAAGAAATCTATTGATCTTGCCTTAACATTTCTTGTGTGGTCTTATTTTGCCTTCCTAATTAAAGGTCTTATTTTGCCACCCCTCATTGCGACAAAGTCGCAGGACGTCTTTACATTTTCATGCAATGACCCATTGACCTTGTCTTATCATTTCGTAAGTATTTTTGCCTCTGCGGGATATTTTACTTGCGACAATATGACAGGTTTAAATATTCTTGCGAATATAAAATCCCATGATATTGTCGTCTTTGCGACGTGATCGCGAGGACGTTTTTACACTTTCATGTAAAAACCCATTGATCTCGCCTTACCTTCATGTTAGTATTTTTGCCTCTTCGGGATCATTGCACAAATATGACAAGTCTAAATTTCCTTGCGAAAGTAAAGCCTCATGACATTTGCGTCTTTTGACACTTATCGGCTCCCTAATGGAGGGTGTCGCCCTTATCTTCTCCTGGTTGCCCCTTCAAGGAGGCGTACATCGGCCATACAAGACTAGCTCCTCCCATCCGGTCTTAACAACAACCGAGTTGTTTTCGTGAGCCTCTTATCCCTTACACCTATATGGTTTATGTTTACGAGACTGCACCCTAAGTGGAGTTTTCTTCGGGCCGAGTGCAGCGTATACCAAGACTTGCCAAGAATGGCCGAGACACTTCAAATGCCCCAGGCACTCTTGGCTCAACCATGTACCTCGGCGCCTTGAGCATACACCCGACTCCTTGGAAGAGATCCTCGGGCGTCCAACCAGGGTATAACCATATATATATAGTTGGAAATCCAAGGTATCTCTCCCGGATAGGCTTTTATGGGCCCCAAATTCCCATGACTCAGGCTTCAGGAGCGGTGTAACCTTCCCCATGAGCCATGTCAAGAGATACCCCCTTATATGACGTACTTTAGGTCTTACATTTGCCTCTTGCGAAGTATCATTCGCGAACTAGGGTGTACGCCATAAAGGTTCGTCCCATTCACTCACTCATTCATTTTTGTTAATTCAATTAATCATTCATTCTTGATAATCTCATGTTATTTTGCTTGCGATGACATCGCATAATTTTGCTTTGTTTGTAACATTTTCTTTTCAACTCTTCAATCGGATTTTCATACATTCTTGATCGCGAGATTCTCGTACATTTCTTCTTCAATTATTATTTCTTCCTCCTACTTTTGATATGCCTCTGCCACTTAATTTTGATAACAACAACTATTCACTTCTTACACCTTTTGATCCTACTATTTTCTGCCTCTGCACCATTCAAATCTCTTAACGTTTCCTTTCCATCACAATTTTTCAATTGCCTTCATGCATTCACTTCGCAAAGTGTCTTCAACTACCTTTTACTCTTCTTGTCCTTGACGTGCCTTCGCCACTTAATCTTTGTCACTTCTCGCAATTATTCACTTCTTGCACCTTTTACTCCTGCTTCCCTCTGCCTCTGTATCATTAAAACCTCTGAATAATTCTTTTCCAGCATGACTTTCAACTGCCTTCATATCTTCACCTCGCAATGTGTCTTCTCTTCTTATATTTATGCTATCTACCATCAATCTTTCTTTTCTTTGTTCCTCTTTTATATTCTTCTTCCATCCCTTCTTTTTTGCGGTTCTCTCTTCACGGCTCTCCACATCGATCTCATAACATTTTCCCCTTCTATCCAATCTCCCTTTATAATTCCAACACCATTAGGATGGGGAAACTTTATACACTGATGATACGTTGACGCCACTCCCAGAATTTCATGCAACCACGGCCTTCCGATCAATGCATTATAAGGGGACTCCACATCGACCACACAAAACAAAATATCAGTTGACAATCCTTGCAAAGGTATTCTCATGTGTACTTCTCCTTTGGGCTTGTTCGCGGTACCATTGAAACCATATATTTTGTATGTTGAAGGGATCAAATCTTCATCCTTTCCTCCCATAGTCTTGTAAGTATGGTAAAAAGAATGTTATTTGAGCTCCCAGTATCGATTAATATTCTATTTATCGCTTGACAAGTTTACGCTTCATCATCTTCCCCATCAACAGGTTTTGGATTAATATCCAGTTTTACCACCAACGGGTTATCATGTATTTCTCTACCTTTGGGTATTTCTTCTGCCGAGAAAGAGATAATCTGCAATTGCCACTCTTTTAACTGCGATTTCCTCGCGATGTTCATTACCTCCTGATTATTAACATCCCTCGCAAAAACCCTACTGAGTACGTTATCATGAAAATCTTCAATGGTGCGATATGAATGAACAATGGAGTTGCAAAACAAATTTTTAGCTTTCGCCCCAACTTCTATCATGAACGTTTCTTTTCCCTTTGATGGTGGCGGCGGTAAATGTTGAACTTTCTCTTCGCTTTTTAAAAAGTGATTCAGCTTCCCCTGATTAATCATTCTAAGGATAATTCTTTTGATGTTTCGGCAGTCATTTGTCAGATGTCCATGAAAACGATGGTAAGAACAGAATTCGTGACTTCTATCACCTGGTGGCGGTTCACTCCCCATGTTCCATGGTGCAGGTATATTCTCCATCAAGAGTATAGCTTCCCATATCTTCTCCACACTAGTATTTAGTGGTGGCATCTTGATTTCTTCCTATACTACTCTATGACGTCGTTGCCCTCCATGATAATTCTGTTTTTGACTTCCATAGGTTTCTTGCGGGTGATCAAGTCTCTGAATTTTGTTCGGGCCGCTACGATTGTAGTAGTTTCTTTCTCTTTCAAATTCTTCCTGATCTCGGCTTCCCATCGCTACTAATTTTGGCTGTCCATCATCTACCACTTTTTCTTGTTGCCCTTGCGAGGTACTCGCCACTGTTTGTATTAATCTCGGGTAACAAACTTGCATTCGCAGCACTTGAACTTGTATTCGCGACTGGGTACGATTCTACTTCATTTTGTCTTTCCTCCAAAGCAATATATTCCTCTTGCAATTCTCTCAATTCGGTCATCGTGATTGTATTCTTGACTCTAAAAACTTGAACATATAATAAGTTGGTTGCGAACATAGCATTTATGAATGATAGTATGAGGTATCTTTCATCCACCCGTCCCACCCATTTCGCTACACATTGTCTTCCATCTTACGGTCGGATGTCTCAAGCTCTCGCCAACTCTTTGTTTTAGCCCAAATACATCTTCAATGCCGGGTCGCGAAGAGTTGTTACTTATATACGCCCCTAAAAATATAGCTTGTAAATGATTGAATGACGTGATTGTATTCCTTGGTAGACCCTCAAACCATTTCAACGCTTCTCCGTTAAACTCGACGCAAAGTATTTGCACAATATAGCATCATGGTTTTCCCATTGTAGCATACATCTCACGTAAGCCTTGATGTGTTGTCTTGCACAAGTTGACCCATCAAAAATGCTAGTTAATCTTTGGTAAGTTGCACTTTGGGGGTATTCCTCCTAGCTGCACTTCTAATGTAAAAGGATTTTTTCGCGACCTCTGCGATAGCTTCATCTAACTGTCTTCTCCCTCCTTCTCTTCTGCATTGTTCAATATTCCTCTCATCTCTGCCAATTCTCATGAGAATTTGTTCATTTGCCTCAGAATTTGAATTTATCGGTCTCTTTAATTCTCGCTTCCCTCCTCCTTCTTCGTTCGTGTCTACTTATATTTTCTGGTTCATTGCTCTCTTCTCTTCTTTCTCTGCGAGTTTCTCCCTCATCTCCTTCACAAATTCTCACACCATTATATCTGTCATTTTCTCTTCTTGGCTGTCTATCAATTCTTTTTTGTATTCTTTCATATTCTTCGTTGATATTTCCATTGTTGCGATTTCGCTCGCGCCTTCTTTCTCGATTGTCATGATTATTCTGCCGAATCGCCTCTTCCAATTCCCGTTTTTCCATTTCTGCTCTCAATCTTTCTCTCTCGAGGGCTAGACGCGCTTGTTCAGTATAATGTTTTTCAATGTCATCTTCAATTTCCTTTTGTTTCCTTTGTGTTTCTCTCCCATGTAGTATTCTTCTTCCTTCTTCTTGATTTTCTTCATTAACTGGGTTATTCTGTCCTTGAGGCTGCCTATTTTCTTGATTTCCATCATTTTGATCATTCACCAAAATATAACGATTCTCTACTAGTTCTCTCTCTTCGCGACCTCCTTCACCAAAATTTGACTCTCTTTCCAAATTTTCTTCATTAACGTTTTCTGCAGGTAATGTTCTTCTCACGTTTTCTCTAATCGATCCTGATCTCGATCTGTTATTACTTCTTGATCTTCTATTTTGCAGCCTCCTATTTTCCATCCTTAATTCGTGGTTTTGCCTTGTTAAATTTGCGCGTTCTTCTGCTTCTAACCGCCTTTCTTCATGTATTGTCTGTCTCAACACTTCTAATGCTGCAATTTCTTCATTTCCACGAATTGTTTCTCCTATCTCTTCTCGATTTCTCTCCTCCTGTCTATTATTTATCACTTGTTGCACTTCTTCTCTTTCTTCTATAGAATCTGATCTCCATGTATGCACACTCACCCTATCATAATCTATTACTCTATTCGGCGCTGGTTGAATTTGGCCTTCTTCTTCATTTCTTGTGTTTACTCTTGAGGGTTCACCTACCTCATTTCTCCTTTCCCCAGCCAATCTTCTGCTTCTTCTTACGGTTGTTGGTTGTTATGATGTTCCTCTTCTTCTAGCCATTTCTTAATTTCAATAATTTGCTAGAAATTGTATGAAATTCTTCTCTTTGTACTCAAATTCTTCCCTGTTTCTAGCGCATATGTAGTTGCAGAAAATCCCACACTACACCCCTTACTAGATTTTACTCAATTAACTCATTTTGAATATGAATTGCTATAGATTTTATTGATTATTTTCTTGAAATATTCACAAAGGAAAATAGAATAGAGTTAAGAAAATTACAATCACTCCAAAGTTTCTCTCTCCTAATATTTTGCTCAACAATTCAAAAAGACCTCCCCTACAACGGATTTACTCAACCCTTTATATAGGGTATTACATAGTGGATGACAGCTAAGCTGTCCTTTATTTTCGGGAATGACTCGCGAAGCGTCGCAAGTATATAAATGTTTGCCTTCGCGACACTCCTAAATCTCGCCAAGTCTTCACACTTTTCTCATGTTCTGGCTGTCGTCATCTGATGCGTCATTGATTTTTCTACCTTGCGACTCCTTCGCAGTACTGTCATTTATATTTCTCGCGAAATATTGGTGTCGCGATATTCTGATCCTACAAAGTCTTCAAGTCGCTAACCTAGAAGGTTTTATGAAAAACCTAAGGTTAAAGGAGAATCGACTCTAGTCACATCTAGTATCACACATAAGGTGTGGGGATTAGGTTTCCCAGTTGCTAGAGTTCTCCCTTATATAGTTTTCAAATCAGGTTTTGCAATCTAAGTTACCTTGGTAACAAAGCATGCAATATTCACTGTTAGATGAAAACCTGATTAGACTTAAGCTAATATCTTTCAACCGTTAGATCAAACTTAGCTTGTTATACACAAATGAAATGTACCTTAACCGTACCTAAACTTGTACATTAGGTTTGCTCAACAATAGTTAACTGAGGTTAGCTATATGAACACTCTCATATCAACCTTATTCATCTTAACCACAACTAGTTCAAATGACTCAAATGAAACTAGTTATAGAGTTATTCAATTGCTATATTCTCATAGAAGTATACAAGAACACAATTGAAGCAAAATCGGTTTGATTCACTCGAATCAATTCATGAACATTATAGCCACGGTTTGCAAAGAATGCATTCCTTATTATATAAATGTATTAGTTCATGAACAAACCGATTTTAGAACTTTAATCACTCAAGTATGCAAACGGGTATGCATACTTAAGTAGCCGGTCTGAGTTTGGGTTCGCCAGTATGCAAACGGTTACGCATACTTCCAAACACAACAGAAATTCGCGGACCCAAACCCTTCGCCAGTACGTGTACGGGTATGTGTACTTAGGTACTCGGAATTTCACAACTAACAGGTACGCATACGGGTATGCATACAATAGTTCCGGTCATGAATCACATATATGCAAGAACGCATACTATGCTCATAATCCAATGATGGTTAAGTGTTATAAACTCTATTTCAATCATTGAAACTTTCTTAGAGGATGACAATAGTTGTTTTCACGAACTATTAGCATCAAAGCAATTTTCAAGTTATTGAAATAATCATAACGAAACATTCCAAGTCTACATCAAATGATGTATCACACAAACCATGTAAGATGTTACTCGGCGATTTTTACATGATCATCTTTTGACTTTCGTCAAGAATATAAGATGAACTTGGTTGAAGCGAAATCTTACCAACACATATTTCTAGAAATAGGTAAGCGAGTTAAACTCAGCTCGAAATCTCAAATGTGCATAATCGAATACTATATAGCAATACGACTTTTGTCTCAATATAGGAGATAAAGTAGAAATAGACTTTCCAAGTGATAAATGAGTTTTAGTCTCCACATACCTTTTGTTGATGAAGTTCCACAAGCTCTCCTTAGTAGTTCTTTGTCTTCAATTGATGAATGACGTGAAGTCTAATGCTCAACTACACAATCTATCCTAGTCCGAGACATTACTATAAGTACACTAGAAATCAAGACTTATAGTTTTGATCACTAACATTGAAAAACAAGATTGAGATAGTAACGCTTGCGAGTTCGACCAAGCAGTGCTCTAACAATCTCCCCCTTTGTCAATTTTAGTGACAAAACTATCAATACATATGGATTACAAAATAAATATCATATTTGTAGCTTCTCATCCAAATGCTTGATCTCCTTGGTTCTTCAACATTACTCGAAATCTTCGTCACTTCCAAGTACTCCAATGATTCTAAATGTGTTCAACTCAGCATCATAGTTGTTGAAGATCCGTAGCAATAACAATGAGAAAACAGTTGCTCTCAATCATTGTTATACAATGTCATAGTATTATTACACAACATCAAAGTTCAATTGTATCACAACTTTGACAACAATATTATGGTGATATGTATCACTCCCCCTTAGTCAATACTTCATCTCACATGAAAATCACTCCCCCTTACATAATGATCCGTAAACCATATGTATTTGTAGTGTGAACTATACATTAATTCTCCCCCTTTTTGTCAATATAAATTGGCAAAGGTACGAAAACTAGTGGGATCCTCATGAATTTTCATAGAGATACTTCATGACCAAAAGATAACTACATACCAACTTGTTTCGATGATTTCACATAGTCGAAACTTAGTGTATTCATCAAGGAGATTATAAAGATACAAGAAAACTCCTAAAATATTCCACATCGGCACTCCCCACAAAGATTTGGCAATTGGAAAGCAGTTCTCAACAAAGTTCATATTACCGTTCATGGACCAATCCTCTTAAACTATACAAAACCCAGATTAAGCACAAGTTCAATTAAGAACTCTCCCCCATAAAATGTCATTCCCGAAAGAACAACAAGAGCGACCTTACTTTCAAAAGAAAACAAGGATTTTTTTGGACATTAAAAAATCACATGAAACATGAATTTGTATCCAAAAATCTCAATTGAATTAACCACAAGGAAAAATGATCAATTCAATTGGCCATGCTCAACATAAGAGAACTTACGGAGCAACACAATACATTCACAAAGATGTAGATCAGGGAAAGACCAATACTGCGGAATAATCAAAGATTCATTCTATTTTTCATCACTATTTACACAATGACATATAATAGACTTAATCTTTGTAAACAAAATTTCATCCTATCTTCCGTCAATATTTGCATAATGACATAATAGACTTAACTTTTGTAGTCAAAAGTTCATTCTATCTTTAATCAATATTTTCATACCGACATGTAATAGAGTTAACTTTTGAGCATATATGGGACAGTCAAGGTTCACGGACGTAAACAACATATCCCATAACTATTTGCAATATATAAAACCATAAAGATTAATACTGCAAAAATTATCTTCCAAATAACTTAGAATTTAAATAAATAAATCTAAAAACATTGCAAGATGAAAACATTGGCAATAGCTATGTGTACTCACAATAATGGCTATTCCAAACCCTAGTTATCCTTCTTAAAAACACAAGAATAAATTCTCATAAGAAGTTTCCTAGACATTAAGAACAAAAACAACCCTAAAAGAAAAGAAAACGATCACAAGCTAAAATCAGCGTTCATGTACGAAAGCTTCATGGGTTTCAAGACCTTCAAGTTTGTGACAGATGGTATCGACTGCATCTTCGGACACGATACACTTTTTGAGACGATCCTTAACATGTGTCTTCATGAGAGCAAGGTCAGAGTTAACCTTTTTCAACTCAGTTCTTAACATATCAAGGTTTTTTAAGGTATCAATAAGAAGCAGTTTTGCATCGTTAAATTGACCGATAAAATCTTGAACAACTTCAGCAGAAATCTCTTCATCATCCTCAATGTATGAAATGTTATCAGGAGATTGAGTAGGGGTTTCATTGACTTCCACAAGAGATCTTTTCTCCTCTTCTTCGAAACCAAAACCCTTATCAAGAAAACCTTTTGCAAAGTTACAAGATCCCGAAGGAGATGCCATTCTTAATAAGAAATATAACCTGGAGTACATGTACTCTTCGAAAGTTGTTATTTAAATGGTTTCTCAGGAAAACAGACTTTAGGGTTTTCAAAGTTGGTTCATGATATGTACCATGGGTACCCGTTGTTTTGGGGTAAAAACTGGTTCTGCTGGTTTTGGTAAATTTGGGTGTGCCGCCGAGAAACGAATCTAAACCCTAAAAAAATGCACTGCACGGGAGTACGTTAGATTCGAGAGATCAATATGTACAATTCCGGCCTAAACCAAGAAATGGCCGTTCCATACTTGTTTTGGTCACAAAGTGAAGGAGAAGGGTTGATCTTAGGGAGGGAAGCGAAGAAGGTGTTGAGATCGAAAATTTTGAATTTTGAAGGTGTGGTTGTTTTTTGACTTGTATCAAAATATGGAACTGGCTTGCGGAATGTAAGCTATCAGTTCTTGGTATTTTTCTGGATACTTGTGTTGATAACACTTGTTTTTTTTTTGTCGAAATAGGTTGAAAACCTATTTATACAAGTCATGATTGAGCGCATTGTTAATCGCGTTTCCTGACACTTTCTCGTAATGGGTGCATTGCGCGCCGCACGCTGTAAACCGCCAGACCAATACCCTGATGAACATCCCACAGTTTGTGACATGTTTGATGTCTCGAGTATTTTCGTGGAAAATATGTAGCAAGTTACTGAGTGGGTCTTGCCTAATTATTCTGACCAATCACGTGCAAGTTAGGCGGCGGGTAGTCATGTGTGACGAGTCAAAGTCATGAGACTTGCCGCAAAGAATAGCATGTAATGCTATTAGGTTAAATAACTAAGTTATTTGTGAATTCGACACTTATAAAATATAGCATGTATTCGATGCATGTGAAGCATCGCTTTTAAGAAAGCAACTCAAAATAATTGATGCATGTGAAGCATCGTTGAACTTCCCATGTCATGGTTGGTCGCGGAACCTAATGTCTTAAGAAGAGCATGACCGGCCATTTTCAGGGAGCTGCTGGGAGCCATTTATACATTCCAAAGATAGGCCGGCACTACAAGAAACTTAATATATTGCAGCACCCAATGGTTATGGCATAAACCCCTACTAGTGTCGCGATAACCTATGTAGCAAGAAGTCTATTGCTGCACCCAATCTTTATTTCTACAGTAAGAGATTATACTTTTTTGCCACACTCTTTTCATATTGTTGCTACAGTTGTGTGGCAAAAGTTTCATTTTGCAGCAGTAAATTATAGCTTTTAGTTGCAGCTGAAAAGTACTGTAACTAGAAATTTGCTTTTGCAACACCTATATTGAAGGTGTGGCAATATATGGTGCAGCAATAGCTAGATTTTCTTGTAGTGCGGTCGCTCTTTATAGGAGAGTGATGGCTGGTAGCCATATTGGCATCCTATTGGTCGGCTCAAGTTAAATCTAGACCGGTTAAATTGGCTAGCCAAATTGGATGGTTAAGATTGATTTGCGACAGTTATTTGTTGTCGCTAATTTATTTAAGACACTTACAAGAAGCGCGGCCAACCATCTTTGGGCGATCGTTTAAGAGCCATATGGGCAGGCCGTGGCATGGCCGATTGTTCCTTACGGAAGGGAGGTGGCCAGTGGTCATGGCCACATCTTGTTAAATGCCTAGAATGGGAGTTAGGACGGCCGATTCAACTGGAGAAGTTGGGCGGCCGAGATGATTTGCGGCAGTTAATGGCCGTCGTGATTTAATTTAGATTAAAAGTCGTGTGACCAACCTATTTTGGGCCAACTTTTTGGGTGTTGGCGCCGTGTTGGGAGCAGTTCGTCTGGCCAACACAATACCTAGGCCGCTGGTGAGCGTATCTGCACCTCGCTTGTTGATTAAGATTGAATCCAGGCCGGTCAATTCGGCTGGCGAAGTCGGGCGGCCAAGATTTTTTTTCGGCAGCAATATGCTGCTGCTAACATAAATTAGGGTTTTATAACTCACGCAGCCAACCCACTTTAGATAATCGTTTAGTGGCTCCGCTTGCGAGTGGGAAGGGTCCGATTGGCCTAAGCACTAATGGGCCTGATGCGTGTCGTAACCACAACAAATTAGTGAATATTTTTCCACTCAATTAACAAGTAATATGGTGGTAGTGAAGTTCGTTCCCACGAGGAGCAAGAGATTTTTAGTTGTAAAATTGTCACAAAGGGGGGTTTTGTTTAGTAAAACAAAAGAAAATAAACAAAGCAATTCAAAGATAAAGTTGAAATCAATAAGAGAGACAAGACTAAGGAATCCTTCTTCGTTGCAAAACAATGATTCAAGTTATGTTTTTCATCCACATGTTATTAGTCACAGATTATCACCAACCGTAGGTAAAGCAGCTAGATCAGTGCTAAACCCCTAAATCCCTTATATCACTAGGATACGGAAGTTCTCGACACCGGATTCTATTTACCAAACCACCTAGTAGTAGATCACTCAAGATGTAATTTAAATAAATGCATTAAGATTTATGAACTTATTAGGTTGATATTAGTAGTTAGACTCTTAGATCAAGGTCTACTTGCTAACGTTGTTTTCACACACAATTGCTCCACGGAATCCCTCCGCAAGGTCTCGTGTTTGCTACTTGTGAAAAGAGTCAAGAAACGATTTCTTATCCCCTAACTTTCACTAGCTTTAGATCAAATTAACAAATCAATTTAGCGTGCACTCTAAACAATCTATCAATCAACCATGAATGTATAAACATTCCTATTAGTAAAAACAAACGATAATCATGTGAAAAACTTCAAGATAGAGTTAAAAACAAAACTCAAATCATATGTTAAGAACTAGGAATTCATCCTCAATCAATAATAAAATTAGCTACTCATGTTAAGGAGTTCACACAAAGAATAAAGAAAAGAGAAGTGTTGTGTGTGTAAAAGGTGTGTAAAAAGTGTGTAGAAAAGTAGAGAACTTCTCTATTTATAGGCTTCAATGCTCTCCAATTCTTGTAGGAAAAGAATCCTTTTCTCAAAATAACACACTTTCCCAATTTGAGCCTAATTCCAATTTCAAGTCCAATTCTCCAAAGCTTCCAAGTTTTCATCTTTTCCCAAATCTAATTCTTCACACCCATGAGAGAAACTCACACAAAATTCTGCACAAATTGGGTCGCCGGAGAAATCCTGGTGCTACCGGAATTTGGCCAGGAAAGTTACCTGCCAATCACTGGATTATTCTTTCAGACAACGGAATATTCCATCACATACCGTCAGAGTTAACGGTCAAATCAGTCAAACCGTCAGTCAATGGGTCAAGGCAGAAAGAGTGAATCAGCCACCGAGTCAGCATCTTACTCGGCTAACTAGTCTTATTCAGCTGAGTTGAATCGGTCTTCGGCCGGTACGAGTTGACTCACTGGAGTAGAAATCTGGCCGAGATTCGTTTATTTTGAGGACTTTCTCAGGACAAGTTCAGGCCATTACTTTTGGTCTTCACCCTGTGACAGTCCTAACATTCATCTAGTTAATTTCAAGTTGCATTCCATCATTTGCCACCGCTGCAGCAGCATGACCATCCATCAAACCCCAATTATTCTTATATGAACTACCCTGAATCACCTTCTCAAACCCCATCTGTATTTCATGTTCAACCATCACCAAAAGCATCAACACCTTCGACCACCGCACCATCCTGTCTCCTCTAATCAAATCGATCCACAATCCCATAAACAAGTCGAACCCATCTCCTATTTCATCAGTTGTAGTAGTAACAGCAACAAGATTTCATCATCAATTTCTCCTTTTCTCGGCTGTAAACCCATCTCTATCTGAGTCTTGAAATTCGTCCTCATACCCATGAAAATCAACAACAATTCGAACCAGACTGACCCATTCTTTCATTATTCCAGAACCGAAAGCAAAAACCCCCAATTCCTTTGAACTCAACAGCCACAACCCATTTGTTCTTCATCAATTTGTGATTCAACGCCACCATCTTTACCATCTCAGATACACAGCCACAAACCCCTGAATTCAATTCAACCATTAACCCATCACAACAATTGTACCACCGATCCCTTCTTCTTTACTCTTCGTCACAGCCACGGTGAACAATTCTTCCATCTGCTTTTGATTTCAAATGAAACCCACAGATCCCATTTTTCCATTCGAACTCCATCTTCTGAGATATAGAAATTCATCTCAAATTCTTCTCTGATTTCTTCACCACGAGCTCGTCAATCATCATCGATGCTGTAGTTGCAGGAAATCCTACAATACACCCCTCACTATAATTCACTTAATTAATTCATTGAAAGATGAATAACCAAGAATGTTTATTAATTATCTTCTTCAAGTTTACACAGGAAAACAGAATTATACTTAGGAAATAACAAACACTCTCCCAGTTTCTCTCTCCTAATGACTTATTTTTCAATTCAAAAGCCTCCCTTCAACAGACTTACTCATCCCTTTATATAGGGTAAATACATAGTGAATGACAGCTAGGCTGTCCTTTATTTTCGGGAGTGTCTCGCGAAGTGTCGCGAATGTACAAGTATTCATACTCGCGACACTTCTTAACCCTCGCCAGACTTCACATCTTCCTGTCGTCATCCAATGCGTCATTCCTCTTGATTCCTTGCGACTCCTTCGCAGTACTGTTGTTTATTATCCTCGCGAGTTTTGTACGTTGCGATATAATGATCCTACATCTTGCCTCTTCTCATGTCTTCTCTGCGAAGGAGAGAATGTCATGAGAATCAATATTTTGAATTGCCGCAACTGCTTATCTATACCTGCTTCGATCCCACATTTTCACACGGACTTTATTACAGATGTCCATTCTTCCATTATCTTCCTGACACGTCTCTTTCAACCGCTTATTCTTGACCACTCACGTCCCCTCTCGCATTAAATGCCCTCGTTTTACTCGAGGATTTTTCTCTTTATATATAATTTTCATATCCTTCTCTTTTCCTCTTTCGCTTTCACTCTGCAACTTTTCTTTAATTCTCTCCTTCCGCAATTCGCGCTTCTGTTATTGCAAATCTTCAATCTTTTTCTTAATCTCCGATTCTTTGTTCATTCCCATACTAACAATGGCTTCACTTAGTCGTATGTACAAACCTCGTTTTAATGAGATTCAACAGAAGTTGCAAGACAAAGGTTTCACTTTATCTACTATTCCTGATCAAGAACCTTCATCTATTCTCACTGCAAAGTTGTTTTCTGATCATCAATGTGATGATCAAAAAATTATAGTCTCGCTTGGTCAACTCCTCGCAGGACTTCCCATTCCTTTATATGATCCTGAGATGCCACTCTTTTATGAAATTCTTTCCCATCCAAACTTCTCATGAATGTCTATCGGTTAAGCGGTGATTGTATCCGCCTAATGCTTGAGTTTGCCAATCGTGGCGCCGGGCAAAGGATCTTTATACCCTAACAATGTCAGACACCCCAATTGCATAAACTTAGAAATAATCCCTGAAAAATACACTGCAGAGAACGTTTTTGAGAATTATGAAGTAATAGGTATGAGAAATAAGAAGTCTCGCTGGGGCGCTCGGTTGAAAAGAAAAGATAATGTCCCCGAAGATAAATTACTCATGCATGATATCGACGGCATTCGGGCAATAATACTACTCCTCGCCAGTCCAAAGATGAGAAGTGGTGGGTTGTACCCTTTTTTTTAAGCGGATCTTACATAGCCGGTTCGCATGTACTCCCCGAGAATCTCGCAAGCTACAATCCTTGGGAATTTAAATGGCCCGAGAAAGCAAAAGAGGTATGTCTTCAAATTTTGTTTTTGCAATCTCTCTTTCCTTCTGTACTCATTGAGTTTGTAAAATTTTCAGATTGACAAACTGAGGAAAAGCTTCAAGATAAATCCATTGGCAAGTACCCTGGCAATACTTCGATCGCTTACGGATGAAGTAAGAAATATCCCTTTTGTTACTTAACAATATTGTTGCCTCTATTTCTTATCTTCATTTGTATGTGAAGGTTGACGCTGAGGAAATGGAACTTGCGAAGGTTAAAAGCAAAACTAAAGCCAATGCTCGCAAGGATAAGTCTTCTGCTCCATCATCTAAGAAACGAAAAACTCAATCTTCTTCTCATCTTAGCTCAAGTTCCGGATCTTCCGATGAGGATGATAATGATAATGACATGAATTCATCTTTCCAAAAGGAATCTCAATCGTCCAATTCTCCTATGGATCAGTTGTTCAGCATCTTCGCGGATTCTCTTCAAGGAATAGGAGATACTCGCCTAACGTCCATATGCGATACTCTCGCCAAAGTGTGCAATGCTACATTGCTGGATGGCAATGACTCTTTCAATGGGGTTTCTAGATCTGTATCCCCTAGTTTTTTAAATGCACTCAATTCGTTGGTATGTATGAACTCATATTTCTCTTCCAATTTCAGTTTTTAATTTATATTTTAGTGACCCTTTTATCTTCCCTCGCAGACTGGAAAAACTTCTTTTGTAGTTGCCTCAGATCTTGAAAGGAGGTATAACATTCAATTGAAAAAGAATACCCAATTTTGCACAAGGATCAAAGAATTAGAAGTTGAATCTGCGAGATCTCGCGAGAAAATCCAACAATTGGAGACTGGTTTTACGCCGGAAGGACAAAGTTACCACTCTTCAGAACGCTAATCAGCAACTTTATGGTATGCAATTTTTCTTTTCTTATAATTTTTAGTTTATCAGTTGCCTGTTGCTACCTGACTTATCACTTTCGCAGATATATATAACCTTTCCGAAGAAGCTATTCTTCTCCACTCATTTCCTGAGCCTATGGATAATGACATTCTTCTTGCTCATCTCAATAATTCTTTAAGTAGTTCGTCGAACAGAATTAATTCCCTTTCATTAAATGAACTCCAAACCAAATATCGCCTCTTAGCAATTGAGCACAGATCTAGCTTAAGTGCAGCCAATCAATTTAAACTAATGTACCTCGAGTCTCATGAGGAAACCAAAATTTTAAGGAAGAAAATTAGCGATCACATAGATGACAAAGATCGTATTGCTAATAATGGTGCCAGTGCATTAGCAACATTTCAAAAGTCCCTTCTCGAAGTACAAACGGAGCGAGATGAATTGCTTCGTCGAATTCCTTACTTAGTGAGCGAGAGAATCAAATTCGTTCACTTCTTATTATAAATAATGATGATGAATTCGCTTGGGCTGCGAAAGTCTTAGATAACGCCGGGAATAATTTAGGTGTTGATGTTAGCCTTCATGCCGAGCATACTTCCTTGGTTAAAGATATATATCCGACAGAGAAGGTTATTTATTATACCCATCGTTTCTTATCTCGTAGTATTGCTGTCAAGTTGTTAACTTTTCGTTGTTTATTTGTAGAATCCGAAAAAGATTTCAAGCAAGGATTGAAGAACTTGAATCCGAGAAAGCACAACTCGCAAATAACCTCACCCTTCGCGAGAACAGATACTCCAAGTTGAAGAAACAATTTCAAACTACGGTGGCGAACTTTAATAACGATGCTGTTCGTTTTCGCAATCAAGCCATGGAGTACGTTTGCAATGATCACAAAATCCCTCTTTGTTCATATCCTTGGCTTTCTGAAGAAGTTCCTGAGAATTTGCCTGTCTCAGACGTTTCTGATAGTGAGGCCAGCGAAGAAGAAGAAGCTGGCGATGAGAATAATAGAATTGAAGAATCAGATAAAGAAGAAGAATCACCACAAAAATAATTCCTTTTGTTTCTTTCACTGCCTGTAATATCTATACATTTCTGCATCTCTTTATTGTAGGTTTCTTGGATTGTCGATCTTCATTTCCTTTTCTTCTTGGCAGTTCTTCTTTGTAATATAATTGGCTAGCGTTATTGATGTATAGCTCTTTCATTAGAAGATGAATAACAATATTTCATCTTTCTCATTCCCATACTTGCCTCTATTATTCATCTCTATATGAAAGATTTTACTTAGTTATTTTTGAGGAATGAAACTTCTGAAATTCGCTCTTATCATTTTGAAATTTATCATCGCGACAAGATCGCAAGATATCTCCATGAAGGAATCTATTGATCTCGCCTTATCATTTGTGGTGGTCTTCTAAGCGCGACCTTCCTAGTTAAAGGTCTTGCTCGCCACCTTTTCTGCGACAAGGTCGCAGGACGTCTTTACACTTGCATGTAAAAACCCATTGACCTTGCCTTATCATTTCTCAAGTATTTTTGCCTCTGCAGGATATTTTGTTTGCAACAATATGACAGGCCTAAACTTTCTTGCGAAAATAAAGCCCCATGACATTGTCGTCTTGCGACGAAATCGCAGGACGTCCGCACACTTTCATGTACTGAGACCCATTGATCTCGCCTTACCCTCGTGTTAGTATTGTTGCCTCTTGGGATCATTGCACAAATATGACAAGCCTAAGTTTCCTTGCGAAAACAGAGCCTCATGACATTTGCGTCTGTTTTGACACTCTCCCTAATGGAGGGTGTCGCCCTTATCATCTCCCTGATTGCCCCTTCAAGGAGGCGTACATCGGCCATACAAGGCTAGCTCCTCCCATCCGGTCTTAACAACAACCAGTTGTTTTCGCAGCCTCTTATCCCTTATACCTATAGGGTTTATGGTTACAAGGTTGCACCCTAAGTGGAGTTTTCTTGGGCGAGTGCAAAGATGCGCCAAGACTTGTCAAGAGTGGTAAGGAAGTTCCATGCTCCCGCACTCTTGACTCAACCGTGTACCTCGGCGCCTTGATCATACGCTGACTCCTTGGAAGAGACCCTCGGTCGCCCAACCAGGGTATAACCTTATATATATAGTTGGGAATCCAAGGTACCTCTCCTGGATAGGCTTTCATGGGCCCCAAGTCTACATGACCCAGGTTCCATGGGCGGTGTAACCTTTTCCCTGAGCCATGTTAAGAGATACCCCTTATATGACGCACTTTAGGTCTTACATTTGCCTCTTACGAAATATCATTCGCGAACTAGGGTGTACGCCATAAAGGTTCGTCCCATTCATTTACTCATTCAATCATTTAATTGCTTCAATCATTCTTAATTGCTTCTTGACATTCATCATTTAGTTGTTTCAATCATTCAATCATTCATATTTAATTGCTTGCTTCAATCATTCAATCATTCTTATTTAATTGCTTTTCGACATTTATCTTTGCGAAGCCTTCGCAAAATTCCCTCTTTTGACATTTAGATTCTCGCACACTCCTTTTTGTTTGCAACATTCTCGCGAATCAATTCTTCTTTATCTTGCCTTATATATCTTTGTCGATTATTTACTTCTTATGCCTTTTACTCATTGCATTCTTTGCCTCATCGATATCCCAGTCCTTGAAGTGCTTCTTTCCATCATAACAATTGTTTACTTCCGCGCACTCACTTGCGATTCTTCGCGATGTTTCTTCATTTCTTATCTCTATGACATCCACCATCACTTCTCTTTTCTCTGTTCATCTTTCACATTCTGTTTCCAACCTTTCCTTTTGGCATTTCTTTCTTCGCAGACTTTCTACATCAACCTCGTAACACTTCTCGTCCTTCCTCCCAATCTCCTTTTATAATTCCAATACCATTTGGATGAGGGAATTTTATACACCGATGGTATGTTGACGCTTACTCCCAAGATTTCGTGCAGCCACGGCCGCCCAATCAATGCATTATAGGGTGATTCCACGTCAACCACACAGAATAAAATATCAGCTGACAATCCTTGTAAAGGTATTCTCATGTGAACCTCTCCTTTAGGTTTATTCGTTGTGCCGTTAAAACCATATATTTTGTATGTCGAGGGGATCAAATTTTCCTCTTCTCCTCCCATAGTCTTATAAGTATGGTAGAAAAGAATATTCACCGAACTTCCGGTATCGATTAGGATTCTATTTATCGCCCAACAATTTTCTGCTTCATCATCTTCCCCATCAACTGGTTTTGGATTAATGTCCAGCTTTACCACCAACGGGCTATCATGTACTTCTTTTCCTTTGGGTACTTCATCTGTAGAGAAAGAGATAATCTGCAACTGCCACCCTTTCAATTGCGACGTTCTCGCCAGATTCATTACTTCTTTATCATTAACATCTCTCGCATAGACTCTACTGAGCACGTTATCGTGAAAATCTTCAATTGTACGATATGAATGAACGATAGAGTTGCAAAACAGATTTTTAGCCTTTGTTCCCACTTCTATTACAAATGCCTCTTTTCCCTTTCTTGAAACTGTTCTTTGCATTTCTGATGGTGATGCTGTTAGTACTTTCTTTCCTTTCTCTTCATCTTTTAGAAAATGATTCAATTTCCCCTGATCAATCATTCTGAGAATGATTCTCTTTATGTTTCTGCAGTCATTCGTTAAATGCCCATGAAAACGGTGGTAAGAACAATATTCCTGACTCCTGTCACCCGGTGGTGGTTCACTCCCTGCATTCCATGGTGCTGGTATATCTTCCATTACAAGTATAGCTTCCCAAATCTTTTCCACACTAGCATTTAGTGGTGGCATTTTGATCTCTTCCCATACCACTCTGCGCTTTCTCTGCTCTCCATGATTATTCTGCCTTCGTCCTCCATAAGTTTCTTGCGTATGATCTAATCTCTGAATTTTATTGTTGTTGCCGCGATTGTAATAGTTCCTTTCTCTCTCAAACTCCTCTTGATCTCGACTTCCCATAGCCACTATTTTCTGCTGTCCTTCATCAACTCTCTTTTCCGGTTGCCCTTGCGAAGTGCTCGCCACTGTGTTTAAGAATTTCGGTAACAAACTTGCATTCGCAGCACTCGAACTTGTATTCGCAACCGGATAAGATTCCATTTCATTTTGTCTTTCTTCTAAGGCAATATATTCTTCCTGGAGTTCTCGCAATTCAGCCATCGTAATCGTATTTTTAATTCTAAAAATCTGAATGTATAACAAACTGGTTGCGAACAGAGCGTTTACAAATGATAAAATGAGATATCTTTCTTCTACCCTTCCAGCCATTTCGCTGCACATTGTCCTCCATCTCATTGTCAGATGTCTTAAACTCTTGCCAACTCTTTGTTTTAATCCAAATACATCCTCGATTCCTGGTCGCGAGGTATTTTTACTTATATACGCTCCCAAGAAAGTAGCTTGTAAATGGTTGAATGACGAGATTGTGTTTCTGGGTAACCCTTCAAACCATTTCAGTGCTTCTCCCACTAAGCTTGATGCAAAGTATTTGCACAATATGGCATCATGATTCTCCCATTGCAACATACATCTCATATAAGCCTTGATGTGTTGTATCGCACAGGTTGTTCCATCAAAAATGTTGGTTAACGCAGGCAGATTGCACTTAGGAGGTATTCCTCTCTGCTTCTCTCCTCCTGCGCTCATGCCTGCTTTGACCTTCTTGTTCGTTATTTTCTTCTCTCCTTTCACTGCGACTTTCTCCTTCATCTCTTTCATCAATTCGCACACCATTATACCTATTATTCTCTCTTCTGGGCTGCCTATCGCCTTCCCTCTGTATCCTCTCGTATTCTTCATTAATATTTCTATTGACACGATTTTGTTCTCGTCTCCTTTCTCGGTTGTCGTGATTATTCTGCCGGATTGCTTCTTCCAATTCTCGATTCTCTACTTCTGCTCTTGCTCTCTCCCTCTCGCGAGCTAAGCGTGCTTGTTCAACATAATGTCTCTCAATGTCATCCTCAATCTCTTGTTGCCGTCTCAGTGCTTCTCTTCCGTGCAATATTACTCTTCCTTCAGCGGCTGGATCATTCGGTCCCTGAAATTGCCTAATTCCTTGATTTTCCTCATTCTGCTCCTCTTGGTAATTCTCGGGATGTGGAACATAACCATCTTCTATTTTCTCTCTTCTTTCGTGATGTTGGTTTTCTATCTCAGCATTTTCTGTTGGTAAGACTCTCCTTCTTTCTTCCCTGGTTGATCTTGAACTCGATCTCGCAGCGCTTCTCGATCTCCTACTTTGCAATCTCATATTCTCCATCCTTAATTCATGATTCTGTCTTGTCAAATTTGCTCGCTCCTCTGCCTCTAGTCGCCTCTCTTCATGTATCGTTTGTCTCAATGTTTCCAATGCTGTGATTTCTTCATTTCCTGGATTCATTTCCCCATTCATTCTTTGATCTCCTTCTCCTTGTCCATTGTTTACCAATTGTTGTTCTTCTTCCCTTTCATCCTCGGAATCCGTCCTCCAAGTGTGCACACTTACTCTATCGTAATCCACAGTTTCATTTGCTATCGGTGGAATTAAAGCTTGGACATGATTCTCTTCATCATTCCTCATATTCATCCTTGACGATTCTCCTCTTTCATTTCTCCTTCCTCCAGCAAGTCTTCCACTTCTTCTCACCGGTTGTTCAAGTACATTTCTTCTTCTAGCCATTTCTCTTTTAGTAAATTTTTTGGAAATTATCTCAAATTTTTTTTTCTTGTTAATTCTCTTCTTTTAATGCTGTTCAAAGCCTGTTTCTAGCGCCAATATGTAGTTGCAGGAAATCCTACAATACACCCCTCACTATAATTCACTTAATTAATTCATTGAAAGATGAATAACCAAGAATGTTTATTAATTATCTTCTTCAAGTTTACACAGGAAAACAGAATTATACTTAGGAAATAACAAACACTCTCCCAGTTTCTCTCTCCTAATGACTTATTTTTCAATTCAAAAGCCTCCCTTCAACAGACTTACTCATCCCTTTATATAGGGTAAATACATAGTGAATGACAGCTAGGCTGTCCTTTATTTTCGGGAGTGTCTCGCGAAGTGTCGCGAATGTACAAGTATTCATACTCGCGACACTTCTTAACCCTCGCCAGGCTTCACATCTTCCTGTCGTCATCCAATGCGTCATTCCTCTTGATTCCTTGCGACTCCTTCGCAGTACTGTTGTTTATTATCCTCGCGAGTTTTGTACGTTGCGATATAATGATCCTACAGATGCCTTCTTATGTCTCGATCTGGTCTCGGAACCAACAGAAGCAGTGGCTGCTTTCTCTCTTTCTCAATTTCAGGGGAGTGTAATAAAAATGAATGATTAAGAGAAGTAAAATCTCTCGATTTAGGGTTGGATAGTTTGGGTGGATGTTACACCCCAGGGATAGGGACCACCCCACTCATTAGATAAGGGACATCCTAACTGGAAACCCCTTAACCGCAGCTGGTCTGTGTCTAGTACTTCTCCAAATAGAGTTTCCCCTTAACCTTGACCGGGCTCCGGATAGTGTTCACCCATGAAATGACAATCTTTCCTTTTTTGCTCAAATTTGGTGATTTCTTCTTCTTTTTCTGCGTGCGACTCCAGAGTAACTAACAACTTAAAAACAAACGTAAAATACATAATTTACAAGAAAAATAACAAAGAAAGCATAAACAATAGATAATGAATATGATGTATTCTACACCCTATCAGGGCCCGCCGATGTGCGTGATGGCGCTTGTCCGGCCGCGTCAAGAAGTAGCTAAACTTGATAAATCGACTGGCCAAAACGTACGGCCGTGATCGTTTTAAGACTGACAGGGGCAGCCTATATTAGATTCCTTAAGGAATTTGGCGCGTCGACCAACCAACTTCCAACTTTATTTAAAAGTGCGTGTGGCGCGTTTAAAGCGATCTGATTGGTCGATGGGAAAGGGGGCCGGCAAGCAGCAACATGGAGAGTGGCCAGACGGCTACAGGTGGCGCCTGCTGGAGCAAATCGGTCGGCCAAGTGGCGCGACCACGCCTCCTCTTGCCGTTGTTCTTACTTGACGCAATATCTCTTTATTTCTTGTTTTCTGATTTTTGGTAGGATCTTGCTCCTACATGATGGATCAATTTCCTAGTTTTCCTAGGTTTAGTTTCGACCAATAGGGATCGAACTATCGCAAGGCGCAAAAAACTAATTTTTGCAAATTGATAAAATTAGGTTAAAGAACTGAATTTTGCAGGTT